>JAAALK010000086.1:2950900-3390814 GCA_019279435.1 Zizania palustris | reverse complement strand
ACCAGCTCCCGCTCGCCCCGCCTCTCATCTCCGCGTTCCTCCGAGTTCGCCCACCGACCTTCCAAGCACCACCAACCCCATGGGAGCTGTGGATGGTAAGGACCATCGAGAAGAAGCTCGCTCTCTTACCTGCACTGAACAGGGAGAGGTGAGCCTTCGCCACCCACCAGCTACATGGTCCCGCCGCCCAGAGTGGTTGGACAATCATCGCGAGACCTGCCCGAGGGCCACGCCCATACTTGGGCAGAGTTTTCAGCCGCTTTCCGTGCCGCCCACATCCCCGACGGCATTATCGCACAGAAACAACAGGAGTTCAGAGACCTGCAGCAGGGGGAGCAGGTCCGTAACCGAGTATCTGCACGAGTTCAACCGTCTGGCCCGGTACGCACCTGAGGAGGTCCGTACAGATGCAGCCAGGCTAGGCTAAGTTCCTCCGGGATGAAGGATGAGCTGTCCCTACAGCTTATCTCCGGAGATTTCGCCAACTTCCAAAAGTGGTGAACAAAGCTATCTTACAGGAGACCCAGCAGAACAAGGTTCGACCTGAAGAAGAAAAGGATGATTGCCTTTAGGCAAAACCAGGGCATGGCTCAGAGGCCCCGCTTCACACCTACTCCACCGGCTCCACAATACCACCCCTCCGACCAGTATATCGCCCGGCGCCACCCGCCGCCAACGCCGGAACCGGACAGCCTCGCCCCGCTCCCTCCGCCCGAGCTGCAACCAACCGCCCCGGCAAAGAAGGCGGAAATCCTGCGCGACAAGCATGGCAAGCCCGTGGTATGTTTCAACTGCCGCCAGGAAGGGCATTACTCCAATGCGTGCCCTCACCCCAAGCGCGTCCAAGGAGTTGCCGCGAACCCCGCCATTCGTGCCCGAGTCAATCACGTCACCGCTGAAGAAGCTCAGGCCGCACTAGAGATAGTGATGGGTAAGTTCTTGGTACATTCAGCACTTGCCGTGGTTTTATTTGACACTGGAGCTACGCACTCCTTCATATCAACTGATTTTGTGGGAAAGAACAATCTAAACATAGAAGAAACTACCCAGAGCCATACAAATAGTCACCCCGGGAAAACAAACCCTGGCCCTAACCTATAGCCCAAAAGTATGGATAGATATCCAAGGTACGATATTTTGGGCAGACCCCATCCTAATAGAATGCCAAGGGTTGGATCTCATTCTAGGGATGGATTGGTTGAACAATACCAAGGAGTAATAGAATGTGCCCAGAGAAAAGTGACTGTGACCAACGAAGAGGGGACTGCCGTCACCTTTCAAATGCCAAGTCTGAAGATCAGAAGACCAAGACTGCACCAGATTACCCTTGAAGAGATACCGATAGTATGCGAATACCCGGACGTATTCCCAGAGGACTTACCAGGGATGCCACCCAAGAGGGACATCGAGTTCAGGATCGATTTGGTGCCCGAGACTAACCCTATTTACAAGCGACCATACCGAATGGCCGCTAATGAGTTAGCTGAGATGAAGCAGCAATTGGAGGATCTCGAGAGGAAAGGCTACATCAGACCAAGTACATCGCCATGGGGTGCCCCCGTCATCTTCGTCGAGAAGAAGAAGACAAGGCCAAGCGTATGTGTGTGGATTACCGCGCTTTGAATGAAGTAACCATCAAAAATAAGTACTCGTTGCCTCGGATCGACGACCTCTTCGACCAGCTAAAAGGAGCTACGGTATTCTCGAAGATCGACCTACGTTTTGGATATCATCAGTTGAGGATTCGAGAAGAAGATATACCCAAGACGACCTTTACCACCCGATATAGATTAAACGAGTGCACGGTATGTCCTTTGGATTGACCAACGCCCCTGCATTCTTCATGAACATGATGAATAAGGTGTTCATGGAATATTTGGACAAATTCATCGTGGTCTTTATAGACGACATTCTAATTTATTCCAAGGATCAGAAAGAGCACGAGACTCACCTCCGGTTAACCTTAGGCAAGCTAAGGGAGCACCAATTATATGCCAAGTACAGTAAGTGTAAATTCTGGACGGCAGAAGTGAAGTTCCTTGGACACATCATCTCTGCGCAAGGGATTGCAGTAGATCCTGTCACCGTGGAAGCAGTTATAGATTGGTTGCCACCCACGAACGTATCTGAGATATGAAGTTTTCTGGGTTTGGCCGGATATTATCGGAGATTCATTGAGAATTTTTCCAAGATAGCCAAGCCAATGACCAAGTTGTTGCAGAAAGGAGAAAAGTTTGAATGGACTCCTGAATGCGAGGAAAGTTCCCGCACTCTCAAGACCCGTCTGGTGTCAGCACCCATACTGACCCTACCCGACATCCGGAAAGACTTCCATGTCTATTGTGATGCATCTCGCCAAGGTTTGGGATGTGTTCTTATGCAAGATGGAAAGGTTATCTCTTATACCTCCCGTCAGCTGAGACCTCATGAGTTGAACTACCCGACCCACGATTTGGAGTTAGCCGCGGTAGTGCATGCCCTTAAGATTTGGAGGCATTATTTGGTCGGAAATCACTGTGAGATCTTTACGGATCACAAGAGTTTGAAGTACATCTTCACCCAGCCGGACCTCAATCTGAGGCAAAGACGATGGTTGGAGCTAATAAAGGACTACGACTTAAGTATTCACTACCACCCCAGAAAAGTGAATGTGGTAGCCGATGCATTAAGTCGCAAGGGATATTGCACAGCCATGATGATTCAAGAACACGCACCATTGTTATGTAGAGAGATGGAAAAGTTGAATCTTGGGTTAACCACAGGAGCATATCTAGCCACCTTGGAGACTCAACCTGTCTTGTTCGAGCAAATCCGTGAGGCCCAGTTAGAAGACCCGGATATAGCGGCCATTAGGAAGAACATGAGACAAGGAAAAGCCCCAGGATTTTCAGAGGATTAGAATGGCACCATATGGTTTGGAACCCGGATATGTGTATCGGATAAACCTGAGATAAAAACCCTTATCCTGAGAGAAGCCCATGAGACATTGTACTCCATTCATCCCGGCAGTACTAAGATGTACCACGACCTGAAGGAATGTTATTGGTGGGTTAGCATGAAGAGGGAGATTGCACAGTTTGTCGCCGAGTGTGACACCTGCAGGAGGGTAAAAGCTGAACACCAGAGACCTGCAGGGCTGCTGCAGCCATTGAAAGTACCTGAATGGAAGTAGGAAGAGATCGGAATGGACTTCATCACCGGACTCCCAAAGACCCAACTTGGATATGATTCTATTTGGGTAATCATCGACCGGCTTACAAAAGTAGCGCATTTCATAGCCGTCAAGACGACCTTTAGTGGCCCCAAGCTTGCATAATTATACATGGCCCGCATAGTGTGTCTTCATGTAGTGCCTAAGAAGATAGTGTCCGATAGAGGAAGCCAGTTCACCTCTCGTTTTTGGAAGAACCTTCAAGAAGAGATGGGAACAAGATTGAACTTCAGTACTGCTTACCACCCTCAGACGGATGGACAAACAGAGAGGGTGAATCAGATATTGGAGGATATGCTTCGGGCATGTGTCCTGGATTTGGAGCCACTTGGGACAATAGCTTGCCGTACGCGGAGTTTTCGTACAACAACAGCTATCAAGCCAGCCTTCAGATGTCTCCTTTTGAAGCCCTATATGGACGTAAGTGCAGAACGCCTCTACTTTGGGACCAAACTGGTGAATCCCAAGTATTCGGAACGGACATTCTGCGTGAAGCTGAAGAAAAGGTACGGATCATCAGAGACCGACTCAAGACAGCCCAGTCTCGACAAAAGAGCTACGCGGACAATCGACGCCGAGACCTAGCCTTGAAGAGGGAGATTGAGAAACCAAGGGTGGTTTCGGTGTATGTGATGAGTGATTGACAGGATTATTTACCCTCTGTTCGAAGGGTACCTTCGGAGGGGCTTCGGAGGTGGTACCTCCGAAGGATGTTCGGAGGTGTGTCACCGGAGTGTGTTCGGTGTTTGCTTGCTGCAGCTGTGCAGCGGAGTGTGCCTGTCGGAGGGGTCCGGCAGTACACAATGACTGGGTTTGTACCGATGGCTTCGGTACTTTGGGCGGTACACCGGAGTGTGTACCGGAGGTTGCTAACCCGGAGAGGTCTCCGGAGTACTGGATACACTTGTCTGCTTGTCTGTGGTGCGCAGGGACTTCGGAGGCGACGGACAGGGTTCGAGCCAGGTGAACCTGGGTCAAGCGGGTGGCTTGATGCCAGGGGAGCGGGGAGCTCCGTCACGGTGGCTGCGAAGGTGGTCCGGGTCGGTCCTCGGGTCGAGACGCGCCAGGTGAAGGCAGAGAGTGCGGAGCGTGGCTCCGGCTGAAGGTACTCCGAGACAAAGTCCTCGGAGGTGAGGCACTTCGAAGGTGCTCCGGATGGAGTGACTTCGGAGTTGGTGGACCAAGTCCTCTGCGGAGGCAAGGAGTTCGAAGTGTGCTCCGGAGGGAGACACTCGAAGTTGCCCGACGAAGGTCTCAGAAGTCGAGGCGCATCGAAGGCATGGTCCGGGTGAGGCTCGTCAAGGAGTGTGCTCTGAGAGAGGCACTGCGACGGAGTGCTCATGGAATGCTTCATGCGGAGGCCTTGGACGAAGGAGGGACTTCGAAGGGTGGTACTCCGAAGGTGGGGCTTCGGAGTGAGGATGACTTGTGGTGCTTCGGCCATGCATGGCTTCGCTACACGGACGGACGGTGTTCGAGCGGGGAGTAGCTGCGAAGCCGTGGTGATCCACTCCGGAGGTGGTGGTGCGAAGGCCCAAGGGCTTTGACGGCTTCGGCTCAAAACCGTCACTGTATCGAAGGACTTCTTCGGCGGAGCGAAGGCCAACAGGCTGCAGGCTTCTCGCCGAAGCTACCGCACCCTCGGTGCGAAGGGAGGTACCAGAAGTCAACACTGTAAAGGCTGACACTGTCTGTTCTGAAAAAGGCTGACACTGTCCCCTCTGCAGCTGACAGAGAAGCCTCCAAAATAAAGGTGGACTACCTTTTGTACCCCTTAGTTCTGTAGAGACAAAATGGATGTAAACCCTAGGGGTAAAGTAGTCACTTCCTTAGGATGAAGCCGTGGGCTATAAATATGGGGGCTCGGTAGGTAACATTTAACACTTTGAGCATTTACTGTTGAGCTCCTGTAGACAGACCTCGCTGTATTCATTCTGAGTTCAATTTATTTCAGTGTTCCTTGTTCAAGCGGCGAAGCCCTGTTTCTGGGTGCTTGTGCTTGAGCTCGCGTTGCATACCTCGCTAGCTTTTAGTTCACCGTAGCCTGTCTTGGCGAAGGGTGTTTTTCTGGTGAAGTGTGTTTTTCAGTGTGCGGTCGCTCTGTGTAACACGAGGCAAGACCTCGCTGTTTACTAGCGAAGCCCTGATTGTATCCCGTTTTGCTTCCTGTGTCGAAGCCCTTAGCGTAGTCAGTTTTGTGTGCGTGTAGACCTTCGCGTACGAAGCCCAGCACCAGTTGCTGTCGCCAAGTACTTGGTCGAAGTCCTCAGAGGGCTGTCCACTCTTGCGAAGGGTGAAGTGCGAAACCTGCTCAAAGCACCCTGTGTGCGGAGCCTGCACTGACTTAGCAGAGTAGATTTTCGAGGGTTGTAAGTGGAGCGAAGTCTTCTTGGCTTCGAACTTTTGCCACTCCGAAGCCTGTGTTCGAAGGTGTCGAAGTACCTCCGAACCAGACCTTCGAAGGTTGTGTTCGAAGCCTGTTTCGCAGAAGACAGAACAGAACCGAAGGCTAAGTTTTTAGCCCGAAATTTTAAAAGCTCCCATTCACCCCCCCTCTGGTCGCCGTTTCCGGTCCAACAATTGGTATCAGAGCCAGGTTAAGATCACCAGTTGACCTTAACCGGTTTTGTGATCTGTTGGCGACATGGATAGAGGCAGTAAAATTCCTCTGTTCGATGGGACAGATTTTGCATACTGGAAGGTGCGCATGGAGGCTTACTTGTTAAGCCAAGGAAATGCAATTTGGGAGATTGTGGACTCACAATACTCCATCCCTGATACCCGCACCACTCAAACTGAGAAAGATCAGTATATTGCCAACTCGAAGGCAAGGAACATATTGTTCATTGGGTTGAGTCGGAGTGAGTTTGATAGGGTGCAGCACCTTAGGACTGCTAGGGAGATTTGGACAACACTCACTGTCTTTCATGAGGGCTCTGCTCAGATTAAGGCCAGGCGCCAAAGCACCTACAATCAACAGTATCAGCTGTTTGTGCAGGCACCTGGTGAATCTGTAGATGCCATGTTTTCTCGCTTTGACGCGATAGTGAGTAACTTGCGATCCAACGGGACGCTTGCTTACAGTGATCATGATAGGGCTATCAAACTTCTCTATGCTCTTGACCGTAGCATATGGGAAGTGAAGATATCCAGCATTGAGGAGTCCACAGGCTATGACACATTGACCTGTGATGAACTCTTTAGCAAGATGAAGTCCACAGAGATTGCCAAGGCATCTCTTGCTGTGCACAGAAGCTCTTTGCCACAGCCATTGGCATTGGTTTCTAGCACAAGCCGTGGCACCACTGCAGAACCGAGCACATCAGGCACTTGTGTTCTTGCAGATGGTTTTGCTCTGTCCTCCCTGGTCTCCGTCACAAAGGAGCAGGTGGACACTCTAGCTGATGATGAGCTTGCTCTCATTGCCCGGAGGTTCACCCGCTTTCATCATGAGAGACGGGATCAGAGGAGAAGTGGTTTTAGTGGCTGTTATGAATGTGGCGACTCCTCTCACATTAAGGCCAATTGCCCCAAGGTCAAAAAGAGAGATGAGAGTGACCGCCCCAAATTCCACAAAAAGGAGAGGAAGCCCTTTGTGAAGGGCAAGCGCGGCAAGATGGCTAAGAAAGTAGCCAAGGCCGCTTCCAGAGCTTTTGTTGCTGCTCTCAGCGACATCGACACTTCCTCAACTGAGGAGTCGAGCTCTGAGGAGGAGGAGTCCCCAAGGAAGGAGGACAAGAAGGACAAGAAGGGACGTGACTTCACCGGCCTTTGCTTCATGGCCGACAGCGATCACAGCGGCGATGAGCTTGACTCATCTGAGGTAAACCTATCATCTGACCAGCTTCTAATTAAATTAGATGAGCTGAATGAAGTAGTGCTTGGTCAGGATAGATTACTTGTGCAAGCCGCTAGAGAAAGAAAAGACCTTAGACTTAGGCTAGAAAATGTTTCTACTGAATATGCCATGCTTAAGTCTAAGTTTAATGATGCTGAATGTGAATCATGTTCTGTTGTCATGAGTGAGCTTGCTCAGTTGCGTTCTGTTCATGCTCAAACTCTTTCTGAGCTTGAGACTGCACAGAAGCAGCTTTTGGAGGTGGAGTCTAGACCTCATGAAATTATTGATTGCATGAACTGTTCATTATTGCGCGATAGCATTAATTTACGTGATAAGCATGTTCATGATTTAGAGGCTAGATTGGAGAGAGCCGGTAGTTCTAAGGATGTGCAACCTGTTTGTGACACTTGCATCACCCTTAAGGACCAGCTAGGCACTGTCAGAGAGAGAGATGAAAACCTCATGTCCGAAAATGAATACCTTCTTTCTGTGGTTAATAAATGCACTGAGGGAAAGGGTAGGATGGATTTGCTCTTGGCCAAGACCAAGTTGTGTGCTGACAGAGCCGGGGTAGCTCTAGGTTTGGGTTTTGAGAGGATAGCTTCAGACAGTAAGACCAAAACTGTTTTCACCTCTCCCACCACCCTAGAGAAAGATAGAGCTCTGTTGGACACCCCATCAGCCAAAAAGCCTACCCATCCACCAAAGAAAACCACACCTCCTATCAAGAAAAATCCTCCCAAGAAAATCACTCAAAAGAAACCCAAGGAGCCTGTGAGAGTTGCTCCTATGACCCATGAGAGTGCCCCCAGAAGAGTGTTTCATTGTTCTTATTGTCAGCGGGCAGGTCATTTGATTGGTTTCTGTTTCCGTCGCATCAAGGATGAGCGACGTGCACAGGCGATGAGCTATCGGGACATGCATTACCCATCTTTAGGTGTGCATGAGTCTGAGTATTACTCTCGTCCTGTTTTTGAGGCTCCTCGTGCTTCTCGGAGAGGTTTTGCTCCTCGAGGTGTTCACCATGTTCCATATGGTGGTAGACCTCGGGCGAGTAGTTTTGTACCTCGTCAGAGTAGGAGACCTCGACATGCTTTGCGTTCTTTGCATGTAGGTAGACCTCGCACTTTGCATCATTCTGATTTTTATGTGCGTAGACCGTCTACTTTTACTGTGCCTACTACTCGTGTCACTCAGTGCTGGATGCCTCGTCATTATTTTACTCACCCCAGCACTGAGCGATCGAGGCGTTCTTATCATGTGTAGGCGACAGGTCGAGGCTTGGAGGGCACGTGGATCATGGACTCCGGTTGTTCGCGCCACATGACCGGAGATGCAGCATGGTTCTCCAGCCTCACCACAACCAAGCAAAGGGAACATATCACCTTCGGAAACAATCGAAGGAGTAGAGTGAAAGGTAAAGGTGTGGTAAGAATTAACACGAACTTCACTCTCAAAGATGTTGCTTTGGTTGAGAACCTGGGATACAATTTGCTGTCTGTATCTCAGTTGCTTGATGAGGGCTTCGAAGTGCGATTTCATCGCGATACTTCGCAAGTGCTCAATTCGGATGGCGTTGTTGTTTGTAAGATCTTTAGAATTGGGAGAGTTTTTGGAGCTGATTTTTCAGAGTCGTCTGGTTCTTCTCATTGTCTTGTTGCTCATTCGACTTCTGAGCTTTGGAAGTGGCATAGGAGACTAGGGCATATGAGCTTTGAGTTGCTCGCTCGTCTGAGCGCCCTAGGCTTGATCCGAGGATTGCCCAAGCTCAAGTTTGAGAAGAATTTAGTTTGCGCTCCATGTCGACATGGAAAAATGATTGCCGCTTCGCATTCGCCAGTCACCACTGTGATGACTGAACAGCCCGGAGAACTTCTCCATATGGACACTGTAGGTCCTTCTCGGGTTAGTTCTTTAGGCGGCAAGTGGTATGTTTTAGTTATTGTCGACGATTACTCTCGCTACTCTTGGGTCTTCTTTCTTGCCAGCAAGGATGAAGTGTTTTCACACTTTCGGAGCTTGGCTTTGAGACTTTTCACTGAACTCCCTGGTGCATTAAAATTCATTCGAAGCGATAATGGCACCGAGTTCAAAAATAGTCTCTTTGTTGATTTTTGCATGGAGCATGGCATAGAACATCAATTCTCTGCTCCACGGGTTCCTCAACAGAATGGTGTTGTTGAGAGGAAAAACCGCACTTTGGTTGAGATGGCTAGGACGATGCTTGATGAGCATAGGACTCCTAGAAAATTCTGGGCTGAGGCCATGAACACTGCTTGCTACATCTCAAACCGAATTTTCTTGCGCTCAATTTTAAATTTGACATCTTATGAACTGCATTTTGGGAGACAGCCCAAGGTTACTCATCTTCGAGTTTTTGGCTGTCGCTGCTTTATCCTAAAAACGTGGTAACTTGGATAAATTTGAGTCGCGATCTTCTGACGGGATCTTTTTGGGTTATACTACTCATGGTCATTCTTATCGTGTTTATAACTTGGAAACTAACACTGTCATCGAGTCATGTGATGTGACTTTTGATGAATCAACCCCCTCTGTTAGTTCTGTTTTGAACAGGCAAATGAACACGACATGGAACAGACCTTATTCGAAGACGAAGATCCCGGAGAATTCGAGGATGATCCCCTACTACCCTCGACATCAACCCCCGAAGCTGACCCCGCTTCAACTACTTCGGCACAAGGTCCCGAAGCGACTACCTCAACATCGGTCATCTTGGACCACTCCAACGCACAAGTTGAGGAGGAGACTGCATCCCGCCGCGAGGCTCCACATCATGTCCAAAGGATGCACCCTCCCGAGCAGATCATTGGTGAGCTTGATCAAAGGGTAACTCGTTCTCATGCCCATTTCACTAATGCTGCTTTTGTTGCTTCTTTCGAGCCCTTAGATGTTAGTCATGCACTTTCTGATTCTAGTTGGATCAATGCCATGCATGAAGAGCTTGAGAATTTTGAAAGAAATCAAGTCTGGACTTTAGTTGATCCTCCACCAAATGTTCATTTTATTGGAACAAAATGGATTTTTAAAAATAAACAAGGGGAGGATGGAACAATTGTTAGAAATAAGGCTAGACTTGTAGCTCAGGGCTTTTCTCAACTAGAAGGGATTGATTTTACTGAAACTTTTGCCCCTGTTGCTCGCCTTGAGGCCATTAGGATTTTGCTTGCCTTTGCGACATCCCGGGGATTCAAACTCTATCAAATGGATGTCAAAAGTGCTTTTCTTAATGGCTTCATAGGTGAAGATGTTTATGTAAAACAACCCCCTGGTTTTGAAAACCCCAAGTACCCACATAAAGTCCTTAAACTTCATAAGGCTCTTTATGGACTCAAGCAGGCCCCTCGGGCGTGGTATGATAGACTTAAGTCTTTTCTGCTTGAGCGAGGGTATTTGATGGGCTCTGTTGATAAAACTTTGTTTACTCTCAAGCATGGCAAAGATTTCCTCCTAGTTCAGATTTATGTGGATGATATCATCTTTGGTGGCTCTTCTCATGCTTTGGTTGCCGAGTTTGCAGATACCATGAGCAGGGAGTTTGAAATGTCGATGATGGGTGAACTCACCTTTTTCCTTGGTTTGCAAATCAAGCAAAGCAAACAAGGCACTTTCGTCCACCAGACGAAGTACACCAAGGACCTGCTCAAGAAATTCGACATGTCCGATGCGAAGCCCCTCGCCACTCCAATGGCTACATCTGTAGCATTGGACCCTGACGAAGATGGAGAAGCCGTAGATCAGAAGGAGTTCCGGAGCATGATCGGCTCCCTCCTCTACTTGACTGCCACGAGGCCGGACATACACTTCGCAGTATGTCTGTGCGCTCGTTTTCAGGCTTCACCACGAGCTTCGCACCGCCAAGCGGTTAAGCGCATCTTAAGGTATCTCAAACACACCCTTGAATTTGGCATATGGTATTCATCGTCTTCATCTTTATGTCTTAGAGGTTATTCAGATGCGGATTTTGCTGGGTGTAGAATTGATAGGAAGAGTACCTCTGGTACTTGTCATTTTCTGGGTACGTCTCTGGTTTGCTGGTCTTCCCGCAAACAGTCTAGTGTTGCACAATCGACGGCTGAGGCCGAATATGTTGCTGCAGCTAGCTGTTGCTCTCAGATTTTGTGGATGGTTTCCACTTTGCGGGATTTCGGGTTAGATTATAAGAGTGTTCCACTTTTCTGTGATAACACTAGTGCTATTTGTATTGCAAACAACCCGGTTCAGCACTCCAGAACCAAACACATTGATGTACGGTATCATTTTCTCAGAGATCACAATGAGAAGGGTGATATTGAACTTCAATATGTTGATACCCAACACCAGCTTGCCGATATTTTTACAAAACCCCTCGATGCTTCTCGATTTGCTTACTTGCGTGGGGAACTTGGCATTTGTCACCCTTACGGCATTTTGTGAGGGGGAGCTGATTTTAATTGTCTTGCATATGCTCATTATGTGTGGAATTGCACTTACATCTTTTGCTATTATATGCCTGCTTTTAATTCAAAGAAATCATGACTGCTCAGCTCTATGAAATATGTCTGGAACATTGATTGTGCATGATGTTTTATTTTCTAAAATCAAAACTTGCTCACCGCACAATCTTGTATCTAGCTTGTTTAGGCTGGACTGCTTTTAGCTATCTTTTATCTACTTGACAGCAAGACACTGTTCCTTGGATGCTAAAATTTGCAACTTGAAAAATGTGTTCATTATTCATGGATATTCATCAAAATATTTCATTCATCTGAATCAAAATCAAAAATCCATGATTTGCCTGGTTTCAATGAAAAGATCCAGGAGGGTTTGTTTGTCGCACTACTCTATTCTAGACTGCTTACCATTGCACTTTGGTCTGAACTGGGATAGTGTAGTGTATGCCAAAATCACCGCCTTAAGCTTCAGATGGCTTTCTTGTCTAGGCTTGGCTTGATTGGAAAGTATAAGGTGGACAAACAAATAACCCCTGGCATTAAGAAAAGAACAACAAATTTAATTGCTCATCAAGTTTGCTTTCAAAGCTTCTCTTGAACAAGTCTTGTCTGTCTAGGGTAGAAATTGTTAGCTTTGCGCAGTCCTTGCCTTCACATGTCTAGCTGCTTTGACTAAGTGGTGATGCTTTTATCTTAAAATGACAAAATCACATGCCATCATCTTGTTTCACAGATTGTTAAATTGAGCTGAGCACATGATCATTAGTTTTAATGTTGGCATATTTTTGCATTATATGTCTTTGCAATTCTATTCATTTCGAAGCTTTTGCATCTTTTGATTGCTCCTTGATGCTTGCATTGCCAAAGGGGGAGAGGTTTGCTATGTTCTCTGCCGCAAGAAGGCATAATTTTGAAGGGGGGAGAGTTTTTGACATAAAGGGGGAGAAAAATTTGCTCAACTCAAGGGGAGTTTTGCCGAAGGGGCTTTTACTCTTTCTCAAAGGGGGAGAAAAATTCTTTTATCAAGTGACATGCTTTGGCTCTTTTCTGAGTTTTTATGGTCACTTGTGTGCTGAAAATTTTTACATTTTCTTGAACTTCGATTTGGTTGTCAATGCACTCATCAAGGGGGAGATTGAGAAACCAAGGGTGGTTTCGGTGTATGTGATGAGTGATTGACAGGATTATTTACCCTCTGTTCGAAGGGTACCTCCGGAGGGGCTTCGGAGGTGGTACCTCCGAAGGATGTTCGGAGGTGTGTCACCGGAGTGTGTTCGGTGTTTGCTTGCTGCAGCTGTGCAGCGGAGTGTGCCTGTCGGAGGGGTCCGGCAGTACACAATGACTGGGTTTGTACCGATGGCTTCGGTACTTTGGGCGGTACACCGGAGTGTGTACCGGAGGTTGCTAACCCGGAGAGGTCTCCGGAGTACTGGATACACTTGTCTGCTTGTCTGTGGTGCGCAGGGACTTCGGAGGCGACGGACAGGGTTCGAGCCAGGTGAACCTGGGTCAAGCGGGTGGCTTGATGCCAGGGGAGCGGGGAGCTCCGTCACGGTGGCTGCGAAGGTGGTCCGGGTCGGTCCTCGGGTCGAGACGCGCCAGGTGAAGGCAGAGAGTGCGGAGCGTGGCTCCGGCTGAAGGTACTCCGAGACAAAGTCCTCGGAGGTGAGGCACTTCGAAGGTGCTCCGGATGGAGTGACTTCGGAGTTGGTGGACCAAGTCCTCTGCGGAGGCAAGGAGTTCGAAGTGTGCTCCGGAGGGAGACACTCGAAGTTGCCCGACGAAGGTCTCAGAAGTCGAGGCGCATCGAAGGCATGGTCCGGGTGAGGCTCGTCAAGGAGTGTGCTCTGAGAGAGGCACTGCGACGGAGTGCTCATGGAATGCTTCATGCGGAGGCCTTGGACGAAGGAGGGACTTCGAAGGGTGGTACTCCGAAGGTGGGGCTTCGGAGTGAGGATGACTTGTGGTGCTTCGGCCATGCATGGCTTCGCTACACGGACGGACGGTGTTCGAGCGGGGAGTAGCTGCGAAGCCGTGGTGATCCACTCCGGAGGTGGTGGTGCGAAGGCCCAAGGGCTTTGACGGCTTCGGCTCAAAACCGTCACTGTATCGAAGGACTTCTTCGGCGGAGCGAAGGCCAACAGGCTGCAGGCTTCTCGCCGAAGCTACCGCACCCTCGGTGCGAAGGGAGGTACCAGAAGTCAACACTGTAAAGGCTGACACTGTCTGTTCTGAAAAAGGCTGACACTGTCCCCTCTGCAGCTGACAGAGAAGCCTCCAAAATAAAGGTGGACTACCTTTTGTACCCCTTAGTTCTGTAGAGACAAAATGGATGTAAACCCTAGGGGTAAAGTAGTCACTTCCTTAGGATGAAGCCGTGGGCTATAAATATGGGGGCTCGGTAGGTAACATTTAACACTTTGAGCATTTACTGTTGAGCTCCTGTAGACAGACCTCGCTGTATTCATTCTGAGTTCAATTTATTTCAGTGTTCCTTGTTCAAGCGGCGAAGCCCTGTTTCTGGGTGCTTGTGCTTGAGCTCGCGTTGCATACCTCGCTAGCTTTTAGTTCACCGTAGCCTGTCTTGGCGAAGGGTGTTTTTCTGGCGAAGTGTGTTTTTCAGTGTGCGGTCGCTCTGTGTAACACGAGGCAAGACCTCGCTGTTTACTAGCGAAGCCCTGATTGTATCCCGTTTTGCTTCCTGTGTCGAAGCCCTTAGCGTAGTCAGTTTTGTGTGCGTGTAGACCTTCGCGTACGAAGCCCAGCACCAGTTGCTGTCGCCAAGTACTTGGTCGAAGTCCTCAGAGGGCTGTCCACTCTTGCGAAGGGTGAAGTGCGAAACCTGCTCAAAGCACCCTGTGTGCGGAGCCTGCACTGACTTAGCAGAGTAGATTTTCGAGGGTTGTAAGTGGAGCGAAGTCTTCTTGGCTTCGAACTTTTGCCACTCCGAAGCCTGTGTTCGAAGGTGTCGAAGTACCTCCGAACCAGACCTTCGAAGGTTGTGTTCGAAGCCTGTTCCGCAGAAGACAGAACAGAACCGAAGGCTAAGTTTTTAGCCCGAAATTTTAAAAGCTCCCATTTACCCCCCCTCTGGTCGCCGTTTCCGGTCCAACAGAGATCATGTCTACCTTCGAGTTACTCCCCTCCGCGGCACTCAACGGTTTAACATGAGAGGAAAGTTGGCCCCTCGATATGTTGGACCATTTCCCATTGTTCGACACCAAGGCGAAGTTGCTTATCAGTTGGAACTACCATCCTCATTAGCTGGAGTACATGACGTGTTTCATGTTTCCCAACTCAAGAAGTGTCTTCGCGTCCCGACAGAGCAAGTGGATCTCCAGCAGTTGGATGTTCAAGAGGATCTGACCTATGTGGAAAAGCCTGTCAAGATATTGGAGGTCAAGGAAAGGATCACCAGGAGTCGGGTCATCCGCTTCTGTAAAGTGCAGTGGAGCAGTCATCCGGTAGAGGAAGCTACATGGGAAAAAGAAGATGAACTCAAGGCACAACATCCTGAGTTATTCGAGGATTGATCCGAATCTCGAGGACGAGATTCTCTGTAAGGGGGATAGGATTGTAACACCCCAAGAAATAAAAACAAATAAAAGAAAAGAAAAATAATATTTAAATCATTTCTGGATTTATTTATTAAAGAAAAATCCTAAAAGAACCCAAATGAAGCCAAACAGGGAGAAATATTCAAAATATGGACTTGAAAATTTTATGAGGTAAACTAGAGGTCAAGACATAATTTCAGGAATTTTTACAAATTTTTATCAACAATGATTCAACCCTTAATCAAATATATGAATTTCTGGATTTATTTTAAAACAGAAAAGAATTAAAATTCCTAACGGGCCTCAACCCTGAAATCACCCTCAGCCCAGCCCAGCCCAGCTGCTAGTCACTGACGGATGGGACCCAGGTGTCGGCGCCGCTCCCCTCCTCTCTCTCCCGCCCGCGCCCGCCTCGGCCCACATGGCAGCCACTCTTTTCCCTAACCCTCTCTCTGACCGACGGGGCCCGCCTGTCGGGCTTTCCTTTCTCGTTCACCCGCCGACAGGTGGGGGCCACCTGTCGGATCCATCTTCTCCGATGGAACCCCTCTCTCCCCTTTCCTTTCCCGGCGATCACCTTCCAAATTTTCGCTGCCGGCCGCCCGATCTCGCCAGGATTTGCCTCGGATCACCTTCCCTGGTCGCCGCCGCCCCCTTTCCTTCCTTAGCCGACACGTTTTTGCGCTTAAGGAAGGCTATCCGAGGAGAAAAGGGAACCTCACCAGAGATGGAAATAAACCTTCGGGTTTCCCCGGTTTAACCTTCCATCCTCGCCGCCGGTGACCCCTATTTATACCCCTCGGCTCACCGCACTCCGCCCACACTGCCTTAGCGCAAGCCCTCGCTTTCCAGAGCTCAGGCGCAAAGTTTCGGCCCCTAGCTCTGCTCCGCTTCCAGCCACCGCTCGCCGGCAATCCAGGCCACCGCACCCCTCGCCGTCGCCACCTACGTGACCACAGAGGCCCGCCCGTCCTCGGTCACGCCTCCATTGGTCGAAAGGACCGCCGGATCACCTCGCCGCCGACAAACCCGAACGGTTCCTCCGCCCCTCGTCGACGCCGATCGCCGTCCGCTCGCCGCCGTCACCACCACCGGTACGCCCGAGTTCCCCTCACGTCACTGGTTCCATTTTTGGCCTTAGCATCGCCGTTCAACCCACGCCGTCGCCGGAATTCCTCGCCGTTGGACCGCCGGAGCCGAGAACGAAGGGGGTAATCGCCCCCTTAGCTCGTGCCGTGCCGGACGAACCCTTGGCCGTCCGATCAAGATCGGAGGGCTAAGATTAAATCCCTTCGGGATCTAATCCAGGGCCTCGAATCCGGTCAAAGCGGTACCACGCGATCTCGGCCGTCGGTTTTAACTTAAAAACGTTGACTTAATCCCGTGCGTCCACGTCATACCCGTTCGCCATGATTTAATCAGGACCGTCCATTTTCATTAAACCCACCCGCTTCGCATCTGGCCACTGGATCCAGATCCAACGGTCCAGGTCGCTCGGGTCCACGCGCACAGTCGCAGGTTCACGGTGAACCTGGTTCACCGTGGACCAGAGACTGTTTTCTGGTTTTAAATAAAATTCAGAAAATAGTTTAAAATTCAAAAATTCATCACTTGCTCATTTTAACTCCAAATTTCATCATTCAAATTTTGTTAAATTCAGTATATTATTCTCTACACTTTAATGCCATAAAAACAGTATGTTACCTTAGCACAAAATAAACTTATGGATTAAATAAATAAAAACCCCTTAGGGATAAATTAATAATTCAGGAAAAGAATTAATAAAAACCTCTAAAACTTAACTTTTAATATTATTAAAAGTAACACCAGAATAATAAAGCTCAAATCACATATGTAAATCATATGATTATGTTTGGTGATGTTTTATTGAATGCATTGTTTATTTTTCCTGTCGAGAAGACTACGAGTTCGTCGAGGAGCAGGAGTTCTACCCCGAGGTTCCTCCATCCCCATTTGCTGATCAAGGCAAGTCATCGACCACCCCTGTGGAAACAGTTGATCATTATTGAGCCCATGATTTAATAAATTATCGCTATAACTCATAGGTTAATATTGCATTAGTCAAAGATCAAGCCTTACACTTATATTTATTAGATCCCCGTCCTTGTGTGCAAACCCAAGCCATGCTTATTGAGCCTTAACTCCTTGTCACTCTACAAATATTATATTAGCTAGTGCCCAATGTATCGACACAACTGCTATAGGATATAAAGAATGAGTCGTAGTTAGATGGATTCTGGTATATGAAATACCCCGTTATTCTTGTCTCTGGACTCTGTTGGAGTTAGGTATGTTAAAGTATGGTGGGTTCCGGGTGCAAGCTCGGGTTTTGGTATGTCGCACCCGGGGCACTATAAGGACCGGTCTGTGGGATCTGTTGCAAAGCACTTCCGTACCAACCACAAGTCTAATGGGTAAGTCCTAACTGGAAGTGTGGAACACTCCGGCTCTCAGTACCATAGTGGAGGGGGCAAGGGGCTAGCCCTCAGGGCGCCTTGTACCGACGATGGCTCAAGGGGGGTATTGTGGAAACTCGACATGGCGAGACACGGTACGAAACCTATAAGAGGGTGTTGTTGAGTCGGGGGAGACCATATGGAAGGTTTTGGCACGAGTTCCCGTGAAATGGGTCATCTCGTTACACTTTGGTGTAGGTGATGAGTGTGTGCCTTGTGGGTACAGTGGTACATCTCTGATCAGAGTAAAATCAATCTTTTCGAAAAGCCGAGCCCACGGTCAAGGGCGGGTTGTGTGACTACTCGCAGTTAGTTTACAATTGGTTGAAAGATTGAGTTATTCATGGCATGTAAGGACTGTTGTGCGAGGAGGTAAAACGTACTCCTCGAGTTAGAAGATGATGATGCATTCACATGTTTACTTTTCCGTACTAATAAATTGCTCACATTTAATGCTTTACAAATATGCTGCTTCCGCAAAACTAGCCACTATCTCCCTTGTTATTATCTTGCATTATATTTGCATTCGGTGGCTTGCTGAGTACATCTGTACTCACCCCGTTGACTTACACCATCAGAGCCCGTCTACTACGAGGAGGATGAAGGTCTGGAGTAGCGACCCAGTCAAGGCGAGACTGGAAGGAGGCGTTCATCTAGGACCCTTGATTTTATTAGTTTCTCTTCACTTTCATTCACTTTTGTATTAATGCGGTCTACGAACCGTGAATGATTGCCCGTCTTGTACGTGGTCGTGTGATGAACGTCTTGTTTTATTGATTTTCTATGGAATTTCAATAAAGTCCTGATTTATTAAATCGGGGCGCGACAATCTTCTCCCCCACGAGCTCTTGCACGATGATCACATCTGGCGGTGTTTCTCCTTTAGCGCTCTCGGTGATGCACGCTAGATACCACGCCATAAGAGGGCTTGTCCTCTGAAATGACCCTGGTGATCGCCATGGCGGTGATCGTAGGAGGGGTTTGGTGGTGCGATGGAGCCAATCGATGAGATCGGTTGTTTACGACCATGGAGAACCATCGATGTTGGACGGTGCGCCCTTCAGGGTGGAAAAGATGACATAGTCAGTAGGCGAGTCGGCGACCTCCTATGGGTGACCTTGAGGGACGCTTTTGGCGGGGAAGCCGCCATGGCGCATGAATTGTTGGTGAAGGAGCGATCGGCGACAGAGTGAGTGAAGCCTTCACGCTCCCTAGTGAAGTGGTGGTTGGAACCAGTTGGTTCATGCAGTCACCGATGAAGGTCAGGCTTCCAAAGGTGATCACGGTGCCTTTCAGCACCTTGGTGTGAATTTTACAAACGACTGCCATCAATCTGATTAGTGGATCACAATACTCCACCCCTACCTAGCGCGTCAGCTGTCGTTGTGTAGGGACAACAATAGCCTATAGGGGGTGCCCATACTTTGATTTAGGTAGGTAAAGGGGAGAGTCGCGATTATGGACCGATGGTTACCTCAACGGGTGAGGCAAAGAGATGGATGAGAGTGGGGACTCGAGAAGATTTTTAGACAGGTTTGAGCCTCCCTATGGATAATAGCCCTACTCCTGTGTGTGTATGATTGTAGGAGGGAGTCCTCAAAAAGGGGTATCTCTCTCTCGAAGAATATATAGGAAGGAAGTTAAAAAAGGTCTCTCTTTCCTAAAGCCTCCACCTGATCCTTTTATATGAGAAGGATATGGTGGTTACAGGAAGGTAATTGTCGTGGTAATGGCCATGGAAACAGCCACATAATTGTGTGTTATTGACAGAAATAACTATAGCATTTAATGATGGTCTTGATGAAGGTACCCATTGTCTTGATGAATTGCAGACCATCCATTGGAGTCCGGGAACTCGGACAGGCATCTTCCTAAGTGTGGGCTCTAGAGGACTTGTGGTCCCCTAGAGTCAGTCTTCATGAGTCGGTCGACTACGTGACAGTCAACTTGAAATCACTCGGCAGGGTACCCGGGGTTATATCCCTAACAACATGGGAACTGGGAGGAAGCATGTCAGGGAGCTGTAAATTTAAAGAGTTAGGTGAATAAATGGCGCTAGTTTCAAAAAAAAATTTGCGTCGGACGCAGAAGTTTTGGTGCCAGCTACGAAAGATTTGAAATTTTCAGTTTACCAAGTGTTTGTACTCAACAAATACAAAATTTTTTTGTAGTGCCTAAAATTTGGCACTTGGTAAATATTTTTTATTTTTTAAAATTTTGTCAATTTTTTTCATGACATATTTTGTGAAATATTTTTAAATTTAGTGGATAATGACTAAAATGAACTAAAAATTATGAAAATGGTTTTTTTTACAATTAATTATATTATTTCACGCTCTTGCAGTTCAAATTTGACATGTTTCAATTTATATCCTACAAAACACTTAATGAACCTAAAATAGTTAACCGACTTAGAAAATACCAAAAATTTTCATTAGATAAAATACGATGTATTTTGATTGTAGAAAAAGTTTCAAATTCAAATGAATATTTAACCATCAATTTTCTTTCAAACCCAATCTACTCCTTCATTAAATCAAAATTTGTTCTCATAAAATCTTTGCTTTCTCCTATTTGACAACTCTGTTGAAACAATTTTAAATGTTTATTATAGCATCTACATGTCATATCATAACTCCATGACAACTCCCATGTTTTTAAAACTTATTTTTTTTAAGAATTAAAAACTATTAAACTCCATGTTATTGATCGAGCGTCGCAACCTAAATTTTTAAAATTTTCTTTATATTTAGTGAATAAGTCCTAGAAATGAATATAATTTTTTTACAAATTTTGGTTCATAATTTCATATACTTGCAGTTCAAAATGGATCTATAACAATTTAAATCCACTACCACAGAAAAGCACCTTAGTGATGGGTGATAACCATAATTAGTGATGGGCATGTCCCACGTCACTCTTGTCGTGTCAGTAATGTGACATCAATAGTGACGGGTAAACGCCCATCGTTAAAGGGTGAACATCACTCCTATGGGCTCACCTGTTATGGCTCTTTGGTGACGGTTGACAGTTGTCGCCCATCACTAATGTGTTCTTTAGTGACGGGTAACAATTGTCACATGTCTCTAATGTGTTCTTTAATGACGGGTCACCCGTTAGTAATATTATAGTCATTTTTTAAAAAAACATTAATTTTTAGGTTGCATCCTAAATTTGGTAGCCAAGATATGCAACATCCAAAGCACATCACAGACAATTCATCATGGAAGATTTATTACCAAATTAGTACCACATATATTAACTTCTAACTCGTTATCTCGAAGAACATGGCTAAAACAAAAATTCATACATAAGATGGTTTCATAACTTCTAACTAATAGTAAACTTATAGCGATATCAAGAGCTTGGATAGTGTCCTGTTACTATCCAAGCTTGCACCATGGGTAGCTTGAGGAGAATCACCGTAGGTAGCAGGAGCACCACCACGTACATTGCAGTGTTCGGATAGGAACACCACTGTGAATGGCCATGCCAACTTCAAGTGTGTTATCTCGAAGAAATCAGCTAAAATCAGTATTTATATCGAATAAATTGGCTAAAAACAGTAGGTCAGGTTACCCTATAACAATAAAATGGGGAACAAAGATAGCTCGTTAGACAAGACAAATAACATTTAGGATGAGGAAGAGGAGGATGGCGATCTTAGTAGGAGGACTAGGAGAATGCAACCAAGGTGGCAGTGAGTAGGGCGGCCACGCGCGCCGATGGTGCGGGTGCCACGGTTGACGGTGAATGTGGCATGACCGATGGTGCATGTGACACGACCAATGGTGTAGAGGCCAGTAACAATGATGGAGCGGTGAGGAGCACAATGAAAGTGTGACGATTCACTTCGTTGCCCCACCTATTTATAAGTGGGAGTCATGAGTGAGGGTGGTAGTTACCACCCATCACTAATGATGTAGGGCGTTTTAGTGATGGGTATATATAAAACTCGTCAACTATAGGATCCTTTATTGATTATGTGGTCATAATCTGACTTCCATCACCACCATCTTATAAGAGGGCCTTGAGTGACAGATAACAATATTCACTCGTCACTAAAGTGGACCTATCATCTCACCTGCTATTACTTTTTAATGACGGGTGGTAATTTCAACTGTCACTAAATGATCCTTTAGTGACAGTTGATTATTATTACCCGTCATCAATATTATCATCATTTTGAAAAAATAATAGTTTTTAGGTTGAATCCTGAATGAAAGCTAGGATTTGGCAGCCAACATATCCAATATTCTAAAATACATCACAAATAATTTATCACAAAATAAGATTTATAACCTAATATTACATCATACCTCAGGATTACAGCACATACATTACAACCTCAATTGCATCATTATTGATGTTGAAATGGAAGGTGCACACTATGCCAACTTCTAACGAGTCATCAAAAAGAAATTGGCCAAAACTTTTAGTTAGATAGCACCGTCCATCTGTCATTTTATGCACTGCAATTGGGACAGCCTCAGATCCTGCTGTTACCACCTGAATCTTGGTGGTAAGGTGGTGTAGGTGATGTGTGATATACTGTTCACAATACTGCCTTAAAAAGTAATATAAAATAAGATTTAAACAAAGCTATTAGAGAAGGTTATCTGTATAGATGATCTAGTTAAGCAACTATATATGCAAATAACTTAGCACCGACTTCTTGTTGATGATCACATTATTTATTGTGCAAACATATAAACGACTCTTAGAGGATAAACCTACCGACATGTCTTGCATGCGAGCCTTTCTTGCTAGAGTTAAATCTGTTTGGATTGCCAAAATAATAGATGTGCTTCAATTGATCCATTTGGTCGGTGTCGACCTCCCTGGCTATCGGCTTCCCCTTCCTGTCTACAACATTGTTAGGATCCTTCTCTGACATTATAAGAAACCATGATAAGAACGTAAACAAAACATGCATGTATAGTAAATGTCAGTTATCTATGTATACCACTATTTTCATTGTCCTCTACTTTGATGGATGTTAGGGTCTTCTCATACCAAAGTTAGTGTAAAATTTTGCCATAACTGTCAATGGGGCTTGTCCCATTGTTATTACCAAATAGTCCCCCTTGTATTAGGCCACCTCTTCTACTAAATTCAGACAACCCTTTGTGGAGCCATATCCTACCATCGCCTCCACGCTCATAACCTCAACCTTAGTGGTGCACCCATCTCTTGTCATTATTTGGTGGGTATCGCCATCACGAATGTTATTGATGTCACAAAATCTTTTTGATAAATACATGTAATGTATGACGATTTCCGTTAACTAGATGATTGATCTTTATTAAAAAAACTATCAAGAACATAGGTTGGTACATTTAGTTGCTTGTAATGCTTGCCATATCCCTAATTCACAAATTCAATAAGCAAATTTATATACTAAAATTTAATAGTAAGCATGAACAAACTTACGAGGAGCACGACAAAGGCGACTGCGGCGGCAAGAGTATAGGGTTAGGGTTGCGCAAAATGAAAGCGTAACGATTCACTTCGATGCCCCACCTATTTATTAGTGAGAGTCATTAGTGATGTGTGATTACCTAATGTAATCTTACTGACACTCTTTAGTGACTAGTGAAAATATAACCCATCACTATAGGGAAGATCTTTAGTAACGGGTCATACCATTACCCGTCACTAATAGGTGGGACGACAATGTGGTGGCAGAGTAGATGTAGGCTGCAACACCGGTGCGGGGACCGTAGTGCTGGTGTGGGGGCCACGGTGCTGGCATGGAGGGTCACATCACCTCATCCAATATTAGAATGCACTCATTTAGAAAAATTTCTCAAATCTCTTTATCCAGTATATCGAAAAAATATTCTTCTCGGTAACTATTCCATTTACTTTCACTGTACAACCAAATAGTTGACCCAATGAAATCGTCCTTCTCCATTCAAATATATCACCAAACCAAACAAACGGATCCTAAAAGAAAGGGCCGTTGATTGGCTAGCTAGCTAGCTAGCTCGTAAAGTTCTTGTGCTAATAAGCAATGCAAAAAGTCTAAACCAGCAAGCTACGAGCTAATAATTAAGTTAGTTATCCAGGCTCTCGAATGCTCTGGAGCCGCGTCGTCGCCGTCGCGAGGTCAAACAATCGGTCGAAATATTCAACGGCCCGCCGTATTGATCGATCGGCGCCGACGCGACGACGACGATTAACGCCAAGTCGCCGGATGCCGTATTCGACGTTGAAAACACGGGGGGGTTAGTTTCTTCGTCAGGAGTTGCGCTCTCGCGCGCCGCCCGATGCCGGCCGGCGATCGAGACGGCGCGCGGCGGATGGAGATGCACGGTCCATGCACGCAATATTCTGTCCGTGTACGGCTGTCTAGCTCCGGGTGCTGACGTGCTAGCAGGCGCCCCCTGGTTAATTATTAGGCAGATTCCGGTCAATTCAGTTGACTCGATCCTACGCTGTAGATCTATCTCTTGTTTTTCGATATAAAGGTTTTTATCTTAGCATTCATCTAAAAATTTAAATTTTCTAGTCACTCTCACCGTGGTTCGTTTTGACTTCTGCTGCAAACGGAGAGAGGGAGAAAAAGGCATGGCCCTCTCACTAAGTTCTATCTACTCTAAAATTATACGATTTGGATGTATTTCGTACGATCTTTTTACGAAATTAGCATCACATAAAAATATACTTCAAAATACAAAACAGAAACTACTGTACCATCTGTACTGGTACACCGACATATATATGGAGCAAATTTCAAGGTACATGAAATTAATAATAATTCTTTAGATCTAATAGTTAGGATTAAAAAAGTCAATGTATTATAAATCGATATCTTTCTAGTCCTTTGGGAGGTAATATTAATTCCATCTCTTACTTCTTTTAAGAGATAATAAGAGATTATTTAAGAAGTAAGATGAGACGTGCATAAAAGAGCTCTATTTTAATTATTAGTCAAAATTATATATGTTTGACTTTTTAAATATATATGAGCCTTTTACTCGGAGGGTGGAGCAATTTGCATGGCTCGCTCTGCCTTCTTAAAGCTTTGCAGAGGAAGTACGTACTGTACACAGCAGCAGTAGCAGGGATCGAACATTGTGGCTGCTATTTAGTTTTTCATTTCTTTTCTTATACGGAGGAAGAATTTCTTGATCAAATACTCGTAGCTCTGTTTTCAACGGCGTCTGCGCTCAAAACTGACGCAGCTGGGACGAACTCCGGCAGTCAAAGACAAAGAGGGGCATCTACGACTACAAGTCGGCATGCAGAAATCATCGCTCGCCGTCCAATCACTTCCGATTACGATAGTAGCTTAGCTTTCATTGCATGCTTGCTAATAGTGGAGTACGAGTACGTTATAATTTGAACAGGAGTGTGCCTAGTCAAGCGTGTACCGTCCCGTGTCCCGGTGAACTTTGATTGCGATCGATCCGTGGATCCATTAATTTGATTGATCTCGACACGTTCGCTCATTTGGTCAAGATTCGTGCCTCCAAGCGTTAATGAGTCTTGTTGTGCATTGGTACTGTTCTCATACACGGTCGTGGGGGTGACTTGTGCGTTCAAACGTTAGGCAGTTTTCGTTTTTTCCTTATAGTTTAGAGTCAAATAGTTTATGGTTCGAATTCTTGTTAAAACAGTTTTGAATAAAAATAATTGTAGCATGTATTATTTCACTTCATATAAGTTACGAGACACAAGAGAAGATATATATGCGCATGGTGCAAAGAATTGTAAAAGGTGTTTTGTGTTTATTAGATTAATTTTCCTAGTGTTAAATAGCAATGGAGTTGTGGTGTATAGTGTATACCCCTCTATATATACACACGCGTGGATGCGTTTTAAAATTAATATTAAAAAACAAGAAACAAAAAATTGTAACATTCAAATTTAGATATGACTTTAATTTATATATGACTTAAAGTTCTGCTGGAAGAAAGCAAAGCCTCTGACTTTTTCATGGCCTCCGTCTCTTTGAATTAGGGTTGAAAATGGATGGGGTGGACGGATACCAGTGATACGGATACGGAATCAGATATCATTAGATATGAATATGGAGAGGATACGTAGCGGATACGAATATTTATCGGATATCATCAGTAATATAATTTTTTATTTACAATCACAACACATAAGTGACAATTAATAGTTGACATCACATGAATGTTTTGATAAAATTATCACGTAAGATAAAAAAGACGGATATTCCATGACGATGAATTGTGATTTAAAGAAAGTATGTGTTCGGTTTAAATACAAATCAATAGTTAAATTTTTGTCTGAACTTCAAACTTTTTCTACGAACAAAATGCAACATAGATTATGTCATGTAAAATTTTGGAATTTTTCTGAACTAGTTTACTATTTAAAATTTATTAAATATATTTCTAGGATTTAAATAGAAATATGTGAAATTTGAACTTCAACTACTTGAAATAATGAACTAAAATTTATAGAAAATCATATTCATGTTTTCGATTCTATTTGTAGTTCTTATCCACTAAATTTAAAGAAATTTTGAAAAAAACTATCTTACGATAAGCAATGCGAAGCTTAATGATTTTTAATTCTAAAAACAAATTAAGTCTAAAAAAATACAAGACCTATCATGATGTTATGATATGATACATAGATGATGAGATAAAAATTTAAAAATATTTTGAGAAAGTTTTCACCTACGATGTTAACAAAGTCTAAAATTACACAATGATGAATTATGATTTAAAAAGAAAAGTATTGGGTTTAAAATCAAATGAATAGTTAAAAGTTTGTTTTAACATGAAACTTTTTTTACAATCAAAATACAACATAATTTATCTAATGTAAAATTTTGGTATTTTTTAATCACTTTACTATTTTTAATTAAATAAATATTTTTCTAGGATTTAAATTGAAATAGGGGAAATTTGAACTGCAGCTGCTTGAAATAATGAACCAAAATTTATAAAAAATCATAATAATGTTTTTAGTTTATTTTTAGTTATTATCCACTAAATTGAAATAAATTTTGAAAAACTATGTTACGACACTCGATGGGCAACATGGAGCTTAATGGTTTTTTAATTCTAAAAAATTCAAATTTAGTATAAAAAATATGAGACATGTCACGGTGTTATGATAAAAATTTAAAAATGTTTTAAGAAAGTTATCAGGTACGATGTTAATAAAGTTGAAGATTCCACGAGAATGAATTAGAATTTAAAGTAGGAATGTGTTGGGTTTAAAAGCAAATCAATAGTTAAATTTTCGTTTGAACTTGAAACTTTTTCTACATTAAAATACAACATATATTATGTCATATAATTTGTTTGGTATTTTTATGGATTATTTTACTATTTTTAATTTATTAAGTATATTTCTATGAGTTATATTGAAATATGTCAAATTTGAACCCAATTCTGTGAAATAATGAGGAAAAATTTGAAGAAAAATAATATTCATAATTATGAGTCCGTTTTTAGTTCTTATCCACTAACTATAAAGAAAATTTGAAATATCTATGTTACGACACTTGATTAGCAACATAGAGTTTAATGGTTTTTAATTCTAAAAATATCAAATAAAGTATGAAAAACGTGAGACATGTTAAGTTAATTGATTATGTTTCTAGAATTTAAATCCATATCAATAAAAAAATTTTCTTTTTTATTTGTTAAAAGATCACATTTCCTGTTTAGAATTATGGAGAAAATGATGGATTTTTAACCTTAAATTATCCCATTTATAACCATAATATTCTTTATTTTATTTTTTTATTTCTCTTCTCCTTTCTCTCTTTCGGCCTTTCTTTATCCTCATCCTCGCTCTTCCGTCTCGCCTAGGCGATGGAGGCATGGAGATGGGACTGGACCATAGTGGTTGGGACGATGGGGACCGGCAGCGGCGGTAGCGTGGATCGGTGGTTGGGACCGGTGGCAGGTCCGGTAGCTGCGACGAAGGGTGCTTTCGTCTAGCGGTGGCGCGAACCACCAGACCAAACTTGCCCTTTGGCTACAACCTAGGTACGCATATTTGCAAATCAATGACTATAAATAATTGGGTATAAATTTTTAATGGGCCAAATAATCCGGATAAGAATTATCGGATTATCCGAATCCGAATTCGTATATGTATCCATCAGATATCAACAATATCATATTTGTTTCCGTATTTGAAAAATAAATATCCAAATCTGAATCCGTATCCAAAAAATACATATCCAAATTAAAAAAATCCAATTCTGAAAACTATCTTAACCATTTTTTGCTCTAGTTTAGGTTGAATGCATCCACCGACAGAGGAGCATACTCATGGATATTTGTACTCGTACATACCACTCAATTAATGCTCAACTGAATTGCTCGTCATATATAGTCATTAGTGTTGTGGGTGTTAATCTCCCTAGACACAACGCACCAGCATGGAAAGGTGTGCGCGGTTGCGTGCGGCAGCGCATCGCGCGGTTACGCATGCATGCAGCAGCGCATGCATGCGCGTGCAAGCGGCAGGCGGTAGGCGGCAGCGCATGTGACACGACGCATGCCAACTGACGCGACGACGCCCAGACAACGCGACTATTACGAAGCGACACGATTTTTTATCTACTATAAATATATATGTACATTGTACTTAAAACGTGATTAATAAAGATAATCTCTCACTGTAATCTCAACATCTCGTTTTCTTTCTCTAACACGTTATAAACACGTAGACTCTGCCTGTCTTATCCTAGGAAGAAGGTACGAAAAGCTATAGTTTTGTTTTTCCTTGAAGGGATGGCTTCTTCTTCAACTGTTCGAGGTGCTCCGACCAACCGCGCCGCCACGCCGACCTGGCGCACCTGCACCACCCCGGAAGCCCCGGCCACCCCGGGCTGGCGCGCCCAGCGCGCCCGCGCCGTCTCCCTGGCCGCGCCGACCTGGCGCAGTCACGCTGTCCTGGCCGCTCCGACCGCCCCGAGCTGGTGCGCCTACGCCCCCCAGCCTGGCGCCTCTCCGCGGCTCTGGCCAGGCGCCTCCGCGCCGCGCCGCCACCCGTGCGCCTTTGCGCCATGCGACCGCCCGCCTACGCCGCACCACCGCCTGTGTGGCCCCTGGCCATGCCACCGATGCGGCCCCTGGTCCTGCTGCCCGCGCGACCCTAGGCCACGCCGCCCGCGCACTTCAGCGCCACATCACCTAGATGCCTCCAAGCCACATCGGTCTGGTTTTCTCCACCGACAACAATGGCTGCTCGCCATGGTTGCTCTCCTTATGATTGGAACAGAGCCCTGCTGCCAAATATTCAAGTGCCACTGCCAACTCCAACGGAGTCCCCCTACCAGGGCTCTAACTAAATACACTGGTCGCGGAGAACTAGAATGGAGTGTACTCCTACGCTCCTATGGAGGAATACATGGCATTCCTCACAAGTGGTCCATCAGCACCAAAATCTATGAATAGATCTTCAAATGTTTAAATTTCTGCCAATGTTTGTGTTTATACTATAAGTGTTGTAACCTTCATTGTAATAAGGCAGAAATATTATTATGATACTACTTGTCTCATGAATATATCCATGTTTTATATACATGTTTTTTAAGCATCAGCTTCAAAAAAATACTATATATTGATGACTATTACTCAAACAAATGTTGGATTAAAATACTAACTTATTTTTTTATAAAATAAATATAAACTATGTGTTGTTCATATATTAAATAATCCATCAGGAATATTGCACAACATATTAATGGTACATCATTACCTATATTTTAAAGTCATCTTTATTATGTGTCATGCATAATAAGTTTTATGATTAGCATTTTTTTCTTACAACATTTATATATATATTTACTCTCTTAGTAAATTAAAATATGTCCATACATGTAGGACATGGCTGAAATTTCAAAGAAAGAATTCCCCGAACTTGCTTTAGATGGTAGCAATTATTTGACTTGGGCACAAGATGTTAAAATAAATTTAATAGCTCATTGATGCATTAATACCATTATGGATCCAGTATCAAATGCACCAGAGATCCCGGACTACAACAAATATGCCACACTTCATTTTCTGTGACATCACCTCCACTCAGATTTAAAATCTAAATATGTAATAGAGGAAGATCCTCTTGTTCTATGGAAATCACTTAAAGATCGATACAAGCAGCAGAAAAATGTCATACTACCCGAAGCTCAACGTGAGTACATAAAACAGAAGCAGATTATAACTCCGATGTACATAAAACCTGCTCTAAATTGAAATTTTGTGATCAACCTGTTTCTGAGGAAGCATTGATTGAGAAAACTTTATGTACTTTTCATCCTACATTCCGGGTATTGCAACAGCAATATCGCTAATAGAAATATACAAAGTAGTATGAGTTAATATACACATTACTTCAGGCAGAGAAGCATGATGAACTTCTAATGAAAAATCATCAGAATCGCCCAATGGGCACTGCACCTCTTCCCGAAGTACATTTTAATTCTCAGCGTACTAAGTTTCATGGCAACAAACGGAAAAAAACATCAAAGGAAAGTCAAAGTTTCAGAATAAAAGGCACAGGTATAAAACGAACAAAGGGAACAATCCATTTAAGGATAATCCTATAGACAAATCTAAAATTTGTCAAAGGTGTGGATGTACGAACCATCGTAAAAATAAATGTAGGATCCCAAAGCATTTGGCAGAACTTTATCTAAAGTTTGGCAAGGATAAGCAAGTTCGTAGGAATAAATTTGAGACGCACTTCAATGAATAACAAGTCAACGACTCACCTACGGGACCTTCTCAAAGCGCCTATCAAAATGAAGTTCAAAAGAAGGAGCAAGACCCATCCAATATCGACAATATGATAGTCGAACATCACACTGAAGATATATATGGGGATCTCAAATAAAATTTATACATATTTCATATGTAATAGCCAATTAGAACTATAAATGTTGTATAAATATATTGTAATATGTATTTGACATGATATCATGAACATCATATGTATATATACATTATATCACTTTATCTCTCACTTACATATAGTGTTTATTATTATTATTATTATTATTATTATTATTATTATTATTTATGGGTTTTTCCACAGATGGAAGATGAGGAAATTTGTTTAGTAGATAGTGGCTCTACTAACACAAATCTACGCGAGCTTAAATATTTCCAAAATCTTCATAAGAAACATGGAAATATCATGACTAACGCTGGATGCGATGCATTAATTGTGGGCTCAGGTCGAGCCACGATTACGCTCCCGATGGGTACAAAGTTAATAATTGAGGATGCACTCCTGTATCCTGATTCAACTCGTACATTGCGCAGTTATAAAGACATCCGTCTTAATAGCTACCATATTGAAACTCAAACTGAAAATAATGTAGAATACTTATTTCTCACTAAATCCAACAGATTAAATAAAGAGATACTTGAGAAATTTCCTTCATTTTCATCTGAATTATACTACACATACATAAAACCCATATCACATGTTGCGTTTAAAATAATTTTTCAAAACCTTGATAAATTCAAGACTTAGCATAATCGCCTTGGTCACCCTGGAATAGGGATGATGAGAAAAATTATTAGCAATTCTATAGATCACAATATTAATCTTGCAAGATTCCCTGGATCATCAGATTTTACATGCACTGCATGTGCCACGGAAAAATTAATCTTAAGACCATCATATCTTAAAATTAAAAATGAACAAATAAGTTTCCTTGAACGCATTCAAGGAGACATTTGTGGTCCTATCCAACCATTATCCGGACCATTTAGGTACAATATGGTGCTTAGAGATGCATCTACACGATGGTCCCATGTATGTCTCTTATCTACAAGTAACCATGCATTTGCTAAATTAATGGCTCAAATTATCAAATTAAGAGCTAGCCATCCTGAACATAGGATAAAATCCATCAGGATGGACAATGCCGCTGAATTTAGCTCACGTGCATTTAATGATTATTGTATGGCTCTAGGTATCAATCAAGAGAATAAAATTAATTGCTAGACCACTTTTACATACTTGCAAATTACCAACCTCTTGTTGGGGTCATGTGGTCTTACACGCCGTAGATTTAATACAAATTAGACCAACTGCATATCATGTAACATCTCCGTTGCAACTAGTATGTGGAAATCAACCAAGTATTTCCCATCTGTGAATATTCGGTTGCGCCATATTGTAGGACCGAAAGTAGCCACAGGGGGGTGAATGGGCGCCTAAAAAATTCTAACGAATCAATGACCTAATCCCAACACCCAACGCACCGTGACAAACAAACAACAGTAGCAAAGCAGATCACGGGTACTAAAGTTGTCTAGCCTAAAAATGATTGGTGTCTTAATTAAAATGATATTAACTACGATATTAAACATAAAAAAAATAACTGCAGTAAATAAAAAGTGTTCTCAAATGATTTAATAAATACTTGATGTGCACAAGAAAACACCTAGATATATCAATAAATATTTATATTGCAATCTGAGAATAAAGTACTAATTAAGTGAATAAAACATGGATCATCGAGAAATTAATTCAGAAATAAAACTGATATATTGCACGTAAATCTAGAATAAAAAATATTACTGTGACTAATAATTTTTTTCTTTTTATACGAGCAGACTAAAAATACTTAAATAAATAATATGTGAGCACTAATAAGATTTTACCAGATAAAGAATTAACTACGAACTTACTAACCAGATTTGCATGCTAATTAAAAATAGATATATTGATTTAATTAATCTAACTGAAAAATAGTAGATTAGATTAGAAAACTTACCTGCGTTTGCTCCTCCTCGGTAAGAGCCAAGTCCACGGCTGCGTCGCCGCGCGTGGTTTCTTGCATGCAAGCACTGCAAAGCTGCGATTTGCAGTCTTCACATCTCGATCTTCGTGCTCGATCTACACAGGAGCCCACGCGTCGCCGGCCGAAGATGTGCTGCCGTCCACGTACGCTGCTCTCAATCATTCACAGGAGATCCGGTCACCTACAACTCTTGATCTTTACGATGGTCCACAGAAGATCCTGGCTCCTCGGTATCATCACGCCCACTGCCGTGCGTCAAATGCTGGCTACTCACGCTGCTGCTCTCCACACCGAAGCCCGCACCTATGCCCTGACGCGCGCCACTAGGCCTTGGCACAGTAGGCAGCTACTGCTACTCGGCGCTTGGACTCTCGGCTCCCGTGTGCGCCTAGGCCTCGTGTGCTGTAGGCTCTACTGCCAGCGCCTAGGATGAGGAAGGACGACACGACGGTGGCGTCGAACGACGAACAGAGGAAAGAAAAAAACTCTAGCGGCGGAAAAAAAATAGCGGAGGAGAGAAAAATGAAAAAGGAGTGTAGATTAATCTCCCAAAACAGTCAACCCTAACCCTAGGGGGTTGGGGCCTATTTATAGGCAGCCCACTAATAAAGGGAAAAGACTAATTTACCCCTAGTGTAAATTACACTGACTCTAAAAATAAAATTGGAAATTATAAAAATACCCTTAGAATATTCAACTGACTCGAATAACAAATATTGTGGACTTAAATACTAAAGATTAAAATCCTAAATAAAGATAATCATCGGTTGTCAGTTTTGCGCCGAAACTGACAAAGCGTCCACCGTCTTCGCACCGGGTACCTGGATTGGGCCGAGCCGATTCCGCAGCTTCCTCAGCCCGGCAATCGCTCGCCGCCCATGTACCTAAGTCAAACCCGGTCAATAGACTAGTGGATCTTCTGCCGCTCCTAGCCCATGTACTCGGATTGGGCCAGCCCGACTCCACGGCTCCTCTGCCCGGCTGTCGCTCGCTGCCCGTGTACCTGAGTCACACGCGCCATAGACACGGCAGGTCTTCATGTCTTCTCTTTGACTTCCGTTGACAATCACTCATCACATTTGGAGCCAGAAGACCCATGCTCTTCAACATGGTTCCTCAATCTCCCCTTGATGAGTGCATTGTCAACACCCTCTTCAGCAATTCTTCAGAACCTGCCAAACATGTGGAAACACGAAAACAAAAACAAAAACATAAACATAAAGAAGAAAATAAAAGTATAACCCTAATGACCAAAAGCCAAACAGAAGCAAGAAAACAGTCATTATGGTTAACCAAAAATAAAGACTCAAAATAAGTACAATCTCAGAACTATCAACAAGGATATCTAAAGAGTAAAGGCAAAAGAGACTAAAAACTCCCCATGAAATAAATCCCAGAGAAAGACAAAACTCCCCCTAAACTTTTTTTTTAAAAAAAACGAGTAACCCAAAATTTCTCCCCCTTGTTGACAATTGGACTCATCAAGTGAGACTAAATGCACTCTAAAACAGAGACACAAACACAAACTCCCCCTAAAATGCAGCTCCACCTCAAAATATGCCATGTATGCAAATGGGGTGCAGGTGGAGTGTAAAAAGCATGCTTCTTAGATATGATTAACTGCAATTACAACATCTAACAGGTATAGCAAAAGATATACTATCTAAGATACATGACATGATCAGTGCAACAGATGATATCTAAGGAGAGTCATTAGCACGCATTTTTCGAGTTTTGCAAACAAAAGCATCACCACATTTTCTAGTTGACAAGCAAAGTAAAGCATGAGATGCAAAAGCTAACTGATATCTACCAAGATAAGCATTGTCCAGAACAAAGTGCTTCAGCAAACTTGTTATTCTTTTAAATTTTTAGACTTTTCCTTTTTCCTTTTTCATTTCTGCCAGGGTTATTTGCATGTCAACCTTATGCTAACCGACCAATTCAAGTCTAGGCTAGAACTGGACCATCAAAAGCTTAAGACATTGGTCTTGGCATACATTACACCGTCCTAGTTCATAACAAAGTGTTATGGTAAGCAGTCCAGAACAATGCAATGCGATAAAGCAAACCCACCTGGATCTTTTCAAATAAGCATAAAAAGGCATGAATTTTTCATTTTTCTGAATTTTTATCATTTTTATAGCATATTTTTCATGTTTAAAGCATATAGATGTCCAACTTGCATATCTGCATCTAAGTAAGGATCTAGCTACCATGCATGTATAAGATAGCAAAAGCACTCAGCCTACACATGCTAGTTACCAGAAGCAATGGTGATCATTTTTCAATTTTAAAGCATAAAAGCCATGCATATGATAGATATCAGACATATCATGTGAACTGAAACAGAACATGATCATCGACAAGTAATCAAAAGCATATACTAGCTAGAGCAAGTAAAGCAGATCAATCATATAACAGAAGCAAGCTCAAAATGTGATATATGATTATGCATGATATGAACTTACATAAAAAGACTCAAGAATGAAATAAATAAGAAATAAAAAAATGACTCAAAGTATCCTAAAAAGGATACACGACTCCCAAATCCCCTCGCAAATGCTCAAAAGTAAACTGATCTAGGGGTTTGGTAAAAATGTCAGCAAACTGCTGATGGGTATCAACATGAACAAGATCAATGACCCCTTTCTCATATTGATCCCTCAGAAAGTGAAAGCGCACATCAATATGTTTGGTTTTTGAATGAAGGCATGAGTTTTTGCCTACACTAATCGTGTTGGTGCTATCACAAAACAAAGGAACTCTAGCGGGGAAGAACAACCCAAAACCCCGCAAAGTAGAAATCATCCAAACCAACTGTGAGCAGCAGCTGGCAGCAGCTACATACTCAGCCTTAGTAGTAGAAAGCGCAACTCCAGATTGTTTTCGAGAAGACCAAGATACAAGCGAAGAACCAAGAAGCTGGCAAGTACCGGAAGTCGACTTGTGATTTAGCCGGCACCCACCGAAATCAGTGTCGGAAAAACCAGATAAATCAAGAGATGATGATGTTGAATAGTAAATACCTAGATCACGAGCATAAGTAAGGTACCTAAAAATACGCTTGATAGCCTGCCGGTGAGATGTGCGTGGTGAAGACTGAAAATGCGCGCACACACCCATGGCAAACTGAATGTCCGGTCTCTTTGTAGTCAAGTATAGTAGCGATCCAATCCTCCCTCAATACTCTCTCTCGTTGACCTTGACGCCATTCTCATCCTTGTCCAGGCCTCCATATGTACCCATTGGAGTCATCTGAGGCTTCAGATCTCCACCAAAGTCAAACTTCTTCAGCATGTCCCGTGTGTACTTACCCTGGTGAATGAAAATGTCCTCCTTGGTCTGCTTGATCTGGAGCCCTAAGAAGTACTTGAGCTCACCCATGAGACTCATCTCAAACTCGCTATGCATCTGCTCAGAAAACTTGGACACAAGCTCATTAGTAGAACCACCAAAAATAATATAGTCCACGTAAATCTGAGCAACCAATAGGTTTGAGCCAACTCTGAGCAAGAAAAGAGTTTTGTCCACAGAACCCACTACAAAACCGTTCCGCAACAAAAACTTCTTTAGGCGATCATACCAAGCCCTGGGGGCTTGCTTCAGACCGTATAAAGCTTTCTGCAACTTGAAAACATGTCGAGGAAACTTAGGGTTCTCAAAACCGAGGGCTACTTAACATAGACCTCCTCCTCTATATACCCGTTCAGAAAAGCACTATTGACATCCATTTGAAAAAGCTTAAAACCTTTAGAAGCAGCAAAGGCCAAAAGAATATGAATGGACTCAAGACAGGCAACAGGGGTGAAGGTCTCCTCAAAATCAATACCTTTTTTCTGGCAAAAACCCTGCGCAACTAGTCGAGCTTTGTTGCGCACCACAACCCCATCTTCACCTTGTTTGTTCTTAAACACCCACTTGGTGCCTATGGTGTTGCATCCAGGTGGCAGCTCAACCAGTGTCCAAACCCGATTGCGAACAAAGTTTTCAAGCTCTTCTTGCATGGCGTTTATCCAATTTGAATCAGAAAGAACATGAGAAACGTCTCTAGGCTCAAAAGTGGCAACGAACGGAGACTCATCAAACACAACAAGAGAACCAACTGAAGAACGCAAGGATCTCTCAGTAAGATCACCGATGATGAGATCTGAGGGGTGATCACGCTGAATTGCTCGGGATCCTAGATGATTTGAAGTCACCTCACCAGAGTTAGCAACTGGCACCTCTAGACTCGGCTGAGAAGTCACCTCACTGGAGTCAGTAACTAGCACCTCTGGACTCGACTGAGGAGGCTCGATCGAAGTATAAGGAGTGATTAGAGGTCTGTCCTCATCCTTAGTCGAAGTCTCAGAAGGTGTGGGGTCTTCTGGCTGTGTAGAGGGCCCACCCTTATCAACAGCAGGAGTGTCATCATCTTCCTCGAAGAGGGACTCTCCAAGCTCATCATCTCCAAAAAGCTCAAAAGAAGGAGTCAGCGAAGGCATGGACTCATTAAAAGAAACCTCACAAGTCTCGACAAGCAGCTGAGAATCTAGGTTCCAAACACGAAAGCCTCGAGAATGCAAAGCATAACCAAGAAAGACTCCATCCCAGAAACGAGACTCAAACTTGTCCAAATGCCCTCCCTTCTTGAGCACAAAGCACTTGCATCCAAATGCTCGCAAGTGACTCACCTTGGGTTGTCTGCCAAACCGCAACTCATATGACATCTTACCTAAATAAGCTCTAAGAAAAATGCGGTTGGCTAGATAGCAAGCTGTGTTCATGGCTTCAGCCCAAAAGCGCCTAGGAGTCATATGCTCATCGAGCATCGTCCTGGCCATCTCGACTAGCGTGCGGTTCTTTCATTCCACAATGCCGTTTTGTGGGGGAGTGTAAGGGGCCGAGAACGGATGATCAAGACCCTGATCACTAAAGAAGTTGAAGAACTGAGAGTTCTTAAAACTCAGAGCCATTGTCCGAATGAATTGCTCACATACGACCATTTTTCTCGTTCTTCAGCTTCAAAATCAGGTCATGAACAAACTAAAAAGCCTCATTCTTAGACTCTAGAAAGTAAACCCACGAGAATCGAGAAAAATCATCAATTGTCACAAGCGCGTACCACTTCCCACCGACTGAGCGTACTCGAGCTGGACCAACTATATCCATGTGTAATAGCTCTCCCGGGTACGAAGTCATCACCTGAGTCACAGGTGCGTGAGAAGCGGCAACCATTTTCACATGATGACAGGGATGGCAAACTAGATCCTTCTCCATCTTAAGCTTGGGAAATCCTCGGATAAGGTCCATAGAACTCAATCTAACAAGCAAATCAAAACTCAAATGGCCTAACCTCATATGCCACTTCCAGAGCTCAGAGGAGGATCCAGCAATCAGACAGCGAGAAGGGCCAGAAGAACTAGAGAAATCAATACGAAAAACCTTACTGAAGGGTAAGATCTGACAAACTAAAGATCCTCTAGAATCAACAATAGAAGACATTCTTAAAGAGAACCTCTAAACCATCCTCAAGAAGTTGCGAAACAGAAATTAAATTAAAATTCAAGTTTCCCACCAAAGAAACATTCTTTAAAGAGAAATAATCAGAGATGTGAATTGACCCAATACCTTGTACCTTCCCTTGACCACTTTTCCCGAAAGTGATGTATTCCTTGGAGATCGGGGGACAGAGGCTGGAGAACCATATGCGGTGTCCCGTCATATGGTGAGAACATCCTGAATCCATGATCCACACGTCCTCCAGTCCTCAATCCTACAAGATCAATGGTCATGAGTGGGAGCAAATGGTTTGACGCCAGGTTTAGCAAAGGAGATAAACTAGTGCCGAGCCATCTGCTCGTAAGTAGGAAAGAAGAAGGAATCATATGAGTCTGGACTAAAATATGGCTCAAAGTGCGGTCTTCTGTTCTGCCTAAAGTCATGGCCACGAGGTCCAAAGCAGTATCCAAAATGACCTAGAGTTCTGCCAGAACGAAATCCACCCTCCTAAGCACGGTCATGAAAGTCGTCTCCTCTACCACCACCTACATGATGTGGCCTAGCCTCTAGCCTCTCTCCACGTCGAGGGACTCTCTGTCTACCACCCTGCTGGTAGAACTGCTCCTGCCCACCTCGAGCTCTCTCTGCTCTCTCAACTCGCTTCCTCCTGAAGAAAAACTCCTCAAGATGCCCGTCTCTCTCACAAAACTCACAGTAATAGGTAGGCTTCTTGGGATGTGGTTGAGGCTTGGGATTCTTAGGCTTGGTTGTGTTGGGTGTAGATTCTTTGGTGTGAGAGAGTCTAGGTAAAGAGTCAAGAGAAGTGTGGAGAGGTTTAGGCTTTAGGATCCAGATTTGCTTCTTGGGTGGAGCTTTAGGTTGTTCTTGGAACACTCCATCCTTGGGCTGACTGTTAGGGGAAATTATTTCACTTTCAGGACTTAGAGATTAACTACTCAAAGATTCGCTAAGCTTCAGAGCTGGAGGGCTCTTATTCGAAGGAGAAGGAGTCAAGCCGAAGGGTGCCTCGATCCGATGTCCGGAGAAGCCCTTCGCAAGATATGAAGGCTCCAAAGCAGAACGACTGGATTGATAAGACGTTTGGCTTATCCATCTGCCCTGGATAACTTTACTCTTTTAACCCTGCTCCGGGTACCGAATAGTCTCCACTATGTTGGTTGTAATCTAGGGGTAATTAGGTCTTTTCCTTAGACATTTTTGCCTATAAATACCCCCCTCTATACCCTGTAACCAGGATCGAATACCCAGTTATTCAATACACATATTCGAACTGCTTGAGCTATTATCCAATACGGAGGCTTAAGACAGTTCTTAAACACGAACTCACTGTTTGTCCGTTCTTGATCCCAGAGAACCTGTTAGCGTAAACTTTTACGCCAATAGTTGGCGCCGTCCGTGGGGAGCCAAGTTCTAGAAGCTTGTTCTCTACTGCTGAGCGCACTTCGAAGAGCACTTACGGAGGGAGCCTCGGAGTCTCAAGATTCCGCGCACCCTTCGGTAAGAGGCTTCTTAGTGCAGTTCGAAGGCCCTCACTCGCCTTCCAAGATCAATCAAAGTCCCCAGTCTTCAGACCTCTTCAGGGCTAGCTATGCCTCCAAAGCGAAGCCAAGCCTCGGGTCCTCTCCGAAGGTCCCCTCGGACCACAGGAGCCGGACCCTCAACCGCTCCGATGATTCTCGAAGATGCCGTTGGGCGTCGAGTGCCCAGGGGTCCCCGAGCACCTCCTACGGTGCTTCACACTGATTATGTCAGCTCCCAGGACCCAGAGCTGCCCTCCGATGAAGACGAAGACCTTCCTGGAACCGAGGCTACTCAACTAGCAAGGCTTCAAGAGGAAGTGGCTAGGTAGAGGCAAGAAGCCGCCGATCACCTCCGCACTCAAGCCTCCACCGAAACTCCAGAAGGGCCTGAAGATGGTGGTGCTCGCAATCTCCCAAAAGCTGCCCAAGTCCCGGAGGAGTCAGAGAATGCATCTTTTGACGATGAGTCTCCGCTACATTCGGACTTGCAAAGAGTGCCCTTCGATCCCAGATTCAAGGCCTCGAAGTTGCACAAGTACTCTGGTGGGTCAGACCCCGGAGAGTTTGCCCGCTCATATGCCCTGGCAATAGAAGCAAGCGGAGGGGTGCGCAACACTATGGCGAAGTGTTTCCCCCTCGCTCTCGAAGGCGTAGCGCTCCGATGGTTCTGGTCCCTGAAGCCAAGATCGATCAGGTCCTAGGAACAGCTGAAGAAGAAGTTTGTGTGCAAGTTCCAGGGTACCTTTGTGGCCCCGATGTCCATAGGGAGTTTGTTCCAGGTGAAACAGCGGGCGGGAGAAACACTCCGGGAGTACTTCACGCGCTTCGCCCACACCAAATCACAGATTAAGGGCCTGTCTACCTCTTCAGTAGTCAACGCCGCCCGTGAAGGGGTGCTAAACCCCGACCTCCTCAGCAAGCTCCATCGGAAGCCGGTGACGTCTGTGGCGCAGCTGATGGCATACTTCGAGCAGTATGCCAAGGCGGAGGGGGGCTGTCTTCGGCGAGCCGGAGCACCCGCACCTACCCTCCGAGAAGATAAGACGGAGCCAGAAGCCTCGGCTCCTCTGCAACCCCCTCAAGATAGCCGCTTCAATGAGCACAGGCGAGGGAAGAAACATTTCTGTTCGGAGGTTCTAAGCATTGCACCCTCTGTTCCGAAGACTGCCAGTTATCAGCAGGCGTAGAACTTCAAGGCTGGAGCGCCGAAGCCTCAAGAGAGAGCACCTGGCAGGCGCCAGAGTTTTTTTTTGCTGCGTGCATGGCGACAATAGAAGCCATGACACGAAGGATTGCCTGCAGCTTTTGGGGTTAGTCCCACATTTAACATTTCAAATTTAAAGCCCTATTTGGGAGATGACGATGAGCTTGAGTCGAGGACGACTCCAATTCAAGAGGGGGAGGATGATGAGGACATCACTTCACATGATACACACATGGAGCCTCCACCTACAATTCAATTACAAGGACCAATCACACGCGCCCGTGCCCGTCGCTTGAACCATGAGGTTAATTCTTTCCTTAGTAACTATGTTAATATTTGTTTGGACGGGATGCTACTGAATACTAGTGATATTTTGTTGCTTAGGAACATGGGAGATGGAATAGAAGAGTTGGAGTTGAAGACGGAGCCGCACGGATGATTTGATGTCAAGAATTCGCTCGTTCGGACTACATCGACCACCATGCACCAAAATGGGCATAACTTCCTCATACGAAGTCCGATTGGCGCGTTCTTGGACTTTTTGGAAAGCTAAGGAGAAGACGGATCTTTTGCCGTTGGTTTCGTCTCATTTGGAGTCTCGAGTCGACCTGCGAATTTAAAACAGTATTGCATGACAGAACTGGGCCGTGTTGGCCCATAGTCCGAGTCTGTACATCTTCTAGCCCACAGCCCAAGTCTGTACGCCTTCCACAGGCTGCCCTCGCCCTATATATTCACTCCAGCCGCCTTTAGGGTTAGGTTTTGCTTTGTTTGCATCTACACTTGTGTGTTTAGATCCCGCCCCTTGCACCGGACCGATTGGCTGCTGCATAGGCGTTGTGAAACCTCACCTTTTCATCGTTTGTCTATGATTTGGCATTCGATTTGTATCCTTCCTATTCTTGCTTGTGTTCTTGGGTTCGCTTGCAGGAATTAGCCTTCGTGGCGAGGTCAATCGCGTCCTGTGTGGTTGATAACCAACGGAGACAGTGGTGTAACGATTGCAAGGTTTTGATCCGCCGGACCGAAGCCTTGGATCGCCAACGTCGAGATTCTCCACCAACCCAAGTTATCCTTTACCTAGCGGAAGATCGGGACCAATCCCCCATCAGTTGGTATCAGAGCACAAATTTCCCGTTAGGTAATCTCGATCTGCTTTTATTTTTACCTAGAGTCCAGAAAACCCTCACAAAAAAATCCCCACCGAGAACCCCTTTGTGCCTTGTGATTTTAATTCAGTTTTAACTTTGTTGAGTTCGTGTTCTTGGTCGAGTCTTGTTGCTGGTTTAGTAGTCCCTTTGTGTCGTTTGAGTAGTAGTTGTTCTTGTGTCTCAAAAAATTCCCCACCCGAAACCCCCCCCCCACAACCCTATTTTGATTTCCACATCGAGTCTTTGTGACCCCCCTTCGGTAAAACAGGCATAACTTTTCGCTCGTTTGGCAGAAAAATCTGAAATTTTTTGAGCGTGTTCCTGACCCAATTTGGGTGGGTACCCTAACACGCTTCGCCTGTTAGCCCTTACCAAAATCACCAAAAAAATCAGGAAGATAAATAAAAAAATTGGTCAAAGTTTTTGCTCGCCGGTCAGCGAACTTGTTGAATTTTTGTGAGCCACATCCCACCTCAGTTGTAGGTGCCAATTTTTTGTGGTTGCATCTCTGGCCATCCTTGTTCAAAAAAATAGAGTGAAAAAAAAAGAGAAAAAAAATCAAAAAGAAAAAGAAGAAGCGGTCCTGTCTGCGGCAGTAACAGATTATCAGCGGCGGTAACAGATTCTGCTTGTCCGAACTCTTGTCCGACCCCTTGTCCGATCAGCGGCAGTAACAGATTATCAGCGGCGGTAACAGATTCTGCTTGTCCGAACTCTTGTCCGACCCCTTGTCCGATCAGCGGCAGTAACAGATTTTTAGCGGCGGTAACAGATCCTTTGTCCGATCCCTTGTCCGATCTCTTGTCCGATCTGCAGAGAGCTGATTTTGGCCTGTTATTGCTTTCATTTGAATTTTGGGCACATAGTTTCCCTCTATTGCTTGAACTTTCACATTGGGAGCACTAAGGCCAGCAACTTTGACGAGTACTAGGGAATACTTATTGAACTTGGTTTAACTGTTATTATTATCGCTAATCCTTGCTACTCACTTTGCCTTCCAAGCTACACCTTTCTCTTGGTCAGGACAGGTTCATTTCTTGCAATTGCACACCACCCTCCACTTGGTTCATCACCTGTAGGCCGGTGACCTCACTGCGTCGTGGTAAGAACACTTGCAAGCGTGGGTAAGGCGCTTGACGGATTGCTTCCACCACACACTCCACCTAGCTGTTTAACATAAGGAATATTCTTTGTTGTTTTGTCTTTTCACTAACATGGCAGATAACAGCGGTACCCCTCCATCTGATTTTAATGACTGTGTGTCACGGCGTGCTCTACTAGAGTCTCAGCGGCAGACCCAACATTTCATCGAACATCTCGCGCGTACTGTGGCTGACCTAGTGGACCGAATGACTGCCTTGGAAACACGCTTGCCTGCCGCACGAGCCAACGATGCCCATGTTGAAGAGGAAGACGACCATATTGAAGAGGAAGACGACCTATCCTATGCCGGAAACAATGCCATTGACCCTGACGAGGCTGCACGTCATCGCTTTCAGTTCAACCATCAAGGTATGGGCGGCCACCGCAACCGCCATCCACAAGGTAACAATGACAACCACAGGAACAATGATCCCTACTCCAAGGTAAAATTTTCAGTACCTCCTTTTGCTGGCACCTATGATCCAGATGCATATTTAGATTGGGAGATGTCAGTCGAACAAAAATTTAATGCTCACATGGTTCCTGCTATCCACCGCGTGCGCTTAGCTACTAGTGACTTCACTGGATATGCTCTTCTTTGGTGGACTGAAATAGTTCAGGTTGGCAATGAACCACAAAATTGGGATATGTTAAAACGGCAAATGCGTGGTAGATGGGTTCCTCCTTCATATAAACGTGATTTGAGAAAAAAATTGCAGCGCCTAAACCAAGGAAATAAATCGGTAGAGGAGTATTATCAGGAGTTGCAAATAGGTTGCACGTGTGCTGAAATTGAGGAGGATAATGATGATAAAATGGCCCGTTTTTATGGTGGTTTAAGACGTGAAATTCATGATATCATTGATTATAAAGAATACAATACTATCACTCGTCTTTTCCACCTTACTATGCTTGCAGAAAAAGAATTGCAGGGTCGTCAACAACCACAACGCAGCATGAGGACCAACATTGGTAGTGCTACTTCACGCTCAAGTGGGCAGCAGCAACGACCACCACCACCACCTTCTCGACCGATGGCTACATCAGCCCCTTCTACATCTACAGCCCAGGCTGAGAGCTCCAAGGCTGCAGCATCCAAGGCGCCAGCCAAGCCCACCTCCTCGGCGGCCTCTACTGCACGTTTTGCAGCGATCCAGTGTCACAGATGCAAAGGATTTGGCCACGTTATGAAGGACTGCCCTAGTCAGCGGGCTTATATTGCTACGGAAGACGGCGGCTACGTAAGTGCTAGTGATGTTGAAGATGAATATGCGCTTACTGCTAACATTGCAGGAGATGACGATACATTCGATGATGACGCTGTTTTTGCGCCGGATGCCTCTGCCGACCTTGAAGCACTTATTGTACAACGCGTCTTGAGCACTCACATGGAGCAGGACGATCGGGCACAACGGAATAATCTGTTTCAGACCTTCTTCGTCGTCATTGACCGTCGTGTATGTGTCATCATCGACAGCGGTAGTTGCAACAATTTGGTGAGCCACGACATGGTAATGAAGCTTCAACTTCCCACACGTGCGCATCCACACCCTTACCATGTGCAATGGTTCAACAATAGCGGTAAGGTCAAGGTAACACAAACTGCTCACATCGAATTTTCCATTGGTACATACTTCGGAGTTGCTGATTTTGATGTAGTACCAATGCAAGCATGTTCTCTGTTACTTGGTAGACCTTGGGAGTATGATACTGATGCTACACACCATGGTAGGAGCAATAAGTACACATTTATGTATAAAGGAAAGAAAGTTACATTGCTTCCTATGACTCCTGCTGAAATTGTGAAATTTGAACAAGAAAAACATGCTAGGGACGCCCAAAAGAGCAAACAACCTTCTGAAAATCAGCAAGTAGCCATCGAGGCAACAGAAAGATAAACTTGCTTCTCCTTCTTCATCACAAGTTATTAATCTGAAAGGACGTGTCATGCTTGCAACTAAAACTGACCTTGCTGAAACTTGTGATGATACTCCCATGATACATGGCTTGATTTGCACGAACGTGCTGTTTTCACTTGCGAACATTCCTAGCTCTGTTCCTGTTGCAGTCACTGACCTTTTGCAGGAGTTTAACGATGTTTTTCCTGCTGAGATACCACCCGGGCTGCCACCGATACGCGGCATCGAGCACCAAATTGATTTGGTCCCGGGAGCGTCTCTCCCTAATCGTGCAGCGTACCGTACCAATCCAGAGGAGACAAAAGAAATTGAGCGCCAAGTACAGGACCTTCTTGATCGTGGGTACGTTCGTGAAAGCCTTAGTCCTTGTTCAGTACCCGTTCTTTTGGTACCTAAGAAAGATGGTAGTTGGCGCATGTGTGTTGATTGTCGTGCTATTAATAATATCACCATTCGATATCGACACCCTATTCCTAGATTGGATGACATGCTTGATGAGCTTAGTGGTGCCATTATCTTTACTAAGATCGATCTCCGTAGTGGCTACCACCAAATTCTCATGAAACTAGGTGATGAATGGAAAACTGCTTTTAAAACAATGTTTGGATTATATGAGTGGCTTGTCATGCCTTTTGGACTTACTAATGCACCTAGTACCTTCATGCGCTTGATGAATGAAGTCCTACGGCACTTTATAGGACGTTTTGTGGTTGTATACTTTGATGATATCTTGGTTTATAGAAAGTCTCTCACTGAACATGTTGAACACTTACGTGCTGTTTTTTTTGTCCTCCGTGAGGCTAGAATGTTTGGTAACCTTGAGAAGTGCAAGTTTTGCACGGATCAAGTTGTGTTTCTTGGATATGTTGTCACTTCACAGGGTATTGAGGTTGACGCGACAAAGGTAGAAGCAATCAACAGCTGGCCGCAACCCCAAACTATCACACAGGTACGTAGTTTTCTTGGTCTTGCAGGTTTCTACCGGCGTTTTGTGAAAGATTTCAGCACCATAGCCAGTCCTTTGCATGAGTTGACTAAGAAGGGAGTTACTTTTACTTGGGAGCCAGCACATGAACAAGATTTTGCCACACTCAAAGATCGTCTTACACATGCACCTCTACTTCAGCTACCCGACTTCAGTAAGCCTTTTGAGTTAGAATGTGATGCCAGTGGTTTTGGATTAGGAGGTGTGCTGCTACAAGGAGGTAAACCCGTGGCCTATTTTAGTGAAAAATTACATGGTCCACAGTTGAATTATTCTACCTATGATAAGGAATTATATGCCTTAGTGCGTGTGCTTGAAACTTGGCAACATTACCTTTTGCCTAAGGAGTTTATTATTCATTCGGATCATGAAGCATTGAAGCATATACGTAGTCAAGCAAATCTGAATAAACGACATGCTAAATGGGTAGAATTTATTGAGACTTTTCCATATATCATTAAGCATAAGAAAGGGAAAGATAATGTGATTGCCGATGCTTTATCTAGACGTTATACTTTGCTTTCTCAACTTGATTATAAGATCTTTGGTTTAGAAACATTGAAGGACATGTATGCTACTGATTTGGACTTCAAAGATGCTTTTGCAAATTGTACAGATGACCGTGCTTGGAACAAATATGTGCTGAATAATGGATATCTTTTTCGTGCTAACAAGTTATGTGTGCCGGCTAGCTCTCTTCGCTTGTTGTTATTGCAGGAAGCACATGGTGGTGGTTTGATGGGTCATTTTGGATCAAAGAAAACCGAAGATGTGCTGTCCACACACTTCTATTGGCCTAGGATGAGACGCGATGTTGAGCGCTATGTGGCACGATGCACTACTTGCAATAAAGCTAAGTCCCGTCTAAACCCACATGGTCTTTATATGCCTTTGCCCGTTCCTAGTGTACCTTGGGAGGATATTTCTATGGATTTTGTGTTAGGATTACCTAGAACTAGGAGGGGGAGGGATAGTATTTTTGTGGTGGTAGATCGGTTCTCTAAAATGGCGCATTTTATACCTTGTCACAAGAGCGACGACGCTACAAATATTGCTGATTTGTTTATCAGAGAGGTCGTACGCTTGCATGGAGTTCCCAATACCATCGTTTTAGATCGTGATGCTAAATTTTTAAGTCATTTTTGGAGGACGTTGTGGCATAAGTTGGGGACGAAGCTGCTGTTTTCTACTACTTGTCACTCCCAAACGGATGGGCAAACGGAGGTCGTCAACCGTACATTGTCCACCATGTTGAGGGCTGTTTTGAAGACCAACTTGAAGCTTTGGGAAGAGTGTCTACCTCATATTGAGTTTGCATATAATAGGTCAGTACACTCCACTACTAAGGTAAGTCCGTTTCAAGTGGTCTATGGCTTTAATCCGCGTGCTCCTATTGATTTGCTACCATTACCACCATCTGAAAAATTGAATTTTGATGCTACTACACGTGCTGAATTATTGCTTAAGATGTATGAAACTACTAAAGCAAACATAGAGAAAATGAATGAGAAATATCGTGCTTATGGTAGTAAGGGTAGAAAAGAGATAACATTTCAACCGGGTGATCTTGTTTGGTTGCACTTGCGCAAGGATCATTTTCCTGATTTGCGAAAGTCTAAATTGATGCCCCGTGCTGATGGTCCTTTCCGTGTGCTTGAGAAGATAAATGATAATGCATATAAACTTGAGTTGCCTGCAGCTTTTGGGGTTAGTCCCACATTTAACATTTCAGATTTAAAGCCCTATTTGGGAGATGACGATGAGCTTGAGTCGAGGACGACTCCAATTCAAGAGGGGGAGGATGATGAGGACATCACTTCACATGATACACACATGGAGCCTCCACCTACAATTCAATTACAAGGACCATTCACACGCGCCCGTGCCCGTCGCTTGAACCATGAGGTTAATTCTTTCCTTAGTAACTATGTTAATATTTGTTTGGATGGGATGCTACTGAATACTAGTGATATTTTGTTGCTTAGGAACATGGGAGATGGAATAGAAGAGTTGGAGTTGAAGACAGAGCCGCACGGATGATTTGAAGTCAAGAATTCGCTGGTTCGGACTACATCGACCACCATGCACCAAAATGGGCATAACTTCCTCATACGAAGTCCGATTGGTGCGTTCTTGGACTTTTTGGAAAGCTAAGGAGAAGATGGATCTTTTGCCGTTGTTTTCGTCTCATTTGGAGTCTAGAGTCGACCTGTGTATTTAAAACAGTCTTGCGTGACAGAATTGAGCCGTGTTGGCCCATAGTCCGAGTCTGTACATCTTCTAGCCCACAGCCCAAGTCTGTACGCCTTCCACAGGCTGCCCTCGCCCTATATATTCACTCCAGCCGCCTTTTGGGTTAGGTTTTGCTTTGTTTGCATCTACACCTGTGTGTTTAGATCCCGCCCCTTGCACCGGACCGATTGGCTGCTGCATAGGCGTTGTGAAACCTCACCTTTTCATCGTTTGTCTGTGATTTGGCATTCGATTTGTATCCTTCCTGTTCTTGCTTGTGTTCTTGGGTTCGCTTGCAGGAATTAGCCTTCGTGGCGAGGTCAATCGCGTCCTGCATGGTTGATAACCAACGGAGACAGTGGTGTAACGATTGCAAGGTTTTGATCCGCCGGACCGGAGCCTTGGATCGCCAACGTCGAGATTCTCCACCAACCCAAGTTATCCTTTACCTAGCCTAAGATCGGGACCAATCCCCCATCAAACATTATGCCACCACCGAAGTAGGAAGACCCACAAGACCGCGGCAAACGAGTGGTCCTACCCATCTTCGGAGGGGGCACCCTCGGGAACATGTCCAAAAGGCAGCGGCGTGAATACGTCCGTGAGGTCAGGCACATTGGGACTTCGAGCTCCGCAGAAGGGATGCCAGAGTGGTCTCATGTGCCCATCTCGTTTACTGCCAGCGATGCCGCGGGGGTAAAGTTTCCCCATTCTGACCCCTTGGTCATTTCCGCAGACATAGCATGGGTGGAAGTCCGAAGGATCCTGGTGGACGGCGGGAGTTCCGCAGACATACTTTTCGTCCAGGCCTTCGATCAAATGTGCATCTCCCAGAAGCATCTACTTCCAGCGGCCCGACCACTTCAATGGTTCTTAGGGCCACCTCTCGATGCCCTCGGCCAGATAGGCCTCGAGGTTGCTTTCGGAGAGGGGCCTTTGGCCAGGGTAGAAGAGGTGTTCTTTGACGTTGTCGATGCCCCCTTTGCTTACAATGCAATCTTCGGCCGAGGAATGCTGAACCAGTTCGGGGCTATAGCGCACCACAACTATCTTTGTCTCAAAATGCCCACGCAAGGTGGAGTGCTTACTATTTCAGGAGACCAAGCTATAGCCCGGAGAACGGAGTACGGGCATGGACAACCGTTGGATCCCCGGCAAGTGCACAACGTGACGGAGGGTACGGAAGAGGTGTCGGAGGCTTCGAACCCTTCAAAGGGGCTCTCCCTCAAGTACGCCTCAACCTAGAAAAATGTTTTGAGCATGTGGAGTACGCCTCAACCTAGCTGAAATGTTTGAGAGCCTCCGAGCATGTGGAGTACGCCTCAACCTAGAAAAATGTATATTCGGAGCACAAGCAGGAAAACTGCTAGGGTACTTAGTTTCGAGCAGGAGAATCAAAGCTAGCCCAACGCAGATAAGTGCACTGCAAAGAATGGCTCCACCAGGGAATTTGAAGCAGGTCCAAAAGCTAGCAGGAAGGCTCGCATCCCTTAGCAGATTCCTGGCCAGGTCAGCAGAGCGAAGCCTCCTAATTTTCAAAGCCCTAAAGGGGTCCGAAAACTTCAATTGGACACCGGAGTGCCAGAAAAGCTTTGATGACATAAAAGCATACCTCAGAAGCTTGTCAACACTTACTGTGCCCCTCCCAGAAGAAACACTCCTCCTTTATCTTGCAGCAACAGGCTCCGCAGTAAGTGCAGTATTGGTCCGGGAAGTTGAGCTTAAGGGAAAGCTGGTGCAGAACCTAGTTTATTTTGTTTTAGAAGCTTTGTCCGGAGCTAAGATAAGATACTTCGAGCTCGAGAAATTTGCTTATGCCCTGGTAATGGCCTCGCGAAAGCTAAGGCATTATTTTTTGGCGCATAACCTAATCATTCCTACCTCATATCCTCTTGGTGATATGCTCCGAAGTAAAGACTCTACAGGTAGGATTGGAAAATGGGCTGTCGAGCTAGCCCCCTTTGGAATCTCCTTCACGGCAAGAACATCTATCAAGTCCCAAATCATAGCTGACTTCGTAGCAGAGTGGACTCCATCTGCAGTTTGGGCTCCGGAGGAGCCCTCCGAAGGTTTATGGACAATATTTTCTGACAGAGCTTATCAGGCATCTGGTGCCGGAGCTGGTGCAGTCATCATATCACCATCAGGGCAGAAGGCCATGTATTCTGCGAGGCTCAACTTTAAGACCACCAATAACATCGCAGAATACGAAGGGGTCCTGCTAGGCCTCCGAAAGGCGAAGGCACTTGGAGCGGCAAGGATAATAATTAAGACAGATTCCCAAGTCATCGCAGGGCATGTCGATAAGAGCTTTCAAGCAAAGAATCCGCATCTAGCGCAATACCTTGAAGAGATCCGCAAGGCTGAAGTAGCATTCAAAGGATTCACTGTTCGGAGTATCCCTCGGGCAGATAATCAGCTCGCAGATATTCTAGCAAAAGCTACAACCAGAGCAGTGGACCTCTCGGAGGGTGCTTTCTACGAAGAACTAATGAAGCCTGCAGATAGTCAATTACCCTCCATAGAAATATTGTGCATCCCGGCTACAGATTGGAGGACTCCGATTACGAATATATTACAAGGTGGCATAGATTCTTCAGAAGGTTCGAATGCCCGAAGATTGCAAGCAAGGGCTCGAAACTACAAGCTTGTCAACGAAATTTTGTACAAACCTGGCTTGTGTTCCCCTCTACTCCGATGCATCTCCCAAACCGAAGGCCAAGACATACTTCGGGAGATTCACGAAGGTTTGTGCGGAAGTCATCTAGCCCCTCGTGCTCTAGCAGGCAAGACACTTTGGCAGGGGCTTTACTGGCCAACAATTGTGAGATATGCAGAGGAGTTGGTTAGAACATGCCAAGGATGCCAATGGATGGGCAGACAAAGCCACCGTCCGCCAGTTCAACTTCAAGTTATTGCCCCGGTTTGGCCAATGGCTCGGTGGGGCATGGACCTCATAGGCCCTTTTCCAATGGCAAAAGGCAGCTTGAAGTTTGCGGTAGTAGCAATCGAATATTTTTCAAAGTGGGTTGAAGCGGAGCCATTGACTACTATCACTTTGAGGAATGTGCAACAATTTTTCTGGCAAAACATCATATGCAGGTTTGGAGTGCCAAGGGATAGTTGATAGTGGATAATGGAACCCAGTTCGAAGCTGACACATTCAAAGCATTTTGTGAAGAACTGAGCATTAAGTTGTGCTTCGCTGCAGTACGCCATCCACAGTCCAACAGAGCTGTTGAGCGGGCCAACGGGAACATCCTCTCCGGTCTAAATTGACGGATTGTTGGGTTAGCTAAGGGGCTGTGGGTCGAAGAGCTTCCTAAGATCTTGTGGTCCATTCGAACCACTCAAACCAGGTCCATAGGCTTTACCCCATTCAGATTGCTATTCGGAGATGAGGCCATGACGCCTACAGAGCTCATAGGTGGATCCCTTCGCATAGTACAGCCCGAAGATGAAGAGGAAAGGAATACTTCGCTGGACTTGTCAGAAGAAACAAGGCTTCGAGCTGTCGCCAATCTGACCAAGTACCAAGGCCAAACAAAAACATGGTATGACCCGAAGATAAAGTTGAATGAGCTTCGACCTGGTCATCTAGTTTTGCGAAGTGTAATAGCTCCGAGGAAGCTAGGAAATAAATGGGAAGGACCATATGTTATCCTACGCTCAGGACGCTCCGGATCGTTTAAATTAGCTAATTTAGAAGGGGAAGAGTTGAAGCATGCATGGCATGCAGAGCACCTTAAACATTATTATGCTTAGGGGCTCCTTGTAATCACATGTAAAGCTTTCCTTTTTCTAAATAAAGTGAAGGGTCAAATTTTGTTTGCTCTTCGAATATCCCTTACTCATGATGGACGCATCGGGAGGACGGAGATGCTTGCGGAGTCAAGCATCATTCCAAAGAACCGAGCAGTAGCCTGCGAACCATCGGTTTAGAGGCTCCGCTACCAGCCTACGGATTTCAGGCTCCGACTTGTTAGGATCCGTAGAAGAGTCTAAGGACTTTAAAAAACAGATTTCCGTCTCCCGGGTACGAAGTATCTGTAAAAGAGCCGAAGGTGGCCAGCCTACGGATTCCATGCTCCGGCTTGTTAGGATCCGTAGAAGAGTCTAAGGACTTTAAAAAACAGATTTCCGGCCTCTAGGTACGAAGTATCTGTAAAAGAGCTGAATGTGGCCAACCTACGGATTCTAGGCTCCGGCTTGTTAGGATCCGTAGAAGAGTCTAAGGACTTTAAAAAAACAGATTTTCGGTCTCCGGGTACGAAGTATATGTAAAAGAGCCGAAGGTGGCCAGCCTACGGATTCTAGGCTCTGGCTTGTTAGGATCCCATAGAAGAGTCTAAGGACTTTAGAAAACAGATTTCCGGCCTCCGGGTACGAAGTATCTGTAAAAGAGCCGAAGGTGGCCACCCTACGGATTCCAGGATACGGCTTGTTAGGATCCGTAGAAGAGTCCACAGACTTTAAAAGTTAAACAGATCTCCAGCCTATGAGTTCGAGCAGTCTGTAAAAGAGTCGAAGGTGACCAAGCAATAAGGTTTCGAGGCCCCGGCCAACGAGACACTTTTAAAAAAACAAACAAACGAATCAAAAGTCCTAAGCGATAGAGCCAACTTCGAAACTTACGAGGTAATAATACGGAAGTATGTTAGAAGTACAGGTATTAAGTGTGATACGAAGCATCCGGTTGTTTGGCGCATCATTGTGTCCGACGAACCCATTTGCACAGTAAAGGATCCACCACCCACAAGGAGGGGTAGGAAGGTAAAAATCAAACAAGATACTTTCAGAGCAATTCACATTAATTCATCGTACTTTTACATCAGGAGAAGTTTTGGTCCAAGCCTAGGAAGAATCGAAGACCCTGTCGGCCTCTAGAGCTACCCCTCCGGCTACTTTGTCCTTCGGAGCTCAAAGCCGTCGGATTGGTCCTTTTTGTTCGAGCGCTTCTCTTCTTCTTCGAGGCTCACAATTTCTTTTGCTCCTCTTGAAGCTCGGCCCAAGTCAGAAGCCTTTCGGAGTTAGCCTCCGCAGGATCTTTGGCCTGGTACTCCGAGTTAGACCAATTTAGGTGTTCGGAAGACGAGGATGCCTTCTCTTTCTCCTCTTCCTTGATATAAGCTAAGACCTCTTGAAAATCTTCGAGGGTTATCTCCCCTTTGTCTCCACGAGGAACAGAGAAGCGAGAGCGGCGGTAGGGCCTTAAGCTCTCGAGGCTCGCCCATTCCTTCCGAAGCCCTTCGGTAAAATCCAGTATTTCGAGGTCAGGGTTCGAAGGGCGTGACAAAACCTAAGAGAACAAAACAACCAAACAAGCTTTTCGTTTTATAACTTTTCATTAATGAAAGGGGCTTTACAAGATTTTGTACACAGGATTGCCCTAAGAGCTAGACCTGTGGGTCGGTTGGAGGAGCAGGAGGTGCCGGAGCTGGCGAGGCACGAAGCGGTGGCCTTGTCTGTGCCTGCTTCTGCCGACGGGCCTCGTCGATCCAAGCTTTGGCCGCAGCCTTGTGGTCCATCTTCCAAGTTGACCGGAAGGCTTCCCAAGCCAAGGCCACATACGAAGATGGGTGCAGCAGGTCTTCGGAGGTGAAGCTTCTAGGGGTCGAACCCCCGACTGAAGCGAGGGGGATCTGAAGGGCTTCGAGGTGGCGAAGAACTCCAATGCCGGCACACTAGCCGGAGTTCTGTCCATACCAGACGCTGGAGTTCATCATCAACGACGCCGCCACTTGGATCCTTTTTAGCTTCCGATCGAGGGATTCACTGGCCGCCGCAGAAGACGAAGGGCACATAGTGCCAAAATATTCCAAGGTACCCTAAAGGGCGTCCAAGGTACGTTCTGCCACACTGGCGTTCTTCTTCTCCGCTGCCTCCAGCCCCGCAGCAGTAGCAGACACTTCGGCCACTTGGAGCAACAAGGAGCTCTTCTGGGCCATCACATGATTAAGGGCTCCTTGGAGCTCCACCAGCTGGGTGCTCGAAGTGGCCGCCGATTGCCAAAGCCTTTCAACCTCCACTCGAAGAACTACGCGCTCGGCCTCAGCCTCTTGGGCCGAAGTACGGAGCGCATCGTTATCTTGCCTCGCCATTCGGAGGGCTTCGTCGGCCGCGACCCTAGCCCTCCGTTCCTCCAAGGATTCCTCCTCCAACCGAAGGGATCTTTCGTCGGAGTCTTTGAGGGCGGATTGGAGGGTGATAACCTTCCTTTTGAGTCGATTGGTTTCGACTTCATTGGAAGTCGCTGCCACTCTAGCAAGGATGAATTGCTACAAAGAAAAAGAACAAGTAAGTACCGAGTATTTACAATTACTAATTAGAAGTAGATGTGGTGCTTTTCGTACCTGAAGGGCAGCCCTTTCGAGGGCCATGTTGAGCGCCGGAGCCCTAGCCTCGCTCAGAGCAGAGACCAGGTCCGAATTGGCGATGTCCTGGCTCTTCTCCGCCAGAGGCTCCAGGAGCGCTCGAAGGCCTGTCCGCTGCTCCAGGAACAGAGCTAACAAAGGAAGCCAAGACAAAGCCTGGCGATCATCTACCGTGGCCTCCTCCTCTGAGTTGCTGGCCGAGGTCGTCGTTGGGCCGGGGGGAAGGCCAAGGCTAGACATACTTTTGCCCCTCCCCGGCACAAAGGCAGGTGCATCGGCTAAGGCGGAGGTAGCCCTTTCTTCGGCGGCTACCACTTCGGCAGGAGCCTCATTAGTAGGGCCGACCTCGGTCACCAGAGCCACATCGGCGGGCATTACTTCCGCCACTAGGACCGGTGCATCCAACGAAGTCGAGGTGTCCATCGGGACCACGACCCCTGAAGATGTTGGGACTTCGGGTGCAGCCGAGGCTTCGTCACCCTTAGAGGTACCTACCGTGTCAAGATATTTGATAAGCATTTACAAGTAAAGATTGTTGCAGGTATCAACCAAGGAAAAGGCTTCAAAGTATACATTCGGAGGCCCTGTGAGGCAGGATCACCGGATCCTCCAGAACTTCGTACATCTGGAGGATGTCGTTGATGTCGTCTCCCGAAGTCCTCTCTGCCACGTTTTCTGCTGGAGCCTCGACTTCCGCCATGACCACCCCGGTTACAGGTGAGTTAGGGGTGGCAGAGTTCAGCTCCAAGCTTACAATAGTGGGCACGGGATGGCGTGTCGGGTCCACCTCCGCAACCTCCCGAGTAGAAGTTCCGGCTAGGACTTCCCCCACATCTTCGTCGTCCTCCAAGAGATAATTCTCGAAGGCCATCGCCAGTTGGGCATTGGAGTCCTCGGACTCCTCGGAGGCCGAGCTCCGAACATCCAAGGACGAAGCCGATGAAACAGGAGCCAACTGCGGAGGGATCTTCGCCACCTTCTTCTTCTTAGGCGGTGTCTTGCTGGCTTTCTTGGGGGGCTCAGCGACGGCCTTCCATTTCCGAGCGGCTGCTCCGGTCGAGGTAAAGTTTGGTAGAGGAGGGGGCACCATCCCGAGAGCTCCCCACACTCTGTTGGAGCGCTCCTAGCTCCCCACCAGCTCCAGCCTCTTCTACCTTTCAGCCACTGTAGGGCTCCGAGGACCCATTCGGTGGCCTGAGCTATGTATTCCGGGGCTAGCCCCAGTGGAGCCACTGGAAAAAATGGTAACATATTATAAGTATGTTATTTTCATCATCCAATGCATTACTGCAGGAGTTGAAGTCTTACCTAGGGTTCGGAGATCACCCTTCGAGGCCTGTTGAAACACTATCGGCCAGTTGGCCCCGAGAGGCGGAATCCGAAGGGCGATGAACTCTTCGGCGAGGTCGCGCATGCTCATGTGGCGTGCCACCGAGGTCAACAACCCTAGCCGCGTGGAACCACCGAAGGATCCAGTTGGTGTACCACCGATCATTGATGGCCTTCGCGGGAAAGTGTTGGGCGTGCTCCCTCCGCAACTGGAAGTTGACGCTGCCGAAGGCCGTTATCACCTTTGAGTCCTCGGGCCTGTCCTACGGCTTCGGCTGGCAGATAGCTTCGTGGGTGGCGGCGAAGACCTCCGAGCATCCTTCGCACCCTTCGGCCCGGAGCACCCACTCGAAGACGGCTAGGCGAGCAACAACATTGGGGGATAATTGAGGTAACGTGATGTGAAACAGGTCCAGCACCTCTATCAAGAAGTCGATGGCTGGAAGTCCCAAGCCCGCTTCGAAGAATGCCTCGAAAACCACCACTTCTCCGCTTCGTGGCCTCGGGGTTGATTCCGACCCGGGGACTCGAGTCCTTAGTCCGGTTCCCAGCTTTCCTTCCACGGCCTCCTCAATAGACTCGGTGGTACTCGTAGACTGGCCGATGAGGAAGCTCTGAGAAATCTTCTTCTTGGATGGCGGGCGGAGCTCCCGGGGGTTCTTGGGCCAGGCGTCGCCTGGAGCCCCCGCCATTGCTGCCGCAGCCGAGGCGGCCCATGCTTGCCTTTGCGCTAGAGTGCTCACCGCCGCCGGAACGGTGTGGCTGGTTCTCGCCATTGCTCGGTGGATTGGGAGATTGTGAGAATTGGGGGTTGAAGAAAGTGAATCGCAGGTGCTGAGTACGGTAAAAAGTTTCGGGTAACTTCTAAACCTCCTTTTATAGCCGTTCGCTGGTTGCTACGCTTCGATCACATTCACACTACAGGTTCGAATTCCTCCACTGGCAGGTGGGTCCAGAAAGTGGAACGACGAGAAACTGCCGTAAAATTTCGACCGTTACCTTTCGCAGGGCGTAACGGCTACTTGCGCCATAACGGCTATAATCAAACGACTCTTCACGACGTTTGTGCTTTGGAGCGGTGCTCTTTCTCACGATGTGTTCACACCGCTTGAGAGCTCGGAGAAGGGGTCCGAATGCTTGGGACCTGAGATCCTTTGAAAGACTGTAATGTATTCAAAATTTCTCTAAGTCTCAGAATATGAAAATACTCCTTGCGTATACTGCCTCCCTTCTGTACAAGTTAAATTTGGAGAGGCGTATTCGAGGGGCTACTGTTGGGGGAAATTACTTCACTTTCAGGACTTAGAGATTAGCTACTCAAAGATTCGCTAAGCTTCGGAGTTGGAGGGCTCTTATTCGTTGAACAACACCTGCAAGAGCTTCGTGAAAAGAATGAAGATTGCGATGAACAATGGATTATGAAAGAACACAAAATTTATTTCACATCATGGCTGAGGGATCTAAACCTTTCGATTGGAGAAACCGACGAAGAGATGATGATAAATAAATTGTCTTACGGTCCATTGAGCATGGTTAAAACATGGCAAGCGTATGATATCAATGGTTTCACATTCTATACCAAAGCAAAGGATCAAAAGAGTCAGCGCCAAAATAGTGGTGTCAGAGGAGAAGCAGAAGATAGCACTGGACAAAAGAATGCTTACTATGGATACATCGAAGAAATATGGGAACTTAACTATGGGAACTCTATAGAAATCCCTGTATTTAAGTGTCAATGGGTCAGACATCCAGAAGGTGTGGAGGTGGATGATTACGGGTTTACGATAGTTGACCTTAATAAGGTGGCTTATAAAGATGACCCTTGGATACTCGCTCAATCCGTGGCACAAGTATTTTACATACTTGATCCTAAAGATGAGAAAAAATACATCGTTGCTCTAGGAAAACAAAGAATTGTTGGAGTTGATGGAGTCGAAGATGAAGAAGAATACAATCAGTTTGATGAGGTGCCGTTTTTAATTGACATATCAAGGATCAATGTGGTTGAAGCAAAACTGTCATTTGGCAGTGTGATTCCTTATCTACGCACCAATGTTTAGCGTGCGTATTTGTAAAATCAATTATGCCATTTATTGTTAAAACATTTTCAAGATCAAATGAGGATTTAATTAAACATCAATAGAAAATTTATTAAACAACAATAGAAATTTTTTTAAAAATTTAATTTTTGGGGCCAACAGCAAGGTTCAAACCTCAAACCGCCTGCCGGCAGCGAGGTTCGAACCTCGAACCGCACGGCCCCAAGTGAGCCCCGCGCACCACTGCGCTACTAAGTGTTTCACGTCAATGTAGGAAGAGTATTATATGCTATATATTTAATCTCCTCTATTAGTAGTGGCGGGCTGGATGACGTCAGCATGCCCGCCACTACTAAGGCACCTATATATAGTTTCCACTCCCGCCGTCCAAAAACCTAGTTTCATTTTCTAAACCCTAAACTCCTGTGTCGCCCCCCTCCACACCCGTCACCGCCGTCGACGTCCCGGAGCACGTCGCCGCTGCCCTCCGCCCATCACCGCCTTCCTCGGAGCCCGTCTCGGCGCCGCCCGCGTCGCCGCCATCCAGTCAGTAAATGTTAGATAACCTATCTTTAGTCTTATTTTATTCGAGCTTAGGGTTAAAATGATTTCTAATTGTTATATTAATTTATGCATGGTAATATAATTTAGTATAATATTACTAGTAGAATGCACTATAACAATAATGTTTTTTAATGTACTATAAAAAATTTCTGAGAAAAAAAAATCCACTATAATAATACTAGCTTAGGGTTTTGTAATGTTATATCAATGTGACAAAAAAAATTGCAGATGGCTCCTCCTAAGATTGAACCAAACAGTGGATCCTCAGACTCTACATCAAGTGGCGTGTGTGAGGTTTGCAAATGCGGTAAACATAAGGTACATGATGGTATAGTTTGCAGTTGTTTGGCAAAGAAAGTGATTCTCATAATGGACTCCGACTCAGAGGACGACTCGCAATCGCCGCAACCAGATAGGGTAAGTGTTGGCAGACGGAAGAATGATGAGACAACTGGTGGTAGAGGGAAACATGCCGAGGCTAGCGGTGGAAAAGGGAAGCATGTAGAGCAATGCGACAGCAAGAGGAGGAAGGAGGCAAGATCCTCTTTTTATGCAAATTTTATATTTTTATCATCCAATTCAATCATTGATAATAAGTTGTTCTCACTATCGCCGTCGCATGTATTTTCTTGTTCAGGAACATGGAGAGAAGTTTAGACTGCCTGATGATGCTGAGTTGGTTGAGGATTGGCAAGTTGAGGCTTTTAATCTGTTTAACCAGAAATAGGTTGGGTTTGTGCCGAGGAAGAAGAAGAAGCTCCAAACCATATCTTTCTTTTGGGTTTGACCAGTAGTGCGTTTCGATGTGTAAGATGGTTTCCCCAGCCTGGACTTGTGTTTGTTTACTTGCTTTCAAATAAACATGATGTGTCAAAAGCGAGCCCCCGCACCACCGCGCTACAAAAGTCTCGATCATATCGTAACAACATGTAATAAAAACACACTTAATGAAATAAAAACAGTAAACTAAGGGAGAAAAATACCAATTTTTGCAATTAGAATATTGGTGTTGTATTTTTATTGTACAAAAAGTTTCAATTTCAAAGGAAGAATAAACTATAGATAAGTTATGATGTATTTTTATTGTACATGTTTATTAATGAAATAAAAAAAGTAAAGTGAGGCAGAAAAATACAATTTTTCTAATTTGATAAGTTATGATGTATTTTTATTGTTAAAAAATCAAGTTCAAACTAGAATTTAAACATGAATAAAAAAGTAATGAAAATTAGAATAGAAATGTAAAAAAAATGTTTGGATGCTAGCAGCAAGGTTCGAACCTCAAACCGCCTGCAGGCAGCAAGGTTCGAACCTCGAACCGCATGGCACCAAAGCAACCCCCGCACCACTGCGCTACTAAGTGTTTCTCGACATGAGTGGCAACGTAGGCTAGATAACCCCACCAGCGTCGGATTAGTCGTGGCGGGCAGGATGACGTCACCAGCCCGCCACTGCTACCCTTTTAGTAGTGGCGGTCGCATGATGTCATCGGCCCGCCACCACTAAGTCAAGTGACGTACACTGAGGCAGACAAATACCAACTTTTTAAATTTGATAAATTATGATGTATTTTTATTGTTAAAAAAATTCAAGTTCAACGAGGATTTAAACATCAATAAAAAAGTGCTGAAAATTTAAAAAAGTACAAAACAGAAAAAAAATGTTGATTTGGCGCCAACAGCAAGGTTCGAACCTCAAACCGCCTGTCGGCAGCAAGGTTCGAACCTCAAACCGCATGGCACCAAAGAACCCCCCGCACCACTGCGCTACAAAGTATTTCTCGGCTATTTGTGTAGTGTATGCTAGATAATCCCTACCTCTACATGGACTTTTTTGCATTTAAATACCAATTTCTGTTAATGAAAGATACCAATTTTTGCAATTAGAATATTGGTGTTGTATTTTTATTGTACAAAAAGTTTCAAGTTCAAAGGAAGAATCAACTATAGGTTTTGCTTTCAAACCTAGGTCATTTCATCTCTAAACCCTAATTCATCCCCGCAGAATCTTAGGTTTCTTAACGCCCTACGTGATTATTTTCTCGAAACAATTTTATTTTTTATGACAACATCTATGGATCGATCATATCATAACAACATGACAAGTCTCATCTTTTTTAGACTTTATTTTATTTTTTGAGGATTAAAAAACTATAAAAATACAAGTTGTCGATCGAGTGTTGTGGAAACCTACATTTTTTATGATGGTTTTAAATTTACTGGATAATAATAACTAATTATAGAGTCAAAACATGAATATGATTTTTCTATAAATTTTGGTGAATTATTTCATGTCTTGTAGTTCAAATTGAACTTATTTTGACTTTGATCATAAAAACACACTTAATGAAATAAAAACAGTAAACTAAGGGAGAAAAAGTAAAGTGAGGCAGAATAATACCAATTTTTTAAATTTGATAAGTTATGATGTATTTTTATTGTTAAAAAAATAAAGTTCAAACTAGAATTTAAACATGAATAAAAAAGTCATGAAAATTAGAATAGAAATGTAAAAAAATGTTTGGATGCTAGCATCAAGGTTCGAACCTCAAACCGCCTGCAGGCAGCAAGGTTCGAACCTCGAACCGCATGGCACCAAAGCAACCCCCGCACCACTGCGCTACAAAGTGTTTCTCGACAGTAGAGGCAATGTATGCTAGATGACCCCCACCTCTAATAGTAGTGGCGGTCGGGTATGCCGACGTCACCAGCCCGCCACTGCTATTCCTTTTAGTAGTGGCATCGAGCACCAGCAGCGGGCGGATTAGTAGTGGCGGGCTGGTGACGTCAGCATGCCCGCCAATATTAAGGGAAAATAGCAGTGGCGGGCAGGATGACATCAGCATGCCCACCATTGCTAATCCACCTATATAAATATTTCGCTCCCGCGTCTGAAAACCCTAAGCCCTAATCTTCTCCTGCCAGTTACTGCCGCTCCCAGTGCCCGCGCCGCCACCATTGGAGCCCGTCGTTGTCGTCCCCCGAGCCCGTCGCCGCCATCTCGGAGCCATTGGTGTCCCCGGACCCCTCGCCGCCACCATGGAGCCGTCGCTGTCGTCCTCAAAGGCCATCACCGGAGCCCGCGTCGGTGTACCCGGACCCCTCGTCGCTGCCGTCCCTATCCCCGACGCACGCCGCCATCCCCGTCCCAAAGCCCGCGCCGCCACCCTCGGAACCCATCGCCGTCGTCGCCCCGAACTCCGCCGGAGCCCACGTCGCTGTCGCCGGACCCCGCGCCGCCGTCCCCGTCCCCGAGGTAACTCCAGACTCCAGAGGATGTATCTCATGAGATATTTTGTGATTAGTCAAGGCAAGGATTAGTGAGCTCTGCTGACCTCTGATTAAGTGATTAGTAAGCTCCAAACTTAGAAAACAATCTTCTGAGTTCTGACTGATCTGAAGTGGGTGTTAATCTGGTTGCAATTCATGACATGACAGTAGCATCTTACTTCCTCCATGATCCCAAACTCTCCAGTCTGAACTAGTTTGGCTTCAAATTCATGATTCCATGGAGCCCTTGATCTACAAAAGCGCACAACTATTTCACTTAGCTAGGTTGCAAAGAGCTTTCTGCTTGCTAAGCTGCTAGCTGAACCAGCTGCAAAGCTGTGTGGCCGCAGATAGTGCAAAGTGAATGGCTTCTTGAATCCTAGCTAGTTATCGAACCCTAGACTTTTGTGGGGAAAAACAACTAAAACATTTACTCATGCCCGCCACTGCTAATACACCTATATAAAAGTTTTTGCTCCCGCCGTCCGAAAACCTAGTTTCATTTCTAACTCCCGTGCGCCGAACTCTGCCCATTGTCGCCGCTCCCGGAGCCCACGCCGCCCTTGGAGCCCATCGTCGTCGTCCCCGAAGGCCATCGCCGCCAAACTCCGCACGTCGCTCCCAAAGCCCACGCCACCCTCGGCTACCCTTGAAATCATTGCAAGGTGTTTAGATAATTAAGTTTGTTTAAATTCTGATTTCTTGATCAGACATAAAGATTAAATAGCAAGTTTGTGATGTAGTCTTTAATTTGACTCATTGGAGCTAAATCTGTGATTAAGTTTGGAGGAGCGTTGGGTGTTTTGAAAGGGCCATCTAATTCGAAAGAATTTTGTCGAGGCGCCTATTCACCCCCCTCTAGTTCTTGAGTGAAGTCTTCTATATCTAAGATATGCCATGAGAAATATTGCATACCACATTACCACTTTTTTAGAACAAATTTTAGATTCCTATGATGCAAATAGTAATTGAGTTATCTCATGTATGTCATCAAGCCGTGCGACACATCCATTCATGTCAACAACTTCTTCTTTCTCGTGTTGCTGACAGGGAATGGATGTGCTCACGGTTCCATGGCAGCCATGAACATATTTGAAAAACAACACAAAATATGCTGAGGCCTCAACTACACAAGAGAGAGAGAACAACACAATCTCCTAACTTGAGGATTAATATAGTAGCTTCAGAAGTAATAGCTGACTACTGTAGCCAAGAAGAGTTTTCATACATTTCCCACCTTTGACACTGTGATCAGTTTACTACTGCTATTACTTCTGAGGCTATAGTAGTAAACTGATCACAGTGTCAAAGGTGGGAAATGTATGAAAACTCTTCTTGGCTATAGTAGTCAGCTATTACTTCCGAAGCCACTATATTAATTCTCAAGTTAGGAGATTGTGTTGTTCTCTTTCTCTAGTGTTGTTAAGACCTCAACATATTTTGTGTTGTTTTTCCCTCTAATGTTCCATGGCAACAAAATATGCTGAGGCCTCAACAACACTGTGATCAGTTTACTACTGTTATTACTTCTAAGGCTACTATACTAATCCTCAACATTAGATTCTGCAATTCCTTTTAGAGGCCTATGATGCAAATTGTTATTGAGTTATCTCATGTATGTCATCAAGCCGTGTGACACGTCCATTCCCATCAACAACTTCTTCTTTCCCGTGTTGCAGACAGGAAATGGATGTGCACACGGTTCCATGGCAGCCATGAACATTTTGAAAAACAACACAAAATATGCTGAGGCCTCAACAACACTGTGATCAGTTTACTACTGTTATTACTTCTAAGGCTACTATATACTAATCCTCAAGTTCATTCGGCTGAAAGCCAACATTAGATTCTGCAATTCCTTTTAGAGGCCTATGATGCAAATTGTTATTGAGTTATCTCATGTATGTCATCAAGCCGTGGGACACATCCATTCCTATCAACAACTTCTTCTTTCTCGTGTTGCTGACAGGGAATGGATGTGCTCACAGTTCCATGCCAGCCATGAACATATTTGAAAAGCAACACAAAATATGTTGAGGCCTAAACAACACTGTGATCAGTTTACTACTGCTATTATTTCTAAGGCTACTATATACAAATCCTCAAGTTCATCCGGCTGAAGGCCAACATTAGATTCTGCAATTCCTTTTAGAGGCCTATGATGCAAATTGTTATTGAGTTATCTCATGTATGTCATCAAGCCATGAGACACATCCATTCCTGTCAAAGCTTCTTCTTTCTCGTGTTGCTGACAGGGAATGGATGTGCTCATGGTTCCATGGCAGCCATGAACATTTTGAAAAACAACACAAAATATGTTGAGGCCTCAACAACATTGTGATCAGTTTACTACTACTATTATTTCTAAGGCTACTATACTAATCCTCAAGTTCATCCGGCTGAAGGCTAACATTAGATTCCGCAATTCCTTTTAGAGGCCTATGATGCAAATTGTTATTGAGTTATCTCATGTATGTCATCAAGCCGTGAGACACATCCATTCCTGTCAACAACTTCTTCTTTCTCGTGTTGCTGACAGGGAATGGATGTGCTCATGGTTCCATGGCAGCCATGAACATTTTGAAAAGCAACACAAAATATGCTGAGGCCTAAACAACACTGTGATCAGATTACTACTGCTATTATTTCTAAGGCTACTATATACTAATCCTCAAGTTCATGCATTCGGCTGAAGGCTAACATTAGATTCTTCAATTCCTTTTAGAGGCCTATGATGCAAATTGTTATTGAGTTATCTCATGTATGTCATCAAGCCGTGTAACACATCCATTCCTGTCAACATCTTCTTCTTTCTCGTGTTGCTGACAGGGAATGGATGTGCACACGGTTTCATGGCAGCCATGAACATTTTGAAAAGCTACACAAAATATGCTGAGGCCTAAACAACACTGTGATCAGTTTACTACTGCTATTATTTCTAAGGCTACTATATACTAATCCTCAAGTTCATCCGTCTGAAGGCCAACATTAGATTCTGCAATTCCTTTTAGAGGCCTATGATGCAAATTGTTATTTAGTTATCTCATGTATGTCATCAAGCCATGGGACACATCCATTCCTGTCAATAATTTCTTCTTTCTCGTGTTGCTGACAGGGAATGGATGTGCTCATGGTTCCATGGCAGCCATGAACATTTTGAAAAGCTACACAAAATATGCTGAGGCCTAAACAACACTGTGATCAGTTTACTACTGCTATTATTTCTAAGGCTACTATATACTAATCCTCAAGTTCATCCGGCTGAAGGTCAACATTAGATTCCACAATTCCTTTTAGGGGCCTATGATGCAAATTGTTATTGAGTTATCTCATATATGTCATCAAACCATGTGACACATCCATTCCTGTCAACAGCTTCTTCTTTCTCGTGTTGCTGACATGGAATGGATGTGCACATGGTTCCATGGCAGCCATGAACATTTTGAAAAACAACACAAAATATGCTCAGGCCTCAACAACACTAGAGAGAGAGAACAACACAATATCCTAACTTTAGGATTAATATGACATCAGACCTTTTTTGCATAACCAAAATTCTGATACATTAGCCTCTTAATATGAATAGTTTATCTATGGTGGAAGAAGGACGTTCCATCGAGGAGCTCATCTACGAGTCTCCCGCAAAAACAAATAAAGAGGGTTCATCTGAAGGATCCTCCGATAGCGAATCTTCGTACCACTCTCTGGAGAATGAACATCCAATGGAGCCTAGGAAGAAGAGAACGAGAGAAGACGTCGATGAGGATTACATTCCTGAAGCTCAAGTGAAGGTAATTATTACGTTAGTAACAAGTCAGAGCAGCTTCTAACCGAGGATTACATTCCTGAAGCTCACATTGTCTATCATCGTAGGATCGTCCAAAGCGAGGAAGCAAGCGTCGATTATTCCAAGTCGAGAAAAGAACAACTATTGTCCCAGCTATTGAGTCAGCTGAGCGAACAGATGTTGAGCCCGCTGCCACAACATCGTCTGCAAATGCGAAGAGGAGAGGGAAACAGGAGAAGAACAAGCTGCATACAGCTATTTATGAGGTTGAAGAAGTGCATGTTGATGGGGCTCCAAAGAAGCCAAAAGAAATCACAGCGAAGTGGCGTAACGACTGTGGATGTCTCGCCAGGGAGCGATGTAAGATAGTTTGGAAAAATTGGAAGATTGTCCCTGAAGCTACAAAGAACGAATTGTGGCAGCATATAAAAGCGCATTATAAATTCCCGGAAGACCGCTTAGAAGACGCTAAAGCTGCCACATTGAAGACTATCGGGAAGGCTCTCCGTACATTTAGGACTAAACTGAACACACAATACCTTCAGAAAGATGAGTCACCACTCAACGACTACGGCTTTATAACGCCAAATGAATGGAACGAATTCAAAATGCAGCATTGCTCGGAAGAAGCCAAACAAGAGAGCATCATGTTCAAAGAACTTAATAAGAAGAATAAGTCCCCACATAAACTTGGGCCAGGTGGATATAAGGCCAAGGAGGATGAGTGGAGTAGAAAGGAGGAGGAGGACCGTGCGGCTGGGTTACCTGAACAGTTTTCAGGTGCTGATCAGCGCACTAAGAGATGGCTCCTAGGTCGAGCTAAAAAAACACCCGAGGGCCAATATATGCTCTCCGACTCACGGACTAGTGAAGTATTCCAAAAAGCACAGGAAATCGCTGAGTTGGAGAAGACTGGAAAGTTCAAGCCCGAGGGATGTAATGACCAGCTTACATCTGCTCTCGGAAACGAGGAACATCGAGGGCGCACCCGAGGTGTCTCTTCTATAGCACCCTGGAAAAATACTTTCAAGAAACAGGAGGGTGCCACATACAAGAAGCGTCAAGCACGCACAGACGACGCCGCAGAGTGCCGTGCAGAGTGGGAGCGACACTTTTTTGAATTTATTAACGAGAATCCAAACATAATGCAGGCTGCAGCGGGACAAATAATTGTGCCAGAGGTACGACTCGACGTACCAAGCAGTGTTGGCTCAGTACAAGACAAATTTCCTTTAAATTATATTAAAGAGGACACACCATGCAGCCTGCATGTACCGATAGGGCGCAAAGGGCATTCCCAAGAGGCTGCACGAGGCATTGCTATGCCTGGGGATTTATTTCACAATCGATCTATTCCTGCTGACTATACCAAGGTTCAGGTCAATGAGATCACCAACGACAGATTTATTAATGACCCCTTGGATCTTCCAATGCCTGATGAGGGGATTGAGACAATCGGAGATGCTCTAAATAAATTTGTCCTATGGGCGAGTCGAGATATCAAATTACTGCAGACAAGTTCTCAGAGTAAATCACCTATTGTCTCATCACAATTCCCCACATATCTTTCATCTCGGGATGTGCAAAATATAGGATCTTTATCACCTGTTGATGAGCGTGAAATAGAGGAAAAGGCAGAGGAAGAGCCAGTGCCCTATAAAGTGGCAGAAGTGATAGAATCGAAAGTGACTTCTGATCCTCAAGTGACAAATCCAGTGCCAGTGCTTGAGCCCACTGATGAGCCCAACACAAATGTGCCAGAGCCAGATCAAATGCCAGTGCTAGTTTTGGCTGAGCCTCAAGTGCCAGTTCCGGCTGAGCCTCAAGTGCCAGTTTCGGCTGATCCTCAAGTGCCGGTGGCCAAGCCCATAACAAAAGTGCCAGTGCTAGTTGCTGCCGAGCCTGAAAAACAAGATGCATGCCCAAAGCCAGCAATCCACAAGATAACTGTTCAAGCTGGGCAGTGTTCTGCGCTGAAATCTGAGATGCATAAATTTTTTACTACTATGGGGCAAACACGTTCTATGCCCGAACCGGCTCCCATAAAGGCTCCAGTACAAAAGCATGCGGGCTCACTTTCTGTTGATAAGAGGACCTACGGAGATGAGGATTATATCGAATACGAACCAGGCAAACCATTATTACCCCAAGGAGTACTTAATTGTATGCCTTGGATGATGAAAACATTTCATGACTGGTACCTCGAAGCGTCTTCGTTAGGAGTAACACAAATAGAACTGAAGGTTCCACAAGAAATATTCAACTGCCCAGAGTTTAAGCTTGCACTATTTTTCGATGACTTCCATCGGATGTTTCGTCTGAAGCGAACCGACATCACAAGTATGATGCTCTGGTGCATGTAAGTACTTTATACTTTGTCAATACAAAGCAAAAATAAATAATGTCTTATATTGACTATTATTTTATAACATATGCAGTTGTAATTCACGCGGTGACGAGTCTAAATTATATGGGTACTTAAACCCGTCATTAATAAGCCAAAGTGCGCTGAACCCGACACTAAACCAGAACGATAGCAAGTACTGGACTGCGGGTAAGAAAAAATTTCAAAGAAAGATGTTCAATAAAGACGAAGACAAACTTAAGAAGAACAAAAGGAGTTGTACCGCGTTGTATATTGCGCGGTGCATGGATCAATGGAAGGACAGAGAAATGATAAGTGGGGCATATAACTTTAAGTAAGTATACCCACTATATCCACTTAATCACGTTTTATCGATTATGAAACTAACATAATCATATATTACTTCTTTCGATAGTGATCATTGGATTGCACTTCTGATATACCCAAAGAGCTCAAGGGTTTATGTGCTCGACTCGCTCGACAAACCCAAAAAGAATATCAAGATATATTAAATGTTATTCAGAGTGCATATAGATACTACGTGGAAAAGTTAGGTGGCCCACATGATCCACAGAGGCCGAAAGAAATGCTTATCAGAACCAACTATCCGGTAATATTATATTTTTAAATTTGTTAATTCAATTGATAAAGCCAAACTATATATCGTTCTAACTTTGTCTATTTTGAAGTGTCACAAACAATCTCTTGGTTCCGTGCATTGTGGCTACTATACTTGTGATTTCATGAGCAATAACTTAGGAAAGTTTGGGCGGACAGTATCTGAGGATACTAAAGAAGTAAGTTGATTCTTGTGTGTTAATCTAATATAACTTGCAGCGTATGTACTTATATTTTACGTATGCAAGCGTCAGGTCCATCAACCGTTGCCCAGAAGAGCCAACTCTCTGAATCACAAATGTACGAAATCGTATCAAGGATGTGCCGCTTCACGATGCATGAGATTCTTCATGAGCTTGGAGTATTTTTCGATCCTGAGAGTGAAGTGGCCAAGCATCCAACTCTGTATGATTGGGCCGGAAGAATGAAAAGGTGAACCAATTAAGATATGAGTTGGCCTTCCAAGAAAACATAAACCGCGTGAGCATGTTTTTGTGAAACAATGGTTATTGTGTTGATGGATGGTTATTGTGAAACATAAACCGGAAGAATGTAAACTTTGTAATTTTAGAAAATTAATGAGATGGATGGTTGTTGTGTTGATGTGTTGTTGTTGTGGATGTGTATGTGGATATGTGGATGTTTTGTTGCTGTGTATGTGGATATGTGGATGTTTTGCTGTTGTGTATGTGGATATGTGGATGTTTTGCTGCTGTGTATGTGGATGGCTGTGTGAAGCATATAATTTCTGTGTTTTGGTTTGTGGGATCACAGCATTCTGTGTTATGGCTTATACACAGCAGTGGCGGGCAGATGAGGTAGCTTGCCCGTTACTGCTATTTACACAGTGGTGGCGGGCGCACTGACCTCATCTGCCCGCCACTACTATTGATAACAGCAGTGGCGGGCAGATGAGGTCAGCGCGCCCGTTACTGCTGTTGACATAGTGCTGGCGGACGAGCTGACCTCATCTGCCCGCCACTGCTGTTATCAATAGTAGTGGCGGGCAGATGAGGTCAGCGCGCCCGCCACTACTGTTGACACAGCGGTGGCGGGCGCTCTGACCGCCACTGCTAACCAGCGATAGCAGTGGCGTTAGAGCAGTGGCGGACTGGATGCCCGCCACTATAGGTCGATTTTGCCCGCCGCTACAGTGTCGCTTTGTAGTAGTGCATGATAGAGTGTCGTAAGCGCTCAGACTGGATCAAATGGAAAGAAGCTATTGATACAGAATTAACCTCGCTAAGGAAAAGAGAGGTATTTACATCAGTAATACCTACTCCTCAAAATGTTTTCCCCTTTGGATCAAAATGGGTTTTTGTTCGTAAAAGAAATGAAAACAATGAGGTTGAGAAACCAAGGGTGGTTTCGGTCTAGATGATGAGTGATTGACAAGGATGAGCGTCTGAGCGGATGAGTGGTTGAGAATGGGTTGAGTGCATCGAGGGTTTCGATGTGATATGGAGGTTTGGTTGCCGAGGGTTTCAGCGGTGCGTCGCGTTCTTGTTTTGGCTTGTCTTGTTTGTGTAGGGTGGAGATGCTGACCGACTGTCGACGGTGGGTGATCGAGGGTCGAGCAGGGAGCTTGATGCAGGAGGATTAGGGAGGGCGGGTGAAGTTTGGGAAGATCTCAAGAGTGCACGAAGAGACAGAGCGAAACTTGGATGGACGGCTGACTGCGACGGCGTGTCGACCAGGTTCGCGAGAGGGAGACCAAGACAAGCATTCAGGCGGCTCGAGGGGATCGAGAGCGGAAGTGGCTTGCTGGCGCTCGAAGTCGCGAAGCGGTGTCACAAATCGAAGGGCTGAGAGGCTTTGTCGGTTTTTGCTGAAAACCGTTGAAACATTTATTGTTTTTGTTATTTCAATAAATACGTGTCTAGTTTTATTTTAAATTTTCAGTTTTGTAGTGTAGCCTTTTGGTATATTTTTCGAGTGGTTTTACTCTGAAAATGTATTAAAAGGAGAGTCTAATTGTAATTTTTCTTTTAGGTTTTATAGGGTAATTTTCAGAATTGCTAATTCTGAAATTACTAAGGGTCTATGTGTCAAATGGGGGCTTCTAGAAGAGGAGTTGGTAGGATATTATCCCCCCATGTTGGCAGAACCATTTGAGCACTTAAGAGAAAAATTTTCAATGAAAAATGGCTGAGAAAACTTTAGTTTGAAGCTGCCTTTGTCGATGAACAGTTTTGGCCAGCAATTTTCGGATTATGCACAGGAAAATCGGCAAGACTATTCACTGTAATCTTTGTTCGAGCGCAGTTACGCATTTGTGACTGAATTCACAGAGAATCTAGTGCAGAAGTTGATGGTGCAGTTTATATAACTTTTGTTGTGCATGATTTGAATGATCCATTTTCAAAAGTTTCAACATGTTTCTGTGATGTCTTCTGAATTATTTTGCAGCTCAAAGTAGGCACCACAGTGCTGAAAAAATTATTCTAAAAAGTGGTTCAATTTTGGTTTTTGCTCCCCACATGTTTGATGAAATGTTTCATCAAGTTCATCAATATCTTAGCTGATCTTTGGGGATGTTTATAGAGTGATATCTTGGTTAAAGGGAATCAAAGGTATTTCATAATCATGTTTGCAGAAATTGAGGATTAGCTTTTATTCTATTTCTGTTTTTGAGTTCATGCAAAGTAGTTATGTTCTTTCTTCTGTTTTCATTGAATCAAAAAGTTTTCTGAACTAATTGAATCAAAAATTTTCAATGAAAAGAGAGACAAAACTTTGTTCTAGCGATTCTGGATGAACTATAGTTCTGGAAAGGAGTTTCGGTCGGGACATAGTGGTGTCGGCAAATTGTTCATCAACAGGTTTTGCACAGAAGCCAGCGAAGTTAACTTGTGAGTTTCTCATCGTTTTTTCTTGTGAAATCTGGTTGATCTGAAATGTATTTTTATGTGATTTCACCTGGATATGATTGATACACTTTGTGATTAGTTTTGATCCTTGAATCAAGTTGGATTTCACTTGTTGTTCATGATTTGAAACCTAAAATTACTTGATCAGATTAGTATGCTTCCTCTTGTTCAAATATGGTTCATATGTATGTGATTGAATGGAAGTGTGGATAGAAACTGATCAAGTTTGGTTGATTGAGTGTGTTGACACGAAAATGTGCCTCGCACTTAGGTCAGTTCGACGATCCAAAAGTGCGCGGATACTTAGGGTAGGCCTAAGCGTGACGCAGCACTGATGTCACGTTCTGACTACCCTTAGCCGTGATAAGGGGGTGGAGTCGCCAGGCAATCAGATCACACAAAATAATCCAATTAGCCAAAAGAAATATATTAAACAGAATAAAATCAGCAAACCGGTCGGATCCTGTCTGCTTCGAAGTCTGGTGCAAAGGGGTCGCCGAAGTATACCTTCAGCGTCTGGTGCGAAGTATCCCGCCAAAGGGTGCCTTCGGCGTTCAGACTGACCCGGCCGAAGATGAACTCTGAATGGATTTGGACGCGACGACTACCTCCAAACAGCGGGGTTCGGCGTAAGGTCTCCGATATGGCAAATTACAGAATAATAACGCGAGGTCCGCACATAGGCGTAACTTCGTCCAGTGCGGAGTACGATCGTGGCGAAGCCTGTTGTGACGAAGTGTGCTGGCGAAGCCTGTCGTCGAAGCATGTAGTCTCACCAAAGGGTGTCATGACGACCTCCGAAACCAATCTCTCGGCTCCGGACACCTTCGACGAAGTAGCTTCGAACGTGGGAACCTGCAACAAAGAGTGTTCGAAGTACCAATTCGGCCTGAGGACCGAATTCTGCTAAGTGTTGCACTAGTAGCGAAGGTAGAAGTCTGTTACGCAGATTAGCGGATACTTCATAGGCGAAGTAACAAGGCAATAGCAATCTATTACGTAGATTAACGGATACTTCAGCAGCGAAGTAACAAGGGTTACCACTGTTCCGAAGTGGACGGCGGAGGGCTTCCAGGCAAACCCACGAAGAGGTATGGAAAAGTAAAGGTAAATAAATGCGATCAAAGCTAGGGATTTGTGTTGATTTGTGTTCGGGGGGCTCTCTAAGCTGGCCTCGCCTCTTTATTTATAGGGGCCAAACTTCAGATATAATCTGCTATATTTCAGCTTGGATAGAGATAAAAGTTGGCCAGAATTGCATCCAACTCTATCTCTGCCGAAGTGGGCTTCGGCCAGGCCCATCGAAGCCTGCTCCTCGGGCCGAAGCTTCGGTGGCATGCATGGGCCTCCGAAGGCTTCCTGGCCGAAGGCCGTGGGCTGGCTAGAGGCTTTCGGAGCCCATAGCTCAATGGACCTTCAGCCCTGTAGGGCTTCGGCCTCACCCTGGACATGTGTATTTTTGGCCCAAAGTACCAAAACTGATATTTTGACAATCTCGACCATTAATGCCATTTTTTGCTATCTACACATGCCCCCTGCCTTTTAGTGAACTGAGTGAACTAAAAGCACAATGAGTTGAAGATGATACCATCCATATCGGCTTTCCGACACCTTTTATGTTGTTTGCCACACGCTTGGGACATACCTTTTCAAATACCTACCATTCAAAGCTCTTCGAAACCACTCTCCTCGTAGAGATTCCAACACGTATGCATTGCCGGGAGCGATTTTGGCTATCTTGAAAGGACCTTCCCAACTAGGTGACCATTTACCAAATTTGGGACTCTTCGTGCGTAAGGGTAAAATCGTCTTCCACACTAAATCTCCTACTTGAAACGATTTTGGTTTAACCTTCTTATTGTAGGCTTTGGCTACTCTCTTTTTGTCTACTTCTATGGCTTCTAAAGCTCTTAGTCTCTTATCGGTCACTTCCTCTAGATTATCCTTCAGAAGAGTTTCATACTCATCGACCGATAAGCCATCTTGCTTTAACACTCTTAAGGAGCCAAGATCTACCTCTATAAGCAGAACAGCTTCTTGTCCATATACCAATTTATTTGGACTGACTTTGGTAGCACCGTGCTTTGCAATCCTACAAGCCCATAGCGCCTCGGAAATGACTTCATGCCACCTTTTAGGAAACTCTTCAATTTTATTCTTAATGAGCTTAATCATGGTTTTATTACTAGACTCGGCCTGACCATTGGCCTGAGCATAGTAAGGTGAAGAGTTTATCAACTTAATACCATAATATTCGCCGAAGTCCCTTACTTCTCCAGAAACAAATGAACTACCTTGATCCGTAGTAAGAGTTTGAGGAATGCCGAATCTATGTATGATATGCTTCAAGATAAAATCACGTACCTCATTGTGAGTCATGTTCTTGAGAGGTACGGCCTCAGTCCACTTAGTGAAGTAATCCATCACCATCAACACGAACCGATGCCCTTTTGAGGAAGGAGGGTGAATCTGGCCGATGAAGTCTAAACCCCAACCTCGAAACGACCATGACTTGACAATAGGATTGAGAAATGAGGCAGGAGCCAACTAAATATTGCCAAACTTCTGACATGCTTCACACCCTCTATAGTACTTGAAGCAATCTTCAGTCATAGTTGGCCAATAAAAACCTGCTCTTTTGAGCATCCAGCTCATTTTCTGGGCCGATTGATGAGTGCCGCAAAGTCCTTCATGGACTTCTCCCGTAGCCACCTGGGATTGTTCGTGGTCTAAACACTTCAATAGTACTCCATCGATGGTTCGGCGATACAATGTGTCGTCTATCAATACGAACTTGAACGCTTGTCGCCAAACCTTCTGATCAACCCTCTGGCTAGGGTCTCTCAAATACTGGACGACTGGAATTCTCCAATCGCCCTCATAGGCTTTAGAGGGTCTCGCTGGCTCACCCCTTGAAGAAATATCTAAACTACTGACCTCGGGATGCCCCCCGAGCCATTCCTGCTCCTGCCGAAGCCTGGCCGGGATGGCCGTTCATAGTGTGCTGGGCCGAAGCCCTCTGGAGGGTTCGGACTCCGGGGAGCCTTCTCCGTGTGGGAGGGTTCGGCCTACAGACTTCGGCGTGCCAGGTCCTTCAGTCGGCAAGGTACTCCAGTCCAGGGTCCTTAGCGCAGTGGCCTTCGGCGGCTAGAGGGGTTTGACCCAGAGGGTGCGCCTACCCACCGTTACTAGCTTCGACAGTGAGACCAAGCATCGACTTCTCTAATACAGAAAATTTTCCTCTCCTGACTTGGTAACCAGATGCTTGCTGAGCCAAATCATTTGCGACTGAATTGGCTTCTCTTGACACGTGAGAGAAATTGAAGTCATCGAAAGTAGCAACTATGTCTAGACATTTATCCAAGTAACTATTCAGCAAGTCGTTAAAGCATTGAGCAATTTTAGCTACTTGTTGCACTACTAACAAAGAATCACCATATGCGTGAACATGTCTAGCACCTACAAATTCTAGTAATTCAAGACCTAGCAATAAAGCTTCGTATTCGGCTTGGTTATTAGTGGAAGAAAATTCTAGATGGGCCGAAGTTTCAAAGTGCATTCCATTAGGTGATATGAGAACCACTCTAATACCTTGGCCACTCTTGCAAGCCGAACCATCAAAATAAAACTTCCATGGCACTACCTCAACTAGAGCAATACTGTCACTCCAGCTGACATCTATGTGATGATCAACTATAAAGTTGGTTATGATTTCGCCTTTCATCGCTCTCAAGGGCTCGTAGGCCAAATCGTACTCAATCAACGTGTAAGCCCATTTTCCGATTCTTTCACTTAGAATCGGCTTCTGTAACATCTGCTTTATAACATCGGTTTGGCAAACGACAACACATGTACTGGGCAGAAGATAATGACGTAATTTGGTGCAACCTTCAAATCGGCTAAATGGTTTCCCATAGTGTCCGATTTGACTACGACATCATCGATGTAAACTTCTAACATAACCCCTAACAACTCATGAAAGATTAAGTTCATAGCGCGCTGGTACGTGGCACAGCATTCGTCAAACCAAAAGTCATGACGACCCACTCGAACAAACCGACAAAACCAGGGCATCGAAAGGCGGTCTTATAGATGTCCTCTTCGGCCATAAAGATTTGATTATAACTAGCATTGCCATCAAGAAGACTCAGTACATTATGTCCTGAAGCATCATTGATTAGCATGTCGGCTATCGGCATTGGACACTCATCCTTTGGAGTGGCTCTGTTCAGATCCCTGAAATTAATACATACCCGTATCTTGCCGCTCCCTTTCTTCTCTACAGGCACAATGTTAGCAACCCATTCCGCGTACCTGCACGGCCTAATAAATTCAGCCTTGAGTAGTCGCTCCACTTCTTCTTTAACTCAGTCATAGACGGCTAAGTTAAAGCGTCGGGGAGGCTGCTTATAAGGCCTAAATCCGGACTTGATAGGCAGCCGATGCTCCACGAGCTCACGGCTTAGTCCTGGCATCTCGCTATACTCCCATGCGAAACAATCAAAATACGACCGAAGTAACTTTATTACTTCATCCTTTTCATCAGGTTGTAAATGTTGGTTTACAAAAGGCGGCCTCTGGATGCTACCATTACCTATGTCAACTTCCTCCAAGGGATCGGCCGACGCAAAACCTTATCCTAATTTCTCTACTTCGCTAAAGTCCCCGATGGCCTTGGCAATACCGTCTTTACTAGATCGATATTGCTCCACGCGATACTTTAGCCAATCTAGATTACTCTTGATAGACATGACTATCAATACAAGAACAACCATGCCACTCCAGCCGTCTATACAGATACTGGTACAAAACATCCTCCGGATACACTAACAAAATTGTTATCCGAAAGATCTCTACCTGATAGACACTCTACTTTGTTATGGATGGCATCAATCGATACATCGGCCAATGCTACTTGGGCCGAAGTATCTGAGGGAATTACCTCTACCTCATCGTCGTCCCCCTGTATCAAGCACTGGTGTAGGGTAGAAGGAATGCAGCAATTTGCCTGAATCCAGTTGCGCCCGAGTAGCACGCTGTAGTTACCTTGTACGTCGACAATGAAAAACATCGTTGGCAATGTCTTGTTGCCCACCGTCAACTCCATGGAGAGTACGCCCTTGGCCTCGGAGCTCTCGCCGTTGAAGCCGTTGAGCATCAAGTTGGTCTTCTTCAGGTCATCCTCGTCCCTGCCAAGTTTCTTCAACAACGAGTAAGGCAGTAAGTTAACAGTGGCACCGCCATTGACGAGCATTCGGGAAATCGGCTTTCCATCTATGTGACCTCTGACGTAGAGAGGATTCAGATGGTGAGCCGAGTCCTCGGGCTTCTCGAAGATGGCGTTGCATGGACCGAGGTTCAATTGAGAGACATCGGCCTCGTCCTATGGCAGGGCGAACTCGGCGAGCAGCGTGATGATGTTGATGTCCATTACCTGGGGTGTGGGCCCTTACGAGATGGGCGAGTAATCATCGTCGAGCATGTCGTCATCATCGTTGCTCGGACTAGGAGCCAGGTTGGTTATCTCAACCGACTTCTCCCTCCATACCTATCTTGTAGCTGGCCGAGGGTGGATTTCTTCAAAGATTGTGTCGCGCTCGTCCTCAGCTTTCTTCTCGCGCATCTCCTGTGCCCGTAGTCATTATAGGCATCTCTTCTGTGATTTGGACATGCCTGGAGGGGCCCAAGATGGCTGCGGCTTGGTGTTGGGTGCTACTGTTCGGCTTCTATTAACTCTGGCTGAAGTGGTACTGCGCCCTTCGGCCTTGTGCACCCTGTGCTCGGAGGGGTCTTCGCTCCGAATACTGACGGATGGACAGGCCTTGTTCGGCCGATCGAACCAGGCTTTGGCGCAGAGCCTGGCCGAAGCATGGGACTTACCTCCATGAGACTTCGGCGACAAAGTCTTTGGGATTGGAACTTCCTGAGACCCAACTCTGATGGTGATGGCTTCGGACTCCCTGACTTCAGCCTCTGCGTGCCCGCACCCTTTGGCTTCGCTCTGCATGGTCCGATTCGGAGGCACCATGGACAGTCTGTGGACGATGCCCCCCTCTGCTGCGTCTGTTTGTCCCTACCATCCATAATACTCCGAAGGAAAACAAGGCGTAGTGTTAGGTTACGGAGGGTACCCCAACCCGGATAGGTACGGAGCCCACGGGGTTCCCGCCCAGTCGTACGGCGGAGGCATCAGCGGCTGTAGTGGCCTTGCCCACTAAGAGCCGAACCCATTACCTAGAAGGGGGTTCGGTAGAGTTGATGGTGTCTCGGACCATACCAGCGAAGGGTCCTGCTAGGCCGAAGATACGTTCGGCTAGTGCGGGCTGAAGGCTCTTATCGGAGAAGTCCAACACGGTGCGGGGTTTGGCCATTAGGGGCCGAAGTTACTGTACGGGGTTCAGCCATTGTGGCTCGAAGCCACCGTGCGGAGTGTCAGGCCATCGTGGCCCGAAGCCGCCATGCGGAGGGTTTGACTGCTTCGGTCCGAAGCTACCCTTCGAGAGTCTTCGACCCTTTGGCTGCTTTAGCTTCTTAGCGTGTGGACCTGCTTCCTTGGCCTTTCTTTGATGCTTGTTTAATAGCATATTGTATGTTACCTTCGGCCTCTTGGGAGCTTTAGCCGAAAGGGTATTAATGTTTTGTTTCCACACTCCTACCTCGGGGTTCTTCGATATGAGCATGCGAGTGCGCGGCTCTCCAACAATTACATCCTTCCCCTTAGCCGACTCGGCCTGTTCTTGCCGAATCAACACCTTCTTCTCGCCGAGGTCGACGGCGTTGACGGGAAAAGGATCTTTATCTAGCTTCATCTTTGGATTATGGTCTATCTTCAATCGTCCTTCTTCTATGGACGATTGGATCTACCGTCGAAAAACATTACAGTCGTTAGTATTATGTGAATGTGAATCATGCCACTTACAGTACGAATGCTTCTTTAACTCATCGGCAGGTGGAATGACTTGACCCTTAGGTAATCTGAGAAGCTGACTTTTCAAGAGAAAATCAAATATTTTATCACACTTAGTTATATCAAATGAGTACTTGACCTCACTAGGTCGATTCTTTGTGGGAGATGGCCATAACTCGGAGCAAGTGATAGGTTTACTCTTGGTGTTCCAAACCCACTCGGTCGCGTACATGTCGGTCGAATCCTCCTCTTTGGATTCTTCCTCGTCAGAGCGTTCCATGATGTGGATTTCATCCCTAGGCTTGTTAAACGTCTTAATAAATTTTTATCTTTGGTTCAGCCTTCCTGGACTAGAGCCTGCTGTAAAACTTGGCTGACTTCTAAAACGTTTTGGTTATCTAACCTTTCTTTGATCTCGGAACGCAACCCATTAAAAGCTAGTTCCGCCAAGTCCCTTTCCGAAATATTAAGGCTAAAACATCGGTTTCTAGTATCCCTAAAATGCTTGATGTACTTAGAAGCGTTCTTGTTAGATTTCTGCGTAACCGATGTCAAATGTGAAAGCCTAAGTTCTGTTTCACCCGTGTAGAAGTAATCATGGAATTTCCGCTCTAAATCGTCCCACGTCTGAATGGAGTTCGGTGGGAGCGCTGAAAACCAAGTGAAAATGGTGCCGGATAGCGAGAGAGAAAATAGTCTAACCTTCAGGGCGTCTATCCCGCTAACTTCTCCACACTGTGCTAAAAATTGACTAATGTGCTCTAGTGTGGTTTTGCTACCCCCGCCATCGAACTTAGTGAACTCAGGGATCCTATAGCCGCGGGGGTAGGGTATTGTATCCAGATGGTCGGTGTATGACTTACGGTAAACCCTAACCCGTCCCTTGGGCATGAAGCCGGCACAATCTCTGAATAGTGCACGGACCCACTCCTCTATGTCATCTTGGCATGCCGCATGCGCGTGCCTCTCATGCGGGGGCGCAACATGCGGTGGGATATCGGCGTGTCGGCCATGGGCTTCTTCCCTACACGCTATCTGTATGACGTGCTCATGTCTGGGTGCCTGCGCATGTGGTGCAGGCAGCGCGGGTACCGGCGCAGGTGGTGGTGCATGGTACGTAGTGCTAGTTTGACCGTAAGTGTAATGATTAGTGTCGACCATAAGTCTTGAGGGTGGAGACATGGTTGTGTCAGTGCTATCGTTAGTTCTGTCGTACACGTGGTTTGCCGGAGGTGCACTAGCAATAGGAACCGGGGGTACGGTCTCAGTAATGCCGAACCTCCTAAGAGTTGCTTCTACTTGGGAGCTGACTACCAAATCTAAACGGTTGGCTATCGAAGCGCTAACGGCTTGGTCTACTGATGCGGCTATTTTTTGCCCAATCTCTAAAGAAGATAGGCGAGGCGATACAGGTGTTACCAGACCTAAGCGAGGTCGGGGGTGATGACGTCACGCTTGATGAAGCCTGCACGTGTCTTCACGTAGCCCCCAAGCATCACGTCTTGGAGTGCCTTTAACTTTGCCTCGATCTCTGCTCGGTCTTCTGCGGGGATATCTTCCAGTGTAGGTGTCAAGATGTTGGGGTTGTCGATATCCGCGCCTTCTATTGCGTCCATCGGCGGTGTAGACGTAGTAGTCGATATAGATGTACTGGTGGCTGATGTAGACGTACTTGTCATGTTGGCATAGCTTTCCCTAGTGGAGTCGCCAAAAATTGTGTTGACACGAGAACGTGCCCCCGCACTTGGGTCAGTTCGACGATCCAAAAGTGTGTGGATACGTAGGGATAGGCCTAAGCGTGACGCAACACCGACGTCGCGTTCCAACTACCCTTAGTCGTGATAAGGGGGGTGGAGTCACCAGGCAATCAGATCACACAAAATAATCCAATTAGCCGAAAGAAATATATTAAACAGAATAAAATCAGCAAACCAGTCGGAGCCTGTCTGCTTTGAAGTTTGGTGCGAAGGGGTCGCCGTAGTATACCTTAGGTGTCTGGTGTGAAGTATCCCGCCGAAGGGTGCCTTCGGCGTTCGGACTGATCCGACCAAAGATGAACTCCGAACAGATCTGGACATGACGATTACCTCTGAACAGCGGGATTCGGCGTAAGGTCTCCGATACGGCAAATTACAGAATAATAACGCGAGGGCCGCGCGTGGGTGTAACTTCGTCCAGTGTGGAGTATGATCGTGGCGAAGCCTGTTGTGACGAAGTGTGCTGGCGAAGCCTATCGTCGAAGCCTGTAGTCTCACCGAAGAGTGTCCTGACGACCTCTGAAACCGATCTCTCATCTCCAGACACCTCCGACGAAGTAGCTCCGAACGTGGGAACCTGCAACAAAGAGGGTTCGAAGTACCAATTCGGCCTGAGGACCGAATTATGCTAAGTGTTGCACTAGTAGCGAAGGTAACAAAATACTTCATAGGCGAAGTAACAAGGCGATAGCAATCTATTACGTAGATTAACGGATACTTCACAAGCGAAGTAACAAGGGTTACCACTATTCCGAAGTGGCCGGCAGAGGGCTTCCAGGCAAACCCACGAAGAGGTACGGAAAAGTAAAGGTAAATAAATGTGATCAAAGCTAGGGCTTTGTGTTGATTTGTGTTGGGGGGGCTCTCTAAGCTGGCCTCGCCTCTTTATTTATAGGGGCCAAACTTCAGATCTAATCTGCTATATTTCAGCTTGGATAGAGATAAAACTTAACCAGAATTGCATCCAACTCTATCTCTGCCGAAGTGGGCTTCGGCCAGGCCCGTCGAAGCCTGCTCCTCGGGCCGAAGCTTTGGTGGCATGGGCCTCCGAAGGCTTCCTGGCCGAAGGCCGTGGGCTAGCTCAGTGGCGGAAATACAGGGGGGCTGGGGGGCGCGCGCCCCCCTACTGCCATTCAGCTCCCCCTATTCCACTTTTTTTATATATTAATAATAATCAAAATTAATTATTAATATAAAATTTTATGTTAGAATGCAGTAGAATCTCACATATGTTGTCTTCTTTTTCTTCAATTTTCTTATCTTTTTATTTACCTACATGGTTTTCTCTATTTTTTATGTATACTTTTTAACTTTCTCCTAAATTGCATTGCTTGTATATATACATAACTTCCTCCTATAATAGCATATACACGTGGACAAAATCATCAAATGATCTATAATAACCGGTTATTCATGTATTTATAATTTTATTTTAATTTTTACCTCAATTAAAATCTCAACATGCCACCCTGCCCGTTTTGACTAGGCCCCTGCGTGGCCATGCCACCTGCGGCAGACGTCGGCTGTGTCCTACCGTCCTAGGCTACTGCGGTCGGTGTCGCCCTGCACCGTGCATCTCTACTTATTGCATGTTTTATTGCTTATTACTTTTTATAATCTTATTTCTTAGAATCAATATAAGCACGAATGGAGCTAGTTCTCACAATAATAGAACTTCATGAATCAAAGAACAAATATTGAAAAAAAATTAACTAATTATACTAAAAGTGTATTGAAACCTTGATCCTTTGGAGTTTTAGCCCCCCCCCCCTACATTTTTGGTCTAGCTCCGCCACTGGGCTGGCTAGAGGCTTTCGAAGCCCATAACTCAATGGACCTTTGGCCCTGTAGGGCTTCGGCCTGACCCTGGACATGTGTATTTTTGGCCCAAAGTATCAAAACTGATATTTTTGCTATCAACAGAGTGCTGATTTGATAGTGCCTCTAGTGTTTAGTTCTAACATGTTTTGTCCAAACTTTACATCACATTTCTGATTCAGGTTGAGTAGTCTTTTCTTTATTTCAGAACTTGTGTGAGTTTTGAATGCGTGAATTAGTCTGAATAGAGTAATCAAGATCTACTTTACTTGAGTGTACATGTTATATGATTAGCACATTAAACTGTTGATTATTGATACTGAAAATATTTTTCTGATTGATAGTGCTAAATTTGTAGTCTGAATTGAAATGGTTTTCTGATTTGAGTTAGATCCAGTTTGTGTGTTCTGTTTTTGAATTCAAGGAATCCTGTTTTTAGCCACCAATTGATGTTCATACAAAGGTTTTCAAAGTATAATATGATATGGATGAAATGTTTTAATAGATAGAGACTTTGTTTCAGAAACTTAAACTTGTCTTCAGTAATACATTCTGTGAATCAACTCACTGCAGTTTTCTGGAATAGAAACAGAAGATTCAGTACTGTTTTCAATTTTTGAACTGAACTTCAATTTGTTTTTCTGTTTTGTCTTGAATTAGCTAATCAGTGTGAGTTTTTAAATATTTTCATGAATTTCAGAAAGTTGGCTCAGGTACAAATCAATCTCAGTAAACATTGTTTTTGTACTGCTCTTGCTGATTACTCATGTGCTAAACATTGAAATCAGTCTAGTTTAGTTTGAATTAAGCGCTGAAGAGTGAGTTTCAAATATTGGATACAGTTCTTAGTTGATAGCAAATTGTTGAGTTCATCTTTTAACCCTTGATATCTGAAGTTCACTGAATTTGAGGTTTGTTCTGCTACAGTGGCAACATGCTTTGCAACTCTACATTCCCATAATGTCTCAGAAAGAACTTATGCCACCGTCTAGGAAACTCTTCAATCTTTTTATTAATGAGGTTAATCACAATTTTATTACTAGACTCGTCCTGACCATTGGCCTGAGCATAATATGGTGAAGAGTTTATCAACTTTATACCATAAGATTCGGTAAAATCAAATACTTCTTTAAAAACAAACGAAGCACCTTGATCTGTAGTAAGAGTTTGAGGAATACTGAATCTATATAAAATGTGCTTCAAGATAAAATCGATTACCTCCTTTTGCATCATGTTCTTGAGTGGCACATCCTCGGTACACTTGGTGAAGTAATACGTAGCCATCAACACTAACCGATGCTCTTTTGAAGAGGAAGAATAAATTTGGTTGATGAAGTCCAAGGCCCAACATCAAAACGGCCATTTTTTGATAATAGGATTAAGCAAAAATGCAGGAGCAAGTTGAATATTATCAAACCTCTCACAAGTTTCGCATCCTCTATAGTACTTCAAACAATCCTCAGTCATAGTGGGCCAATAAAAACCTGCTCTTTTGAGCATCCAACTCATTTTCTTGGCCGACTGATGAGTACCACAAAGACTTTCATATACTTCACCCACAGCAAGTCTAGACTGATCGGCATTCAAACTTTTCAAAAGTACTCCATCAATTGTTTGGCGATACAACTCATCATCAAGCAATACAAATTTAAACGTTTGTTGCCGAACTTTCCGGTCAACCTGCTTACTTGGATCTCTCAAGTATTGAATAATTGGAGTCCTCCAATCATCCACGTGATTTCCTGAAGTACTCGCCAAATCCTTGCTCAAATTGGCGTTCAAATCACAAATTTCAACCTGCCCCCTGTGTCTTGAAATTTCCTCACATGGGGCAGTTAGACTAGCCATAGATGGTCGGTCAGACCGGCCATTGACGGACGACTGGCATAGGGTGGTCATACTAGCCTGGCATGGCCGGTCAGGCCGATAACATACTGAGGAGCCATGTTGAAGATCATGGGCCTCATGGCTCTAGAAGTGGTGAGTGATTGTCAATGGAAGTCAATAGAGAGAATCGAATTGGAGACGAGATCTGTCATGTCTTGGGATGCATGTGACTCAGGTACACGGGTGGCAAGTGACTACCGGGCAGAGGGGCCGTGGAGTCGGGCCGACCCAATCCGGGTTCATGGGCCAGGAACGACGGGAGATCCGCTAGACTGTTGACTAGGTTTGACCCAGGTAAATGAGCGGTGAGTGATTGCCGAGTTAAGGAAGCTGCGGAATCGGGCCGGCCCAAACCGGGTACCCAGTGTAAAGATAGCGGACGCTTTGTCGGTTTCATCATAAAACCAACACATGTATCTAGATCGTTCATCGGTGATCATATCGTCCTAAAGCGAAGCCGTAGTTGCTACGAAAGCTCCGCATCAGGACAATCTACCTTTAATTAGGATTTTACTATTTTGCTCGTTGGGCCCGCGGTTTTATTTTTGCGTTTGTGTAATTTACCCTAGGGGTAAATCTGTCTTTTCCCATTTAACGGACTGCCTATAAAATGGGCCTGTATCCCCCTAGGTTTTCTAACTAATTCAAATGCAAAAATCTGAGTTCAGCTTTGAACCCCTATTTTTCTCCAGCCGCCACTAGTTTCCCGCTATCTCCACCGTGGTGTACAATAGCTCAGCTACAGTATCCACCGTAGGTTTTCTAAGGGAACTCATGTTCCCGTTTTTTCTCTTCCGTGCGCTATGCAACGCGGGTGGAGGACACGACGAAGAGCTGGCGTGTGGCGGCGGTTCGAGTGAAGCAGAAGCAGGCTTGTGGAGGTCGTTGCGTGGCTACAGCTGGTTAATCGCTAGGGCGCCTGGTTGGCCCAAGCGAAGCATGTGAGGCGCCGGGCCACATGGGGCGCTAGCGGTGGGACTGCTCGGCGTGCCTTCAAGGTGTTTGATGCGTGGGTTGAGAGCCCTGCGCACAAGCAGAAACAACATTCGGTAGTACAGTGTTTACCTTAATCCTTGTGGTCAGTGCTTATTCCCAAATTGTCTGAAATCAATTTATTTGTTCTTTTTTAATTTCAGAATGTACTGAATTTTCATAGATATATTAGTGAGCACATTTTATCTACTTCATTTATTTTCTCTTGATTAAATGTGTTAAATATTGTGTTTGCTCATACTTGATGAACTGTCTGTTAACTATGGATATTCTGCTTATGCGTGATGGATTTTCAGTGATTTGGTGAGATTGTTGTGGGGATGTCATTTGTTCTGTGAGATATCTTAATCTGCCTTTAATCACTGTTGTGGTGTCTTTTTGTTTAGGAGACCGGTCGTTTTAGGCTAGATTAATTTTTAGTGCTTGAGATCTATTTCATTTTCGACGGTTGTCTTTTGAGGAGCGTTGGGTGTTCGGAGAAGGCCATTGATTCAAAAGAATTTTTTAGGCGCCCATTGACCCCCCTCTAGTCCCTACTCTCAGTCCTACAAGTGGTATTAGAGCAAGGTTAGGGTTTTTCTATACCTTAACCGGTTCTAACCCAAAGTAGCTATTATGACTTCTTCTGTCCCTTGAGGTCTTTGGCTACAACTATTGGAAGACTCGCATGTGAGCCTATATATTGAGCCAAAGCTGAGGGATATGTGATATGTGTGTTCATGCTACTTTCACTGTGCTTCTGGCTGCAAAGCGTACAACCCCTGAAATAGTCGCTCTACATGACCTGAACAACAAAGACAGTGAACATACTGTTTTTTGGTCTAGGTCCAGTGAGTTTGAGCGCGTTAGCCATCTCGACAATACTCGAGAAATCTAGGCTACCCTCTAGGCACAACATGAGGGGATAGCTTAGGTCAAGGCTAGGCTCTATCAGACCTACCGGCGAGAATACGAAAATTTCTCACAGAAGCTGGGTGAGACTGTTGAAGCTTTGTTTGGTCGCTTTTAGTCGATCATCAACAAGCTTCGGGTCAATACGGCCAATCGAGATCAGCTGGTCTCAGATCATGAACAAGCGCTCAAGGTTCTTCATTCCTTGGACCCTAAGATATAAGAGATCAAGGTATCCTCTACTGTTGAGAGCACTTCCTATGAAACCTTGACTGTCGCAGAGCTTTTCGGCGAGCTCAAGGCCTCAGAGATTGATATCCAGTTGAGATATAATCTCACTGGTTCTAGATCAAAAACCCTGGCCCTTGCGACACCTTCTATTGATCCTGCTTCTTTGAGTTGTGCTTTGTCCTCTTTGATGTCTATGCTTCTTTGAGTTTTGCTTTGTCCTCTTTGATGTCTATGCTTCTTTGAGTTGTGCTTTGTCCTCTTTGATGTCTATCACTGAGGACCAATTAGATTTGCTAGGAGATGATGACCTGTGCTTGTTCAATAGTCGTGTTCGTCATGTCTATGATAAGAGAATGTTCAAACGACATGGTAGGAAACATGGATGTTTTGAGTGTGGTGATCTTAGGTCATTTCATCGCCGATTGCCCCAAGCGGAACACACACAAGAAGAGCACTGGCGGTGGCTCCTACGACTCCAACAAGCATGACAGCTCCACCTTCACCAAGGGCAAGCCCAAAACGAAGTTCTTTCGAAAGGCCCTAAAGGACTATCGGCGCGAGAACAAGAAGCGAGACAACGCTTTCTTCACCGAGATGGAGAGAACCTACTCCAAGAGATCATCATCTTCTTCCTCTTCATCAAGCTCAAGTGATGAGGAGATCATGGTCAAGAAGGGGAAGGACAAGGATGATCCGGCAGGCTTCTGTTTCATGGCCTTCGGAGACAAGCCGAAGACCCGCTCGCACCGCAGCTAAAGATCCCTCAAGAGCGTGTGCTCAATGGCTCTTGGGGATAAAGAAGATAAGGGCTCCTCCGACAACTCCGACGACGACAACGAGAAGGTATCTTCCTATAAACAAGAAGTCATTGAATTACTTGAAGAGAACCATCAGGAGTTGAAATATAGGGAGAAACTTCTTAGAGGGGCTAAGAAGAGGATAGATGAGCTTGAGAGTGAGCTTGCCATAGCCAATGGCAAGATTGAGAGTCTATCTTCTTTCCCTTGCTTGGTGAGAGCAGTGAGTGCCCTAACTACGAGGTGTTATTGTGTGACCTAAGGACTCTAAAGTCCAGGTACACAAAGAGGGTTGATGAGACAGACGCTTTAGCAACTGAGCTTGAAAGCGCTCAACTGGAGCTAAAAGATGCTCATGTCACTATTGCCGTGCCCTGTAGAGACTGCCCATCTCATTTAGCTATGTTAGCTGAGCTGAGAGCCAAGAGTGATGAGAAATCGGGCAAGCTAGAGAGAGTTTGCGCTGAGTTAGAGCAGACTAAGCTTGAGCTTGAGACATTATCAGAACTACTTGTCTCTGAGGTTAGAGCTGATCAAGTTGAAAGCTAAGATGTCTGTTCAAGTTGATGGAGAGTGTGAGATCTACTTTTCTCAGGTGGAGGTGCTAGCTTCCTTGAGAGAGGAGTTAGCTGATGCTCAAAATGAGAACTATTACCTTTGTCACATCCTGAGTTGGGTGAGTGCCAGAGAGCCTCAGCTCGGCATGATGATCCAATAGTTCAAGAGGAAGGATGGGTTTGGAGTAGGTTACACCTACACTAAGGCTGACTTTGAGCATGCCTTGAGCCATATAGTGGAGTGGAGTAAGATGACTCTAGAGCAGAGATATCCCAAGACTCACTCCACTGAGTCTTTTTAGGCATGTCAGCCCAAGGATGGAGTGTTCCAAGAACAACCTAAAACCTAAAGCTCCACCCAAAAATCCTATCTGGATCCCTAAGCCCAAGCACCTCCGCACTTCTCTTTACTCTCTACCAGGACCCTCTCATACCAAAGAGTAAACACCCAACACCACCAAACCCAAGAAACCCAAGCCTCAAACACATCCCAAGAAGCCTACCTATCACTGTGAATTCTGTAAGAGAGAAGGGCATCTTGTGGAGTTCTGCTTCAGGAGGAAGCGGGTTGAGATAGCAGAGAGATCTTTAGGTAGGCAGGAGTAGTTCTACCAGCAGGGTGGTAGACAAAGAGTCCCTCGACGCGGAGAGAGGCTAGAGGCCAGGGTGTGTCGTGTAGGTGGTGATAGAGTAGACGGTTTTCGTGCCCGTGCTCCGGAGGGTGGTTTTCGCTCTAGCAGATCTCCAAGTCGTTCTGGATACGGCTTTGGACCTTATCGCCGTGACTCTAGGCAGAACAGAGGACCGCGCTTTGAGCCACGTTTGGTCAATACTCTTATGATTCTTTTTGCTTTCTGTCTTTTTAGCATATGGCTCAACATTGGTATAGCTCTTTTGCTAAACCTAGTGTCAGACCATTTGCTCCCCCTTATGACCATTGATTTTGCAGGATCGGGGCTTCGAGGACATAATGGATCATGGATTTAGGATGCTCTCGCCACTTGACAGGACATCGCAGATGGTTCTCCATCCTCACTTCCCCGAGCTACAAGGAGTACATCACATTCAGGAACAATGGTCAAGGGAAGGTACACGGTTTTGGTAACTTTCAGATTTCTAAGCATTTCTCCTTGAAGAATGTTGCTTTGGTTGGAAATTTAGGCTTTAATTTGGTTTCTGTTTCGCAACTTCTTGAGGAGGGATTAGAGGTTCATTTTAAGAAGGCATGTCTTCTGTTGTTGATTCTAGAGGATCTTTGGTTTGCCAGATATTACCCTTCGGTAAGATTTTTCAGATTGATTTCTCTAGTTCCTTTGGTCGTTCTCGCTGTTTGACCGTTGGATCCTCCTCTGAGCTCTAGAGGTGGCATAGGAGGTTAGGTCATTTGAGTTTGTATCTACTAGTCAGATTAAGCTCTATGGACCTCATCCGAGGATTTCCCAGGCTTAAGATGGAGAAGGATCTAGTTTTCCATTCTTGTCGTCATAGTAAAATGGTTGCCGCTTCTCACACACTTGTGACTCAGGTGATGACTTCGTACCTAGGAGAGCTGTTACACATGGATACTGTTGGTCCATCTCGGGTACGTTTAGTCGGTGGGAAGTGGTACACACTTGTGATAGTTGATGACTTTTCTCGATTCTTGTGGGTTTTCTTTTTGGAGTCTAAGGATGAGGTTTTTAGTTTGTTCATGACATGATCCTGAAGATGAAGAATGAGAACAATGGTTGGGTGCGAGCAATTTGCTCTGACAATGGTTCTGAGTTCAAGAATTCTCATTTCGTCAGCTTATGTAGTGATCAGGGTCTTGAGCACAAGTTTTCTGCGCCTTACACTCCCCCACAGAATGGCATTGTGGAATGATAGAACCGCATGCTGGTCGAGATGGCCAAGATGATGCTCGATGAGCATAGGACTCCTAGGCGATTTTGGGCTGAAGCTATGAACACGGCTCGCTATCTGGCCAACAGCATTTTTCTTAGAGCTTACCTAGGTAAGACATCATATGAGTTGCGGTTTGGCAGACAGTCCAAGGTGAGCCACTTGCGAGCGTTTGGCTGCAAGTGCTTTGTGCTCAAAAAGGGAGGACATTTGTATAAGTTTGAGTCTCTTTGCTGGGATAAAGTCTTTCTTCGTTATGCTTTGCATTCTCGAGCCTTCCGTTTTTGGAACCTCGACTCCCAACAACTTGTCGAGACGTGTGAGGTTTCTTTCGATGACACTACAAAAAGAAACCCCCTATAGCAACACATATATGTGTTGCTAAATCCCTACATAAGTGTTGCTAAGGGCTATAACAACGCATAATTATGTGTTGTCTATGTTGGCGTTGCAAGGGTGTTCTACAATGTATATATATATATATATGTTAGAATATTCTATTTGTATCCGTTGGTAAGTTGCAACATATATGTTTGGCTTATAGCAATGCTTATATGTGTTTGTGCTGCCCATTGACACAGTTAATATTTATAGCTTGTTGCAACATTTGGAATAAAAATGTGGCAACACTTATATGCATTGCAAGGAAAAACCATAAATAAGATTTTTATAATTTTATTTTTATTCAGATTGAAACAAATATGTACAATATTTTTCACATCATCATAAACACACATGACAAATAAGCACAAATTAATATTATATTAAATATAAATTACTGCAATACAAAGTATCATCCACAATGTAATTCATCATATAATATGTGTTCAAAACATCTTTGCAATGAAAGAAACTATATTATAGGGTTCCAATTATGATCTACTCATCAATGATCTTGATCCAAATATAATTAGAAGCGAAGTGATCGTTCCAATCCAAGCCCTCACATCCTCTAGTAGTTAAGTCATGTTGGTCCCAAACTGAAAATGAATCAAAACATAATATTTAGGATAAATATGATCTCAACATGAGTTATAAAACATATGAGTGGAAGTAAAAAATTGTATTGTGCATAATAACCGAAGGAATGTAAGATGAAATAGAAGCATACAGTAGGCATGGAGATCCAAACCTTGCAAGAATAGTGGAGCTATGGCTGGTGGCTGAGCGGCTGCACATAGCAAGATTCAGAACAAAGTCATATTTATGTTCTTTTGGTAGAATATTCAAAGCATTTTTCTTCAGACAGTGGTCCAGATGTAGAAACCATGAGAGCAAAAATACTTGAGACATGGATGCTATCAGGCATCGTCCCTTAGATCCTTCTTTGCTGCTACTGCTTAGAAGTTAGAAGACCTCCATCGGCGCAGTGGCTATTTCACAAATCCTTTCACTTGCAGGGCGTGATGAAATCCCTCCCTACACACGCACACGAAATTCATTCAGATCCCCTGCCCATGACCAAACAAACACCACCAGTGACGAGCAGAAGAGGCGGCGGAGGTGGGAGATGGATCTACCCATATTGTTGTTCTCGAGATAGATCCGACACTAGAATCGGTCCCCACCACTAGCCTCGATGTCGATATCCAACGGCGGCGGGATCAACGGCGACGCCAGCGACGACGAATCCTTCATCGGCGGCTCCCCCATCAACGACAATCCCCCACCTGGGTCCCTTGCCGCGGTGCTTCTAGAAAAGCCTCGACCGTCCCATCTGAAACCCTAGCTTCCTCCTTGATCACTTCGATTGAGAAAGGCAGCGCAATGCAGCGCAATGATGAACCCTTTGCCAGTGGCTCCCCCATCAACGACAATCCCCCACTCGGGCCCCTTGTCTCGGTGCTTCTAGAACCTCCTTGACCGTCCCATCTGAAACCCTAGCTCCCTCCTCACTTAGATTGAGCGGGATAGTGTGGAGCCGTGTTGTGGCGCTGTGCATAGCGATGCCAAGCGCAAGTCAGGGGCTGGTGGAGGAGGCGGCGTATTGCCGTGCACCGGGTGGGATGAGCCGCGCGACGCGAAACAGAAGGAGATAGTTGGCGAAATTATAGGAGAAGATTAGATTAGTGGATTTAAGGGCTGAAATTAACTGGACGATTGAGTAAATGAATTTAAAGGTTGAGATTAATTAGATGAGTGAGTAAGTGGACACTCAACTTCATCGATTATATAGTAGGGTAGATATATGTTGGGGTAAATAATCCCGGTAGTAGTCAAGGCGAGATTGAAGGTCGTCACGTAGTATCAAAGCCTACGACCACCTGGTCTGGATGATCATGCGAGAAGTAGCGAAGCAGTCAACGAGGCCACGCCAGGCTAGCCCCAGGGCCGAAGGTAGGAGCTGAAGGTGCTCTAGCTCTTGGGCCCGGATCGAGGTACAACGTGGAGTCCACCCAAGACCAGAGGCCTTCGAAGATGGTTTCCCGGCTGTCCGTCAAAGGGTTCGGAGTGAAGCCTCTTGGAAGCTGAGGACCCCTGGGGGACGATCCTAGAGATGGCCATGACGGGGCACGGAGCTAGGTCCCCTAGATTTCGGTTGTGGCTGGGCACCAAACACTAAAGCAGAAATGCGACGGCCGTGACGTCAAGTGGTTCCTATAGAGTGTCTTATTGAAAAGCTCTAAGATAGTCAAGGTATTATAAGAAGCACTCTCAACAATGGATGATACATTGATCTTCCAGATCTTAAGGTCCAAGGTATGAAGAACCTTGAGCGCATGTTCATGATCTGAGACCAGCTGATCTCGATCGGCCTTGTTGGCCTGAATCTTGTTAGATCGACTGAAAGCGACCAAACAAAGCCTCGATAGTCTCACTCGACTTCTGTGAGAAATTTCCGTACTCTCACCGGTAGGTATGATAGAGCCTAGCATTGACCTGAGCTGTCCCCTCATGGTGTTCCTGGAGGGCAGCCCATATCTCTCGAGCAGTGTCGAGATGGCTAACACGCTCAAACTCGCTGGGACCTAAACCAGAAAATAGAATGTTCACTTCCTTGTTGTTCAAGTCGTGCAGAGCGACTATCTCAGGGGTATTACGCTCAGCAGCCGAACGCACAGTGAACGTGGCATGAACACACATGTCCCTTATCCCTGAGCTATGGCTCAATAGATAGACTCGCATACGAGTCTTCCAATAGTTAGAGCCAAAGACCTCAAGGGACGAAACCTTGCCAGCAGAAGTCATGATCGCTACCTTGGGTTAGAACCGGTTAAGGTATGGAAAAATCCTAACATTGCTCTGATACCACTTGTAGGACTAAGAGTAGCGACCAGATGAGGGTGAATGGGCGCCTCAAAACTTCTTTCAAATCGATGGTCTTCTCCCAACACCCAATGCACCTCAAGAGTTAACCGAAAATTCAAACCAAAAACACAGATGGAAATAGCGCTATCACTCTCCTATCAAATATGATGTGATACGATAGTCTGAAAGATCGTAAGCACGAAAAATAATCTAGCCTAAAAATAACTGGTTTCCTAATTGAAAAGACAGCACAAAAGTGTTTAAAGGCAGATTGAAAGATCATTTAACTCACAGGCATTTCAATCAGCACATGTATAACCATCAACAGTTCACAAGCATTTAATCAGACAAAATAAATGTCGTAAATAAACATGCTCACAAATGATTCAAAATGCACTAAAGAAACAGACATACATCAATAAAAATTCATAGTGCATTCTAAAAATAAAGCATTTGCAGTAATTAAATCTATCTAGAAAATTAAAACAAGTGCAAGGGAAGAAATGATTACTATTCTAGCTGTCTCCTGGTTATGCATTCAGTTGAACATGTCATGTGCAGTGCGCTGCATTCATGTGCTGCTGCTTCCGCATCAAATAACATACACTACTGTGCCATGCCAGAAGCTGCACAATGCCTCGATCGGCCAGTGACTACACCGCTGAAGCTCTCTCGTCAAACGGAACAACGCAGCCACATGGTGATCTCCAGCCTCCACAGGACTCCGTCTTGCGCCGCCAAGTACTTTCGAAAGTGTGGGTCAGGAGCCACCTCACATAGTCCAGTGATGCGCGAGCCTCTCTCCGCTCAGCGGCGCTCGGCCTCAAGCGTTGGGCACCACACGTTGTGTGCCTCGGCACAGCAGCTGTGGTTTTCTTGGAGAAAACCAGGAAGCAGCGCTAGCCTCCACCCACCGAGAGCACCGCTCTCACGAAGAAACCGATCGGTGGCTCTCAGAGAAAACAGCGAGGAGATGTGTGCGCACCAGGGAAAAGAAAAACACTAGGCAAAGTGATTAACTCGGAAGAATACAAAAACCAAAGGACTCACTGGTTCTTTGCGCGCATGGTAGGAGACGACGATGGCTAGGATTCGATTCGGCCTAAGCGACCAGGAAAAAATCACCTAAGCGGCGGCTGGTGGTAGGAGGAAGAATAGAGAAATTTCTGGAATAATGTTTCAACTCAGATATTTTTCATTAAGTAAGTTAAGAAACTCTAGGGATTAGAACCTATTTATAAACAGCTAATAAATCAGGAAAACCTAATATATCCTTTGGATTTTTTACAAATACATAAATAAACTGTAAAAAACTAAAATGCCCTTAGGATTTTTTACAGACTCGACTAACACAAACTATGTGCCTAAAAGGCAAAATAGTAAAATCCTAACTAAAGGTAACTTGTCCCGATGTGGAACTTTCGTAGCAGCTACGGCTTCGCTTTAGGACAGTTGCATCCCCGATGAACGGTATGGATAGATGCGTCGTTTTACGCCGAAACCGACAAAGCGTCCGTTGTCTTCGCACCGGGTACCCGAATTGGGTTGGTCTGATTCTGCAGCTCCCTCAGCCCGACAATCGCTCGCCACCCATTTACCTGAGTCAAACCCAGTCACAGACCAGTGGATCCCCAACCATTCCTGGCCCATATACCCGGATTGGGTCGACCCGACTCCACGGCCCCTTTGCCCGGTAGTCGCTCACTGCCCGTGTACCTGAGTCACATGCGACTGAATACATGACAAGCCTCATCTCCTCTCTCTCTTCACTTTGACTTCCATTGACAATCACTCATTATTTATGGAGTCATGAGACCCATGATCTTCAACATGGCTCCTCAATAATGAGTTAGAAGTTAATATATGTGATACTAATTTGGTAATGAATCATCTGTGATGAATTGTCTATGATGTGCTTCGGATGTTGCATATGTTGGCTTCTAAATCTTGGCTGTGATTCAGGATGCAACCTACAAATTTATTATTTTTTTTTTGAAAATGACCATATTATAAGTGACGGGTGATTAACGAGCACATTAGTGACAGGTGTAAAGTACTCCCTGTAACTTAATATGATCTATTCATGATACAACCTAAAAATAATTCTTTTAAAAATATGACCATAACATTAGTGACAGATGACATTAGTGACCCGCCAATAAAGATGATTTTTAGTGACAGGTAACATTGGTTACCCGTCACTAAAAGGGGCATGCTGGACACAGAGAGGAATTGGAGAGACCCTTTAGTGACGGGTATTTACCCATCATTAATTATAGGACTTTAACTATGGTAGTGCTAATTGATAAATTCAATAAGCAATTTTTTGAATAAATGAATGTATAAACTGATATTTAGTAGCAAGCATGAACAAACTTACGAGAATGATAATACAATCAAGGTGTGGAGGTACAGAGGGCGTCGGAGTGGCGAGGAGCACGACGAAGGCTACGGTGGTGATGGGAGTCTAGGGTTAGGGACATGCACGAAATGAAAGCGTGATGATTCACTTCAGTGTCCTGTCTATTTATAAGTGGGAGTCATCAGTGACGGTTATCCATATTGCTTGGAACTTGGCCGAATACACACCGAAGAACAAAGAAACCAGACAAAGAAGATACACGAGAGATAAAACTCACTATGGACACCAGACAACCAAGCTGTGAAAAACACCATATCACGAGAGATAAAACTCACTATGGACACCAATGAAAAACACCATACCATGAGAGATAAAACTCACTATGGACACCAGACGACCAAGCTGTGAAAAACACCAGATGAAGTGTTGTGATTGACGAAGAAAAATCGAAAAGCATCTCAAACAGCTGGCGGCGCAACCAGGAGGAATAGAAGAAAAAAGTGACCTGAAATTTTGAAAATGATAAAGTGATTTCTTAATGGATGAGTGAAACCTTAGGGGATCAAGTCCCTTTATAGGTTAGGTCCTAAAATAAAAAGACTAAAATACCACTAAGGTTATTTTTGCTAGAGACTCAATTTTACAGACTTGGGCTCACTAGGCAAAACAGTAAAATCATATTTCTAGATAGTTTGTCCTGATGTGAAGCTTTCGTAGTTGCTAAGGTTTCTCATCATGACCTTTATATTTTGATGTGATGGTTTTGAGCCGAAACAGACAAAGCCTCACTAGATCTTGACATGTGTCACCATCTTGTGATCTCGACCACAACTAGGGATGGCAATGGGGCCCCGTTCCCTGATCCCCGGCGGGGATTTCCTCTATTAGGGGACGGGTATGGGGAAATCTCATCCCCACGGGGGGACAAATGGGGAAAAACCTATCTCCGTCGGGTGAAGCGGGGATGGGACGTTCCTCTACTCCCCATCCCTGTTCTCCGTTAATATACCCGCGAAAATTAAATGTGGGTCCATATTATATATATATACATATGTATGTATATGTATGTGTATGTGTATGTCTGTATATATATATATATGTGTATGTATGTATATGTATATATGTGTATATATATATATACCTAAACGCGGATTTTCTCCCCGACGGGTACCCGAATCCCCAACAGGGAGCGGGGATGGGGAAAATCTATCCTTGAAGTCGGAAGGTACATCTCAACTTAGTTTCTCGGAAACATAAGTAAGCACCATAGACAACCACATTGACCATGACATAGTATGGCCCTCTTCACATTGTGATCTCCATCTCCAAGGTTTCCATCATTGTGCTTAAGATCTCCATGAACCTATACTAGCTAATTATAAATAATAGAACCTATCTAGTTAAATCAGTCGAAGCATCACAGGTCAACATGTAAGTCCTACAACCATTGAACAATCTTGGGCTATAATATTCATGACATGCATGCCATGGTAATTACATTCATGCATGTCATACATTTTTCAAGACCATACCAATTACAAAATTCTCTACAAAACAAAGTTAAACGAAGAAACTACACGTGACTGATTTGGATCGAAACTTCCAATCCAACATCGAAACTTTTGATCTATTAGAACTTCTAATAGCAAAATTTCTCTCTGTATCGAATTAAATTGGCATCGAAACTTCTGATCAATATCAGAACTTCCAATCCATCAGAATTTCCGACACCTCGGAACTTCCGAAATCCGATAGACAGAAAATATATCTAATCTATTTTCACCACGTATCTCCATATGTGATCGATCTAGATCGAACACTATGCATGTAGGCTCTGATACCACTATTGGTATATGGGGAGGCTATGCTAATGGGAAAATTTTAAAATTTTAACCCCTTAGCCTAGGAACCATGTGCGCGAGGGATCATGAATCGTTACCTTCTAATGCGAGAAGTGCTATTACAGCAGAAGAAGATGTTGAGGAAGTGTGTCATCACTCAACCTCGACTCACTTTGCCCATTCACCGACGATCCAATCGTTGAAGTTCGGCGATCTCCACATGAGGAATATGACGAGCACTGCAATTCGAGCAGTGCCTCCACGGAATCCACTTGTACATGGATGATATTGATCTCACGCCATCGTGCTAGCACCGATCGTGAGATCTGGGGAGATGATTCGATCTCAACTCCTTGAGATCAAGAGAGGAAGAAGAAGAGGTATGGTGGCTAGGGTTTTAGCAATGAGAACAACAACAACAACCACCCACGAGCTATCCTCCTCCCTTTATATAATGCCCTAGGCCTTTGGGCCCAAATCTATATTAAAATCCCAACAGATCCAATCTATTTTTCCTTTATCGAAATTTCCAATCTTGGATCGAAACTTCCAATCTTGGATCGAAACTTCCAATCTCAACTCACGTTTTCAATTAAATTAGGCATCGGAACTTCCAATACTCTTATATTTTTGGAACTTCTGATTCTAAATCAGAACTTTTGACAGCTCTAGAATCTTGGAACTTTCTATTCCAAATCAGAACTCCTAACACTTCTAGAAAATTGACTTGCAGAATGCCTAGATTGGTCAGAACTTTTGATTCCAAATCGAAACTTCCGATCCACCAAGAATTTTCTTGGACATAATTTCTTCAATTAGATGTTAAGTCGTTTCGTTAAGAGGATCAACATAATAGAATGGAGCCAAAGAAGCGTAGAATGGTGCAGAATCAACAGTCCAATTTTTAGAAACCTCATTATATGATGGTGCCACAACAACAACAATATGGAGAACCCAATGCTCAGGCCAGTTGCCCTCATCTATTTTATGCTGCTAGTAGGAGTGGAAACACTAGTGGAGAATCTAAATCATACCACCCCGATGCGTCTCGCCCTGCTCAAGTCATTGGTGCAAATCAAGTTCCTTTGAAGAACAAGAATGGAAAGCAATTGCAACAAGCCTGATCACTATTCTGATAGGTGTCTGGAGCCCAAGCATCCGAACAAACTGCCACAGCCCCAAACCAAGCCCATGCCATAATAGTCAAGGCAAAAGTGAATCACATCACCACTCAAGAAGCTCAAGTTGCTCCTGATATAGTATTAGGTATGTTCCCTATTAACTCAATACTTGCAACAATACTTTTTGATTCTAGTGCAACTTATTCTTTCATATCAAAGAGTTTTTTGGGAAAAGTTGGATTGGCTATCAAATTGCTACCCCATTCATTAGTCATTTGTACCCCTAGACACCAAATGCTTACTTCTCTCTTTAGTCCTCTGGTAACTATTGAGATTCTTGGCATCTCTTTCTTAGCCAATCTAATCTTGATAGAATCCAAATACCTAGATGTCATTTTGGGAATGGATTGGTTAGTCAAACAAGAGGGTGAGATCAAATGTGCAACAAGAAAAGTCACCATAACCAATCATCTTAGCTAAACTATCACTTTCCATAGCACAAATCTGTTTGGTTTGAAAATCATGTTGAATGAAGTTTAGATTAAAGAGATATCTGTGGTGCAAGAGTATCCTAATGTTTTTTCCAAAGAGTTACCAAGTATGCCACCCAATAGAGACATTGAGTTTAGGATTGATGTAGTCTCTCGTGCAGCCCCAATTCATAAGAGAACGTATCGGATGGCCCTAGATGATTTAGCTGAAGTCAAGAAACAAGTGGAAGAGTTTCTCGAGAAAGGATATATTCATCCAAGCACTTTTCCTTTGGGAGACCTAGTTGTTTTCATGGATATAGATCTATGAATGAGGTCACAGTCAAGAATAAGTACCTTCTTCTCCACATTGATGATTTGTTTGCTCAGTTACAATCAAGAATAAGTACCTTCTTTGGTCGGGATACCATCAGTTGAGAATTTGAGAAGAAGATATCCCCAATACTACTTTTACAACCCGCTATCGATTGTTTGAGTATTTGGTGATGTCCTTTGGATTGACTAATGCCCCTTTTTCTTCATGAATTTGATGAACAATATGTTTATAAAGTACCTGGATAAGTTTGTAGTGGTGTTCATTGATGACATTCTTATCTATTTCAAAATGAAGAAAGACCATGTAGCTCATTTACACCTAACCATTTAGAAGCTAAGGGAGCACAAGTTATATGCTAAGTTAGTTAAGTGTGAGTTTTGATTGAAGGAATGAAATTCTTGGGTCATATTATTTCTGTGTCAGGAGTTGTTGTTGATACTGGTACAGTTGAAGCTATTACTGATTGGTTGCAGCCTCAAAATACTATGGTCAGTTCATTAGGAATTTCCCCAGGATAGCTAAGCCTATGACTAAGTTTGATGCGCTTTTGGTGGCCCGATCTTTTGATAGGTTCGATTGAGGCGATGCAAGGATGTTCACGCATTAAGGCTTCCAATTAGTGATCGTAACCTTGCAATTGCTACACCCGTATGTGTAGTCATTATCAACCACGATCTCACCTAATCGACCTCACCACGAAGGTTTTGATCGTGCAAACAACCGAAGAACTTTGTAAGAACAAGATAAACATAGTCTGGATTGCTGATATTAATCTAAATAACTCGAAGTTTGGGATTCTACAAACCGATCTATTATGAAACTACAATGGTAGAATAATCTAAGAAAAACCCAAGTCGTAACAATTATGTTGACTATCTATTTATAAGGTTTACCAGACATGATATGCTATCTATAACATGGGTCATATCATAGTAGAACTATAATATAATCCCTAAGCCTAAAACTGACTCGAATAACCTATTATGACTCTAACTCGAATTGATTTGGAGTTTGTCTCTCAACTAGTCTTGAATCCTGCCTGGTTTGGAGTTCAACAGGTTTGGTAGTCCGATTCTCGATTGGTCTTGTAGTCAAACTCGGTGACTTCTCGATCATCATGGTCAATGTTGGGGGAAAATATTTCATCCTCAGAGCCATTGTTGTAACGAGACAGAAGCTGATGATTAAATCAAAGGTTTCCAGCGTATAACTCCGGGAATACAGTGGATCAAGTTCGAAGTATTGAGGCGAACTCTAGTTCGGAGTATATCTTCGAACTTGGACCTTTCCGAGGGTTTCCTTGCCAGCTAAGATGGAAGATTTATCTTCTTTCTCATTAGATTAGTCTTTTACCATTTTAGCCCTATTAAGGATACCGAATAGTTTCCACTATGTCGGTTGTAATAGAGGGGTAAAAGGGTCTTTTCCTTAATGTTTGGGCCTATAAATACCCCCTGTTTTATCCTGTAATAAGGAGAGAATACAAGTTATTAAATATACATCTTCGAACTGTTTTAAGCTATTATCCTTTTGGAGGCTTGAAATAGTTTACTTCACAAACACTTCGTTTGTTAGTTTCTAACCTTCAAAAACCTGTTAGCGTAATCTTTTACGCCAACAGTTGGCGCCGTCCGTGGGGAACCTAGTCCAAAAACTTTGTTCTTTACCAAGTTCTCAAACCATGCCTCCTAAGCGGAGTGTAGGTGGTAGTCCTGTTCGGAGGTCTCCTCAGACCTCTGGAGCAAGATCTTCAAACACAGTTGAGGTCGGAGGGCCTTCGATGTTTCCTCCACCTCAAACTCCGGAAGGAATTCCCCTTCCTCGAGCATACGGAGTTATTCCGCCAACTCCATCTATACTTCGGCCAGCCGAAGTCCCTCTTCCACCTCAAGTTCCACTTCGAACCGATCCGTACTGTTCTCAAGACCCAGAAGATCCTTCTGGAGGAGATGAAGATGGTCTTGGTGATATGGCCGCTCAAATGGCCAGTCTCTAAGCTGAAGTAGCAAGGTGGTGACAAGAAGCCGCAGATAGGCTTCGTTCTCAGGCTACCCCAGTCATCCCCGAAGTGCCCGAAGACGACGAACTTCCTTATCCCGAAGCCCCGGAGAATGCTTCCTTCGACACCGAGTCTCCGCTACATCCTGAGTTGCAGAAAGTGCGCTTCGAACCTAAGTTCAAAACTTCGAAGCTTTGCAAGTATTCCAGAGATGAAGATCTTGGAGAGTTCGCCCGTTCTTATGCATTAGCAATTGAAGCCAACGGAGGAGTGCGACACACTATGGCCAAATGTTTTCCCCTAGCTCTCCAAGGAGTGGCATTGCGGTGGTTCTGGTCTCTGAAGCTAGGATCAATCAGTTCATGGGGGCAGTTGAGGAAGAAGTTCGTGAGCAACTTTTAGGGTACCTTCGTACCCCCAATGTCAACAGGAAGCCTTTTCCAGGTGAAGCAGCTCCCCGGAGAGACTTTAAGATAGTATTTCAAGCGCTTCGCTCATACGAAGTCGCAAATTCGAGGGTTAACTACGTCTTCTGTAGTTGACGCAGCTCGAGAGGGAGTTATTCATGCAGGCCTTCTTGATAAACTTCATAGGAAAAAGATATCTTCTGTTTCTCAGTTGATGTCTTATTTCGAAGAATGTGCAAGGTTAGAAGAAGGATGGCTTCGGAGAACTGCTGCAACTCCGTCAATACTGCAAGAAGTTAAGTTGGAAGTGAAAACTTCAACACAACCGTAAGGGCCTAGCTTCGAAACTCAGCACGACAGGCGTCGGGGGCAAAAGCATCCTCGTTTAGAAGTTTTGAACATTGCACCCCCGCAGAAGTTTGCCCAAAGGGCTCCGTAGCCTTCAGGAAGCAAGACCAGCGGCTGGAGGCCGCCAGGGAAACCGGCTGGCAAAGCCCAAGCCTTTTTCTGCTGTATCCACGGTGAAAATCAGAGCCACGCAACTGATGCGTGCAAATCTATACTTGCCTTGAGAGGGGAGTACTTGGATAGAACTTCGGGTCGAGGCACTACTGACCGAGTTCCGACCGAAGTACGTCCGGAGCCTGTCCAGGCTGTGGCACGAATAGAGAACTTCGACCCTGCAAGACGGCCTTCGGTGGTCAATGTTATGCCACCTCCGAAGCAAGAAGAGGGGCAAGATCGAGGGAAAAGAGTAGTCCCCATATCCAGAGGAGGGACCCTTGGAAGTATGTCGAAGAGGCAGAGAAGAGAATATGTTAGAGAAGTGTTCCATATTGGAACCTCTTCGTCTGCAGCTGCTATGCCCGAATGGTCCCATGTGCCAATATCTTTTTCCGCAGATGATGCAGCTGGTATAAAGTTTCCACATGCAGATCCACTTGTCATCACTGCCGACATAGCAGGAACTGAGGTTCGGAGAGTGCTAATTGACGGAGGGAGTTCAGCAGATATTATTTTTGTTCAAGCTTTTGATCAACTCCGCGAAGATCAGGCCACTAGGCGAAGAGCGGAGTATGGTCATGGCCCTCCTCTTGACCCAAGACAGGTGAACAGCATACAAGATAACTCGGAGAATTCCTATGCTCCTGACGAATCTTCGAAGAAATCCTTCCCAAGGCCAAGCCCCGAAGGAGAGATTGCAACGAAGGTTATTGTCAAAGATGGCAAGGAATATTCATTTCAATTTGGCAAAGAGTTGCCTCCAGAAGTCGCTACTTCGTTAGAAAAAGTAGTTGAGGAGAATTTAGATGTCTTTGCTTGGTCTGACGAAGACATCACCGGAGTCAGTCGAGATATTATTGAACACAGTTTACTTGTGAATCCAAAGGCCCGGCCTGTTCGACAAGGACTCCGGAAGTTATCCACAGAGAGAGCTATCCTTGCCAAAGACGAAGTGGAAAAGCTGCTGAAGGCTGGGATTATCAGAGAAGTGGCTCATACAGAGTGGTTAGCCAACCCAGTCTTCATTAGAAAGAAATCTTCTAGGAAGTGGCGCATGTGTATTGATTTTACATCTCTGAATAAAGCATGTCCCCGCGACCCCTACCCCATGCCCCGAATTGATCAATTGGTTGACTCTACTGCTGGTTCGGAGTTATTAAGCTTCCTCGACGCGTATTCCGGCTATCATCAAATCTGGCTAAAGCGCGAAGATGAAATCAAGACAAGCTTCGTAACTCATTCATGAGTCTTTTGTTATGTAAGAATGCCCTTTGGCTTATGAAATGTCGGGGCTACTTTTCGAGGTTAATTGCTAAGGCTCTAGGTCATCAATTAGGTCGCAATGTAGAGGCCTATATGGATGATATTGTAATAAAGAGTGCTTTAAAGCACCAACATAGCCTAGACTTAGCAGAAACATTCAATAGCCTTCGGGCATGTGGGATCCGTCTTAACCCCGAAAAATATATCTTCGGGGCGCAGGCTGAAAAATTGTTAGGGTATCTAGTTTCAAGCAGAGGGATCGAAGCTAGCCCCACTCAGATAACTGCGTTGCAAAGGATGGCTCCCCCACAGAATTTAAAGCAAGTGCAAAAGCTGACTGGTCGTCTTACAGCACTTAGTAGGTTTTTGGCAAGGTCGGCGGAGAGAAGTTTGCCCATCTTTAAAGCATTGAAGGGGTCCGAAGATTTTGCATGGACACCGGAGTGTCAAAAGAGATTCGAAGATATTAATAATTATCTCAGTAACCTCGCTACACTCACGGTGCCTACTGCGGACGAAACCCTACTCCTCTACCTTGCGGCTACTGGCTCTGCTGTCAGCGCAGTTCTTGTTAGAGAGATGGATTTCAATGGGAAGCTGCTGCAGAACCCAGTATATTTCGTGTCCGGAGCATTGTTCGGAGCAAAAACAAGATATTCCGAGCGTGAGAAGTTCACTTATGCTCTGATAATGGCTTCGAGGAAGTTGAGGCATTATTTCTTAGCGCATAATGTAATTGTACCAACTTCGTATCCTTTGGGGGATATGCTCCGAAGCAAGGATTCCACTGGAAGAATTGGGAAGTGGGCCGTTGAATTGGCACCCTTCGGCATATCCTTTGTGGCAAGGACATCAATTAAGTCACAAGTGTTGGCGGATTTTGTGGCAGAGTGGACTCCCCCTGTAGTGTGGGCTCCGGAGAAGCCAACTGAAGGGATTTGGACTATTTACTCTGACGGAGCTTTCCAAGCATCCAGAGCAGGTGTTGGAGCAGTGATAATTTCGCCTACGGGGCAAAAGGCAATGTACTCCGCAAGACTAAATTTCATGTCTACCAATAATATAGCGGAGTATGAAGGGATTTTACTGGGACTTCGAAAGGCACGTGCTCTAGGGGCTACAAGAGTTGTTATTAAGACCGATTCCCAGATTGTAGCAGGGCACGTAGACAAGAGTTTCCAAGTTCGGCATCCACAGCTTGCTAACTACTTAGAATAAATTCGTAAGATCGAAGCAGCATTTAAAGGGATTTCAATTCGGAGTATACCCAGAGCAGAAAATGTGCAAGCTGATATCTTAGCAAAAGCTGTAGCCGGAGCTATGGACATACCAGAAGAGGCTTTTTATGAGGAACTCAGTACACCTTCGGTGCCACAAATTCCTTCTGCAGAAATCAATTGCATTCCAAGTACAGATTGGAGAAATTCAATTATGGAACTGTTAAAAGGAGGAACAAGCTTGTCTGAGGAGCCACAACTTTCAAGGTTAAAGCATAGAACCCGGAATTATCGCATAATCAACGGTATTTTGTACAAGGCCGAAGTATGTTCCCCTCTGCTCCGATGTATATCTCAAGCCAAAGGTCAAGAAATTCTTCGAGAAATTCATGAAGGACTTTGCGGTAGCCATCTGGCCCCTCGGGCTTTGGCAGGAAAAACACTTCGCCAGGGGCTTTATTGGCCTACAATAGTAGCTGATGCGTAGAGCCTAGTCCGCACCTACCAAGGATGTCAGTTGATGGGACGACGGAGTCATCGCCCACCAACAACTCTCCAAGTTATTGCTCCAGTATGGCCCATGGCCAGATGGGGTATGGATCTTATTGGCCCCTTCCCAGTAGCAAAAGGAAATTTGAAGTTCGTAGTGGTAGCAATCGAATACTTTTCAAAGTGGGTCGAAGCAGAGCCCCTAACAGCTATCACTTCGAATAATGTCCAAAAAATTTTCTGGAAGAATATTATATGCCGGTTCGGAGTGCCTCGGTAGCTGACAGTGGATAATGGAACACAGTTCGATGCAGAACCCTTCAGGAAATTCTGTGAAGACCTAGGCATCCAACTATGTTTTGCTGCAGCAAGACATCCTCAATCTAATGGAGTTGCTGAAAGAGCCAATGGTAATATCTTGTCAGGGCTGAATCGAAGAATAGTGGGATTGGCAAAAGGATTGTGGACCGAAGAGCTCCCAAAGATCCTATGGTCCATACGGACAACTCACACAAGGTCTACCGGTTTCACTCCTTTCAGACTATTATTCGGAGATGAAGCTATGACACCAACGGAGCTTAAAGGAGGATCCCTTCGCAGCACCGAACCGGAAAATAGAAACAGAAAGACAAAATTCGCTTGATTTAACAGAAGAGACAAGACTTCGAGCTGTTGCAAATTTGTCAAAGTATCAGCAGCAGACGAAGACTTGGTTCGACCCGAAGGTCAAGATTAATGAACTTAGGCCGGGTCATCTCGTTTTGCGAAGTATCATAGCGCCAGGGAAATTAGGAAATAAGTGGGAAGGTCCATACTTAATTGTTCGCTCAGGGCGTCCTGGTTCTTTTAAGTTAGCTAATTTGGAGGGTGAATAGTTAGCGCATACATGGCATGCGGAGCACCTGAAGCGATATTTCGCATAGGGGCTCCTTGTAATCATTTGTAAACACCTTTCAAATCAATAAAGCATATGGTTCAGATAATGCCTACCCCTCATAAACTTCCCATGTTTTGTACTACCGATTACTGTAGGTACTACCGTTCAAGTGGCCAATTCTAGGTGTATTTATTTGCCATGTTTTGTCAGATGTCATCCTTTGGACTAGAAATGCTTGTATTAATGTCACAGGTTATTATTCTGACTACAACCTCATGGTTTTCCACGTACGACCACGTGGTTGCAATTACTTTCACATTAAATTTGTGGTTGCTTGTCCTTCCTCGATAGAACTGATAAATGAATCCCCATTCAAGCCGTGGAACTATGCATGTTTTGTTTTCAAATTAACCTGATACAGTAACAAATTGACTAACCGAGCATGATGCACGCGGAAGCATCTTGACCGGCGAGACGTCATCAACTATGAAATTTTGTAACATGAAACCTAAATATAAGTCTCGGTTTTATTCTTTTCAAATCAAAACTAGCATTGCCTCCGTTGTAGATCAGTACCCAGCTACACGCATCAGAGTTGCATTTGTCAAACTGTGCACTTCAAGGGCAGAAGACAAAGGTTTTCGTCAAACTTGCAAAAGCTAGCAACAAGAGCAACCGATCGATGACTTGGAACGACGAGAACCTGTCGACTGACTGTAGCTTTCGATCAGTCGCCGAAGCTACAAGCTAGCTAGCGTAACAACAACTGTTGGAAGAGAGAAGATTAATTCTGGCTTTAGCCTATAGTTAGGAAACAACTGAGGTTTCGATACTCAGGTTAGTTAGTCCAAACGATTCGTATGCCACTGGCCAGGCACAATGGAATTTTTTTAATAATATTTTTTTTTAAAAAAAAAATATTAATTATATGGTACACCGATTTAAAAAATTGCAAAAGTGGATACATGTTGAACTATCGGTTGAACCTAGCTCTACAAATGGGTGAGAAACGCCCCCCACACCTTTGGGGGCCTTTTTCATCCATCAAGATATGTTTTCTTCTCCCCTCTTTGTTTTGTAAATAGTTTTAATTATTTTAGTGTAATTTAGTAGTTGTTTAGTAGTAGTTTAGGAGTATTTTAGGGGTAATTTAATTATAGTGTAGGAGTATTTTAGTTCACTACAACAAATTAGGCAACTTTCGTCGGCCAAAGCCGACAGAAATTAGGCCAATCCTGACGGAAGAAGCTAACTTCCGTCGGCATTTGGCCAACGGAGACGTTTCGAAGGAAAATAGCTAACTTCCATCGGCCCCACATGACAGACGGAAGTTATCCGGATATTTTGCCATGTCAGCAAGAATAACTTCCGTTGGCTAGACGTGGGCTGATGGAAGTTATGAGTTTTTGCCACGTCAGCAAAAGCCCATAACTTCCGTCGGCCCATGCCTGGTCGACAGAAGTTAAGGGTTTTATCTTCCGTCGGCTATGGTCAGCCGACGGAAGTAAATGTCCACTAACTTCCGTCGGCTGACCATAGCCGACAGAAGTTATTTAGAATTTTTTTTGTTTTTCTGGTTCTCCCAATTACATTCACATCCAACCACAAATTCACATTCATATATCCAAAACATAATAACACATTCACATCCATAAACAAATTCACACATTCAGAAAATATTCACATTCACATTCTCCACTCTCACAAACCATTCACCTCCACATTCACAAACCATTCACATTAACAAACCACAAACCTAACCACTCACCTCCACATTCATAAATCATTCACATTCACATTCTCCACTTTCACAAACCATTCACATTCAGAAACTTCACAATTTAAAGTCACAAATCATATTTAAAGGCACAAGTCGTGTTCAAATTCACAAGTCATGTTCAAATCCATAAATAGACAAGTCATACTCATTCACATTTGAAGTCAAGGGTCCATCTTGACCTATAGTACGAACAATCTGAAGCAATATATAAAATTAGAGAAATATTATCAACTAACGAGCTAACTCAAATAACCATCTAAACACTAACTCAAGTAACGACATGTCAGGAGGTACCTTAGCTGCAGGAGGAGCACCAACTGGAAAAAATGGTGGTGGAGGAGGCATCGGTTGGAACTGTGATATGTCAAGTCCTTGCTACTGGGCTATTTTCTATACATGTTGTAATGCAATCAATTAGTTTTAAACTTATTGCTAAATGTTATATAGTTGTAATGCGGCAAACTGAACTTACCGTTGACACTAAAATCTGATGATCAAATTGTCAAATGCGCTGACGCCGATCCAAAACCATGTGGATACTTAGAGATAAACCCCTAAGCGTGACACGATGCTGACGTCGCATTCCGATGACCCTAGATAGTGACAAGGGAAATAAACGGAGTCACCGAGCAATTAAATAATACAGAAATATTATCCAATTGGCTGAAAAAGGAAGAAAGCAATCAACCGGCCAAACTAGGGCTGGTTGAACCTAAATAACAAGGGCGGTCAGACCGGCCTAAAGGGGCCTGTCAGACCGATAGTAACCTGGCGGTCCAACCATGCAGGCAGAAAGGGGATCGCCCGGGGCCGATTGCGTCTAGCCGGTAGACTGACTGTGCACCGTCAGTCAGACCAACACGTGTCGGCAATGGGATGATGGACCGACACGCCCAGGTCAAACTGGCCATATGCTGTCGGTCAGACCGATAGCAACAGATTTGATCGCTCGGGTCCTCCGGCGATCGCCTTGCTGTTAGAGTCTTTACGCAGAAGTTTTTGGTGAAGATGAATGAGATGAAACACTGCAAAAAATACCAAGAAACTAGAGGCAATTCAGCCAAGAGGCCAAATCATCGATAAAATCTGATAAAACGATAAAAAATTGTTTCATGGATGAAACGGGTGATTCACAAGTGAATTAACAAGGCTTACCGTGATTACGACGTGGCGGACGGAGAGTTTATAGTGCAAACTCACAAATATGTACGTGCTAAGATAATCCTATGGCAAGGAAAGTAGATTGAAAGGTAAAATTGTGATTCAAGGTAAATAATAGATTGAATATATTAGGGTTTCGGGGGGTCCTTTGAATCGGCCTAGACCCTATATTTATAGGGATTGGACATGACGTGCCTGAGCTCTAATTTGAGTTAGATATGAGTTCAAGTCATTCGCAATTAATTAGGGATAAAATACCCGGAAATCACGAATCTGACTCGGATTCAGATTAATCCGGTCAGACTGGCCTTATAGGGCCGGTCAGAATAAAGTGGGTCGGTCAGACCGACCTGTGCCAGGACTTGGCATATTTTCGGTCCAAATTACAAATTTTGAATTTTTGACAATTTTAACCATTAATGCCATTTTTTTCTATCAACTCATGCCCCCTGCATTTTAGCAAACTTTAGTGAGCCAAAAGCACAACGAACTGAGGGCGATACACTTTATATCGACCTTTAATTTTGACACTTCAAGTGTTTTGTCACACATTTGGGAAGTACCTTTTCAAATACCTACCATTCAAAGATCTATGAAATCACTCTCCTTGCAGATACTTTAACAAATATGCATTACCTGGAGTGATTTTAATAACTCTAAAAGGACCTTCCCACCAAGGCGACCATTTACCGAACTTTGGGCTTTTAGTGCCTAAAGGCAAAATCATTTTCCAAACCAAGTCACCAATTTGAAAAGATTTTGCTTTACCTTTTTGTTATAAGCTCTAGCCACTATTCTTTTGTCTCTTTCTATTGCCTCTAGAGCTCTTAATCTCTTATCGGTCACCTCTTCCAAACTATCTTTCAAAAGAGTTTCATACTCATTGACCGATAATACATCTTGCTTAAGTAATCTCAAAGAGCCAAGATTCCCCTCTATGGGTAAAACGGCTTCTTGTCCATACATAAATTCATATGGACTTACCTTGGTGGCAACATGCTTTGCAACTCTACATTCCCATAATGTCTCAGAAAGAACTTATGCCACCGTCTAGGAAACTCTTCAATCTTTTTATTAATGAGGTTAATCACAATTTTATTACTAGACTCGTCCTGACCATTGGCCTGAGCATAATATGGTGAAGAGTTTATCAACTTTATACCATAAGATTCGGTAAAATCAAATACTTCTTTAAAAACAAACGAAGCACCTTGATCTGTAGTAAGAGTTTGAGGAATACTGAATCTATATAAAATGTGCTTCAAGATAAAATCGATTACCTCCTTTTGCATCATGTTCTTGAGTGGCACATCCTCGGTACACTTGGTGAAGTAATACGTAGCCATCAACACTAACCGATGCTCTTTTGAAGAGGAAGAATAAATTTGGTTGATGAAGTCCAAGGCCCAACATCAAAACGGCCATTTTTTGATAATAGGATTAAGCAAAAATGCAGGAGCAAGTTGAATATTATCAAACCTCTCACAAGTTTCGCATCCTCTATAGTACTTAAAACAATCCTCAGTCATAGTGGGCCAATAAAAACCTGCTCTTTTGAGCATCCAACTCATTTTCTTGGCCGACTGATGAGTACCACAAAGACTTTCATATACTTCACCCACAGCAAGTCTAGACTGATCGACATTAAACTTTTCAAAAGTACTCCATCAATTGTTTGGCGATACAACTCATCATCAAGCAATACAAATTTAAACGTTTGTTGCCGAACTTTCCGGTCAACCTGCTTACTTGGATCTCTCAAGTATTGAATAATTGGAGTCCTCCAATCATCCACGTGATTTCCTGAAGTACTCGCCAAATCCTTGCTCAAATTGGCGTTCAAATCACAAATTTCAACCTGCCCCCTGTGTCTTGAAATTTCCTCACATGGGGCAGTTAGACTAGCCATAGATGGTCGGTCAGACCGGCCATTGACGGATGACTGGCATAGGGTGGTCATACTAGCCTGGCATGGCCGGTCAGGCCGATAACATACTGAGGAGCCATGTTGAAGATCATGGGCCTCATGGCTCTAGAAGTGGTGAGTGATTGTCAATGGAAGTCAATAGAGATAATCGAATTGGAGACGAGATCTGTCATGTCTTGGCATGCATGTGACTCAGGTACACGGGTGGCAAGTGACTACCGGGCAGAGGGGCCGTGGAGTCGGGCCGACCCAATCCGGGTTCATGGGCCAGGAACGACGGGAGATCCGCTAGACTGTTGACTAGGTTTGACCCAGGTAAATGAGCGGTGAGTGATTGCCGAGTTGAGGGAGCTGCGGAATCGGGCCGGCCCAAACCGGGTACCCGGTGTAAAGATAGCGGACGCTTTGTCGGTTTCATCATAAAACCAACACATGTATCTAGACCGTTCATCGGTGATCATATCGTCCTAAAGCGAAGCCGTAGTTGCTACGAAAGCTCCGCATCAGGACAATCTACCTTTAATTAGGATTTTACTATTTTGCTCGTTGGGCCCGCGGTTTTATTTTTGCGTTTGTGTAATTTACCCTAGGGGTAAATCTGTCTTTTCCCATTTAACGGGCTGCCTATAAAATGGGCCTGTATCCCCCTAGGTTTTCTAACTCATTCAAATGCAAAAATCTGAGTTCAGCTTTGAACCCCTATTTTTCTCTAGCCGCCACTAGTTTCCCGCTATCTCCACCGTGGTGTACAATAGCTCAGCTACAGTATCCACCGTAGGTTTTCTAAGGGAACTCATGTTCCCGTTTTTTCTCTTCCGTGCGCTATGCAACGCGGGTGGAGGACACGACGAAGAGCTGGCGTGTGGCGGCGGTTCGAGTGAAGCAGAAGCAGGCTTGTGGAGGTCGTTGCGTGGCTACAGCTGGTTAATCGCTAGGGCGCCTGGTTGGCCCAAGCGAAGCATGTGAGGCGCCGGGCCACATGGGGCGCTAGCGGTGGGACTGCTCGGCGTGCCTTCAAGGTGTTTGATGCGTGGGTTGAGAGCCCTGCGCACAAGCAGAAACAACATTCGGTAGTACAGTGTTTACCTTAATCCTTGTGGTCAGTGCTTATTCCCAAATTGTCTGAAATCAATTTATTTGTTCTTTTTTAATTTCAGAATGTACTGAATTTTCATAGATATATTAGTGAGCACATTTTATCTACTTCATTTATTTTCTCTTGATTAAATGTGTTAAATATTGTGTTTGCTCATACTTGATGAACTGTCTGTTAACTATGGATATTCTGCTTATGCGTGATGGATTTTCAGTGATTTGGTGAGATTGTTGTGGGGATGTCATTTGTTCTGTGAGATATCTTAATCTGCCTTTAATCACTGTTGTGGTGTCTTTTTGTTTAGGAGACCGGTCGTTTTAGGCTAGATTAATTTTTAGTGCTTGAGATCTATTTCATTTTCGACGGTTGTCTTTTGAGGAGCGTTGGGTGTTCGGAGAAGGCCATTGATTCAAAAGAATTTTTTAGGCGCCCATTGACCCCCCTCTAGTCCCTACTCTCAGTCCTACAAGTGGTATTAGAGCAAGGTTAGGGTTTTTCTATACCTTAACCGGTTCTAACCCAAAGTAGCTATTATGACTTCTTCTGTCCCTTGAGGTCTTTGGCTACAACTATTGGAAGACTCGCATGTGAGCCTATATATTGAGCCAAAGCTGAGGGATATGTGATATGTGTGTTCATGCTACTTTCACTGTGCTTCTGGCTGCAAAGCGTACAACCCCTGAAATAGTCGCTCTACATGACCTGAACAACAAAGACAGTGAACATACTGTTTTTTGGTCTAGGTCCAGTGAGTTTGAGCGCGTTAGCCATCTCGACAATACTCGAGAAATCTAGGCTACCCTCTAGGCACAACATGAGGGGATAGCTTAGGTCAAGGCTAGGCTCTATCAGACCTACCGGCGAGAATACGAAAATTTCTCACAGAAGCTGGGTGAGACTGTTGAAGCTTTGTTTGGTCGCTTTTAGTCGATCATCAACAAGCTTCGGGTCAATACGGCCAATCGAGATCAGCTGGTCTCAGATCATGAACAAGCGCTCAAGGTTCTTCATTCCTTGGACCCTAAGATATAAGAGATCAAGGTATCCTCTACTGTTGAGAGCACTTCCTATGAAACCTTGACTGTCGCAGAGCTTTTCGGCGAGCTCAAGGCCTCAGAGATTGATATCCAGTTGAGATATAATCTCACTGGTTCTAGATCAAAAACCCTGGCCCTTGCGACACCTTCTATTGATCCTGCTTCTTTGAGTTGTGCTTTGTCCTCTTTGATGTCTATGCTTCTTTGAGTTTTGCTTTGTCCTCTTTGATGTCTATGCTTCTTTGAGTTGTGCTTTGTCCTCTTTGATGTCTATCACTGAGGACCAATTAGATTTGCTAGGAGATGATGACCTGTGCTTGTTCAATAGTCGTGTTCGTCATGTCTATGATAAGAGAATGTTCAAACGACATGGTAGGAAACATGGATGTTTTGAGTGTGGTGATCTTAGGTCATTTCATCGCCGATTGCCCCAAGCGGAACACACACAAGAAGAGCACTGGCGGTGGCTCCTACGACTCCAACAAGCATGACAACTCCACCTTCACCAAGGGCAAGCCCAAAACGAAGTTCTTTCGAAAGGCCCTAAAGGACTATCGGCGCGAGAACAAGAAGCGAGACAACGCTTTCTTCACCGAGATGGAGAGAACCTACTCCAAGAGATCATCATCTTCTTCCTCTTCATCAAGCTCAAGTGATGAGGAGATCATGGTCAAGAAGGGGAAGGACAAGGATGATCCGGCAGGCTTCTGTTTCATGGCCTTCGGAGACAAGCCGAAGACCCGCTCGCACCGCAGCTAAAGATCCCTCAAGAGCGTGTGCTCAATGGCTCTTGGGGATAAAGAAGATAAGGGCTCCTCCGACAACTCCGACGACGACAACGAGAAGGTATCTTCCTATAAACAAGAAGTCATTGAATTACTTGAAGAGAACCATCAGGAGTTGAAATATAGGGAGAAACTTCTTAGAGGGGCTAAGAAGAGGATAGATGAGCTTGAGAGTGAGCTTGCCATAGCCAATGGCAAGATTGAGAGTCTATCTTCTTTCCCTTGCTTGGTGAGAGCAGTGAGTGCCCTAACTACGAGGTGTTATTGTGTGACCTAAGGACTCTAAAGTCCAGGTACACAAAGAGGGTTGATGAGACATACGCTTTAGCAACTGAGCTTGAAAGCGCTCAACTGGAGCTAAAAGATGCTCATGTCACTATTGCCGTGCCCTGTAGAGACTGCCCATCTCATTTAGCTATGTTAGCTGAGCTGAGAGCCAAGAGTGATGAGAAATCGGGCAAGCTAGAGAGAGTTTGCGCTGAGTTAGAGCAGACTAAGCTTGAGCTTGAGACATTATCAGAACTACTTGTCTCTGAGGTTAGAGCTGATCAAGTTGAAAGCTAAGATGTCTGTTCAAGTTGATGGAGAGTGTGAGATCTACTTTTCTCAGGTGGAGGTGCTAGCTTCCTTGAGAGAGGAGTTAGCTGATGCTCAAAATGAGAACTATTACCTTTGTCACATCCTGAGTTGGGTGAGTGCCAGAGAGCCTCAGCTCGGCATGATGATCCAATAGTTCAAGAGGAAGGATGGGTTTGGAGTAGGTTACACCTACACTAAGGCTGACTTTGAGCATGCCTTGAGCCATATAGTGGAGTGGAGTAAGATGACTCTAGAGCAGAGATATCCCAAGACTCACTCCACTGAGTCTTTTTAGGCATGTCAGCCCAAGGATGGAGTGTTCCAAGAACAACCTAAAACCTAAAGCTCCACCCAAAAATCCTATCTGGATCCCTAAGCCCAAGCACCTCCGCACTTCTCTTTACTCTCTACCAGGACCCTCTCATACCAAAGAGTAAACACCCAACACCACCAAACCCAAGAAACCCAAGCCTCAAACACATCCCAAGAAGCCTACCTATCACTGTGAATTCTGTAAGAGAGAAGGGCATCTTGTGGAGTTCTGCTTCAGGAGGAAGCGGGTTGAGATAGCAGAGAGATCTTTAGGTAGGCAGGAGTAGTTCTACCAGCAGGGTGGTAGACAGAGAGTCCCTCGACGCGGAGAGAGGCTAGAGGCCAGGGTGTGTCGTGTAGGTGGTGGTAGAGTAGACGGTTTTCGTGCCCGTGCTCCGGAGGGTGGTTTTCGCTCTAGCAGATCTCCAAGTCGTTCTGGATACGGCTTTGGACCTTATCGCCATGACTCTAGGCAGAACAGAGGACCGCGCTTTGAGCCACGTTTGGTCAATACTCTTATGATTCTTTTTGCTTTCTGTCTTTTTAGCATATGGCTCAACATTGGTATAGCTCTTTTGCTAAACCTAGTGTCAGACCATTTGCTCCCCCTTATGACCATTGATTTTGCAGGATCGGGGCTTCGAGGACATAATGGATCATGGATTTAGGATGCTCTCGCCACTTGACAGGACATCGCAGATGGTTCTCCATCCTCACTTCCCCGAGCTACAAGGAGTACATCACATTCAGGAACAATGGTCAAGGGAAGGTACACGGTTTTGGTAACTTTCAGATTTCTAAGCATTTCTCCTTGAAGAATGTTGCTTTGGTTGGAAATTTAGGCTTTAATTTGGTTTCTGTTTCGCAACTTCTTGAGGAGGGATTAGAGGTTCATTTTAAGAAGGCATGTCTTCTGTTGTTGATTCTAGAGGATCTTTGGTTTGCCAGATATTACCCTTCGGTAAGATTTTTCAGATTGATTTCTCTAGTTCCTTTGGTCGTTCTCGCTGTTTGACCGTTGGATCCTCCTCTGAGCTCTAGAGGTGGCATAGGAGGTTAGGTCATTTGAGTTTGTATCTACTAGTCAGATTAAGCTCTATGGACCTCATCCGAGGATTTCCCAGGCTTAAGATGGAGAAGGATCTAGTTTTCCATTCTTGTCGTCATAGTAAAATGGTTGCCGCTTCTCACACACTTGTGACTCAGGTGATGACTTCGTACCTAGGAGAGCTGTTACACATGGATACTGTTGGTCCATCTCGGGTACGTTTAGTCGGTGGGAAGTGGTACACACTTGTGATAGTTGATGACTTTTCTCGATTCTTGTGGGTTTTCTTTTTGGAGTCTAAGGATGAGGTTTTTAGTTTGTTCATGACCTGATCCTAAAGATGAAGAATGAGAACAATGGTTGGGTGCGAGCAATTTGCTCTGACAATGGTTCTGAGTTCAAGAATTCTCATTTCGTCAGCTTATGTAGTGATCAGGGTCTTGAGCACAAGTTTTCTGCGCCTTACACTCCCCCACAGAATGGCATTGTGGAATGATAGAACCGCATGCTGGTCGAGATGGCCAAGATGATGCTCGATGAGCATAGGACTCCTAGGCGATTTTGGGCTGAAGCTATGAACACGGCTCGCTATCTGGCCAACAGCATTTTTCTTAGAGCTTACCTAGGTAAGACATCATATGAGTTGCGGTTTGGCAGACAGTCCAAGGTGAGCCACTTGCGAGCGTTTGGCTGCAAGTGCTTTGTGCTCAAAAAGGGAGGACATTTGTATAAGTTTGAGTCTCTTTGCTGGGATAAAGTCTTTCTTCGTTATGCTTTGCATTCTCGAGCCTTCCGTTTTTGGAACCTCGACTCCCAACAACTTGTCGAGACGTGTGAGGTTTCTTTCGATGACACTACAAAAATAAACCCCCTATAGCAACACATATATGTGTTGCTAAATCCCTACATAAGTGTTGCTAAGGGCTATAACAACGCATAATTATGTGTTGTCTATGTTGGCGTTGCAAGGGTGTTCTACAATGTATATATATATATATATATGTTAGAATATTCTATTTGTATCCGTTGGTAAGTTGCAACATATATGTTTGGCTTATAGCAATGCTTATATGTGTTTGTGCTGCCCATTGACACAGTTAATATTTATAGCTTGTTGCAACATTTGGAATAAAAATGTGGCAACACTTATATGCATTGCAAGGAAAAACCATAAATAAGATTTTTATAATTTTATTTTTATTCAGATTGAAACAAATATGTACAATATTTTTCACATCATCATAAACACACATGACAAATAAGCACAAATTAATATTATATTAAATATAAATTACTGCAATACAAAGTATCATCCACAATGTAATTCATCATATAATATGTGTTCAAAACATCTTTGCAATGAAAGAAACTATATTATAGGGTTCCAATTATGATCTACTCATCAATGATCTTGATCCAAATATAATTAGAAGCGAAGTGATCGTTCCAATCCAAGCCCTCACATCCTCTAGTAGTTAAGTCATGTTGGTCCCAAACTGAAAATGAATCAAAACATAATATTTAGGATAAATATGATCTCAACATGAGTTATAAAACATATGAGTGGAAGTAAAAAATTGTATTGTGCATAATAACCGAAGGAATGTAAGATGAAATAGAAGCATACAGTAGGCATGGAGATCCAAACCTTGCAAGAATAGTGGAGCTATGGCTGGTGGCTGAGCGGCTGCACATAGCAAGATTCAGAACAAAGTCATATTTATGTTCTTTTGGTAGAATATTCAAAGCATTTTTCTTCAGACAGTGGTCCAGATGTAGAAACCATGAGAGCAAAAATACTTGAGACATGGATGCTATCAGGCATCGTCCCTTAGATCCTTCTTTGCTGCTACTGCTTAGAAGTTAGAAGACCTCCATCGGCGCAGTGGCTATTTCACAAATCCTTTCACTTGCAGGGCGTGATGAAATCCCTCCCTACACACGCACACGAAATTCATTCAGATCCCCTGCCCATGACCAAACAAACACCACCAGTGACGAGCAGAAGAGGCGGCGGAGGTGGGAGATGGATCTACCCATATTGTTGTTCTCGAGATAGATCCGACACTAGAATCGGTCCCCACCACTAGCCTCGATGTCGATATCCAACGGCGGCGGGATCAACGGCGACGCCAGCGACGACGAATCCTTCATCGGTGGCTCCCCCATCAACGACAATCCCCCACCCGGGTCCCTTGCCGCGGTGCTTCTAGAAAAGCCTCGACCGTCCCATCTGAAACCCTAGCTTCCTCCTTGATCACTTCGATTGAGAAAGGCAGCGCAATGCAGCGCAATGATGAACCCTTTGCCAGTGGCTCCCCCATCAACGACAATCCCCCACTCGGGCCCCTTGTCTCGGTGCTTCTAGAACCTCCTTGACCGTCCCATCTGAAACCCTAGCTCCCTCCTCACTTAGATTGAGCGGGATAGTGTGGAGCCGTGTTGTGGCGCTGTGCATAGCGATGCCAAGCGCAAGTCAGGGGCTGGTGGAGGAGGCGGCGTATTGCCGTGCACCGGGTGGGATGAGCCGCGCGACGCGAAACAGAAGGAGATAGTTGGCGAAATTATAGGAGAAGATTAGATTAGTGGATTTAAGGGCTGAAATTAACTGGACGATTGAGTAAATGAATTTAAAGGTTGAGATTAATTAGATGAGTGAGTAAGTGGACACTCAACTTCATCGATTATATAGTAGGGTAGATATATGTTGGGGTAAATAATCCCGGTAGTAGTCAAGGCGAGATTGAAGGTCGTCACGTAGTATCAAAGCCTACGACCACCTGGTCTGGATGATCAGGCGAGAAGTAGCGAAGCAGTCAACGAGGCCACGCCAGGCTAGCCCCAGGGCCGAAGGTAGGAGCTGAAGGTGCTCTAGCTCTTGGGCCCGGATCGAGGTACAACGTGGAGTCCACCCAAGACCAGAGGCCTTCGAAGATGGTTTCCCGGCTGTCCGTCAAAGGGTTCGGAGTGAAGCCTCTTGGAAGCTGAGGACCCCTGGGGGACGATCCTAGAGATGGCCATGACGGGGCACGGAGCTAGGTCCCCTAGATTTCGGTTGTGGCTGGGCACCAAACACTAAAGCAGAAATGCGACGGCCGTGACGTCAAGTGGTTCCTATAGAGTGTCTTATTGAAAAGCTCTAAGATAGTCAAGGTATTATAAGAAGCACTCTCAACAATGGATGATACATTGATCTTCCAGATCTTAAGGTCCAAGGTATGAAGAACCTTGAGCGCATGTTCATGATCTGAGACCAGCTGATCTCGATCGGCCTTGTTGGCCTGAATCTTGTTAGATCGACTGAAAGCGACCAAACAAAGCCTCGATAGTCTCACTCGACTTCTGTGAGAAATTTCCGTACTCTCACCGGTAGGTATGATAGAGCCTAGCATTGACCTGAGTTGTCCCCTCATGGTGTTCCTGGAGGGCAGCCCATATCTCTCGAGCAGTGTCGAGATGGCTAACACGCTCAAACTCGCTGGGACCTAAACCAGAAAATAGAATGTTCACTTCCTTGTTGTTCAAGTCGTGCAGAGCGACTATCTCAGGGGTATTACGCTCAGCAGCCGAACGCACAGTGAATGTGGCATGAACACACATGTCCCTTATCCCTGAGCTATGGCTCAATAGATAGACTCGCATACGAGTCTTCCAATAGTTAGAGCCAAAGACCTCAAGGGACGGAACCTTGCCAGCAGAAGTCATGATCGCTACCTTGGGTTAGAACCGGTTAAGGTATGGAAAAATCCTAACATTGCTCTGATACCACTTGTAGGACTAAGAGTAGCGACCAGATGAGAGTGAATGGGCGCCTCAAAACTTCTTTCAAATCGATGGTCTTCTCCCAACACCCAATGCACCTCAAGAGTTAACCGAAAATTCAAACCAAAAACACAGATGGAAATAGCGCTATCACTCTCCTATCAAATATGATGTGATACGATAGTCTGAAAGATCGTAAGCACGAAAAATAATCTAGCCTAAAAATAACTGGTTTCCTAATTGAAAAGACACCACAAAAGTGTTTAAAGGCAGATTGAAAGATCATTTAACTCACAGGCATTTCAATCAGCACATGTATAACCATCAACAGTTCACAAGCATTTAATCAGACAAAATAAATGTCGTAAATAAACATGCTCACAAATGATTCAAAATGCACTAAAGAAACAGACATACATCAATAAAAATTCATAGTGCATTCTAAAAATAAAGCATTTGCAGTAATTAAATCTATCTAGAAAATTAAAACAAGTGCAAGGGAAGAAATGATTACTATTCTAGCTGTCTCCTGGTTATGCATTCAGTTGAACATGTCATGTGCAGTGCGCTGCATTCATGTGCTGCTGCTTCCGCATCAAATAACATACACTACTGTGCCATGCCAGAAGCTGCACAATGCCTCGATCGGCCAGTGACTACACCGCTGAAGCTCTCTCGTCAAACGGAACAACGCAGCCACATGGTGATCTCCAGCCTCCACAGGACTCCGTCTTGCGCCGCCAAGTACTTTCGAAAGTGTGGGTCAGGAGCCACCTCACATAGTCCAGTGATGCGCGAGCCTCTCTCCGCTCAGCGGCGCTCGGCCTCAAGCGTTGGGCACCACACGTTGTGTGCCTCGGCACAGCAGCTGTGGTTTTCTTGGAGAAAACCAGGAAGCAGCGCTAGCCTCCACCCACCGAGAGCACCGCTCTCACGAAGAAACCGATCGGTGGCTCTCAGAGAAAACAGCGAGGAGATGTGTGCGCACCAGGGAAAAGAAAAACACTAGGCAAAGTGATTAACTCGGAAGAATACAAAAACCAAAGGACTCACTGGTTCTTTGCGCGCATGGTAGGAGACGACGATGGCTAGGATTCGATTCGGCCTAAGCGACCAGGAAAAAATCACCTAAGCGGCGGCTGGTGGTAGGAGGAAGAATAGAGAAATTTCTGGAATAATGTTTCAACTCAGATATTTTTCATTAAGTAAGTTAAGAAACTCTAGGGATTAGAACCTATTTATAAACAGCTAATAAATCAGGAAAACCTAATATATCCTTTGGATTTTTACAAATACATAAATAAACTGTAAAAAACTAAAATGCACTTAGGATTTTTTACAGACTCGACTAACACAAACTATGTGCCTAAAAGGCAAAATAGTAAAATCCTAACTAAAGGTAACTTGTCCCGATGTGGAACTTTCGTAGCAGCTACGGCTTCGCTTTAGGACAGTTGCATCCCCGATGAACGGTATGGATAGATGCGTCGTTTTACGCCGAAACCGACAAAGCGTCCGTTGTCTTCGCACCGGGTACCCGAATTGGGTTGGTCTGATTCTGCAGCTCCCTCAGCCCGACAATCGCTCGCCACCCGTTTACCTGAGTCAAACCCAGTCACAGACCAGTGGATCCCCAACCATTCCTGGCCCATATACCCGGATTGGGTCGACCCGACTCCACGGCCCCTTTGCCCGGTAGTCGCTCACCGCCCGTGTACCTGAGTCACATGCGACTGAATACATGACAAGCCTCGTCTCCTCTCTCTCTTCACTTTGACTTCCATTGACAATCACTCATTATTTATGGAGTCATGAGACCCATGATCTTCAACATGGCTCCTCAATAATGAGTTAGAAGTTAATATATGTGATACTAATTTGGTAATGAATCATCTATGATGAATTGTCTATGATGTGCTTCGGATGTTGCATATGTTGGCTTCTAAATCTTGGCTGTGATTCAGGATGCAACCTACAAATTTATTATTTTTTTTTTGAAAATGACCATATTATAAGTGACGGGTGATTAACGAGCACATTAGTGACAGGTGTAAAGTACTCCCTGTAACTTAATATGATCTATTCATGATACAACCTAAAAATAATTCTTTTAAAAATATGACCATAACATTAGTGACGGATGACATTAGTGACCCGCCACTAAAGATGATTTTTAGTGACAGGTAACATTGATTACCCGTCACTAAAAGGGGCATGCTGGACACAGAGAGGAATTGGAGAGACCCTTTAGTGACGGGTATTTACCCATCATTAATTATAGGACTTTAACTATGGTAGTGCTAATTGATAAATTCAATAAGCAATTTTTTGAATAAATGAATGTATAAACTGATATTTAGTAGCAAGCATGAACAAACTTACGAGAATGATAATACAATCAAGGTGTGGAGGTACAAAGGGCGTCGGAGTGGCGAGGAGCACGACGAAGGCTACGGTGGTGATGGGAGTCTAGGGTTAGGGACATGCACGAAATGAAAGCGTGATGATTCACTTCAGTGTCCTGTCTATTTATAAGTGGGAGTCATCAGTGACGGTTATCCATATTGCTTGGAACTTGGCCGAATACACACCGAAGAACAAAGAAACCAGACAAAGAAGATACACGAGAGATAAAACTCACTATGGACACCAGACAACCAAGCTGTGAAAAACACCATATCACGAGAGATAAAACTCACTATGGACACCAATGAAAAACACCATACCATGAGAGATAAAACTCACTATGGACACCAGACGACCAAGCTGTGAAAAACACCAGATGAAGTGTTGTGATTGACGAAGAAAAATCGAAAAGCATCTCAAACAGCTGGCGGCGCAACCAGGAGGAATAGAAGAAAAAAGTGACCTGAAATTTTGAAAATGATAAAGTGATTTCTTAATGGATGAGTGAAACCTTAGGGGATCAAGTACCTTTATAGGTTAGGTCCTAAAATAAAAAGACTAAAATACCACTAAGGTTATTTTTGCTAGAGACTCAATTTTACAGACTTGGGCTCACTAGGCAAAACAGTAAAATCATATTTCTAGATAGTTTGTCCTGATGTGAAGCTTTCGTAGTTGCTAAGGTTTCTCATCATGACCTTTATATTTTGATGTGATGGTTTTGAGCCGAAACAGACAAAGCCTCTCTAGATCTTGACATGTGTCACCATCTTGTGATCTCAACCACAACTAGGGATGGCAATGGGGCCCCGTTCCCTGATCCCCGGCGGGGATTTCCTCTATTAGGGGACGGGTATGGGGAAATCTCATCCCCACGGGGGGACAAATGGGGAAAAACCTATCTCCGTCGGGTGAAGCGGGGATGGGACGTTCCTCTACTCCCCATCCCCGTTCTCCGTTAATATACCCGCGAAAATTAAATGTGGGTCCATATTATATATATATATATACATATGTATGTATATGTATGTGTATGTGTATGTGTGTATATATATATATATGTGTATGTATGTATATGTATATATATGTATATATGTATATATATGTATATATATATACCTAAATGGGGATTTTCTCCCCGACGGGTACCCGAATCCCCAACAGGGAGCGGGGATGGGGAAAATCTATCCCTGAAGTCGGAAGGTACATCTCAACTTAGTTTCTCGGAAACATAAGTAAGCACCATAGACAACCACATTGACCATGACATAGTATGGCCCTCTTCACATTGTGATCTCCATCTCCAAGGTTTCCATCATTGTGCTTAAGATCTCCATGAACCTATACTAGCTAATTATAAATAATAGAACCTATCTAGTTAAATCAGTCGAAGCATCACAGGTCAACATGTAAGTCCTACAACCATTGAACAATCTTGGGCTATAATATTCATGACATGCATGCCATGGTAATTACATTCATGCATGTCATACATTTTTCAAGACCATACCAATTACAAAATTCTCTACAAAACAAAGTTAAACGAAGAAACTACACGTGACTGATTTGGATCGAAACTTCCAATCCAACATCGAAACTTTTGATCTATTAGAACTTCTAATCTAACATCAAAACTTCTAATAACAAAATTTCTCTCTGTATCGAATTAAATTGGCATCGAAACTTCTGATCAATATCAGAACTTCCAATCCATCAGAATTTCCGACACCTCGGAACTTCCGAAATCCGATAGACAGAAAATATATCTAATCTATTTTCACCACGTATCTCCATATGTGATCGATCTAGATCGAACACTATGCATGTAGGCTCTGATACCACTATTGGTATATGGGGAGGCTATGCTAATGGGAAAATTTTAAAATTTTAACCCCTTAGCCTAGGAACCATGTGCGCGAGGGATCATGAATCGTTACCTTCTAATGCGAGAAGTGCTATTACAGCAGAAGAAGATGTTGAGGAAGTGTGTCATCACTCAACCTCGACTCACTTTGCCCATTCACCGACGATCCAATCGTTGAAGTTCGGCGATCTCCACATGAGGAATATGACGAGCACTGCAATTCGAGCAGTGCCTCCACGGAATCCACTTGTACATGGATGATATTGATCTCACGCCATCGTGCTAGCACCGATCGTGAGATCTGGGGAGATGATTCGATCTCAACTCCTTGAGATCAAGAGAGGAAGAAGAAGAGGTATGGTGGCTAGGGTTTTAGCAATGAGAACAACAACAACAACCACCCACGAGCTATCCTCCTCCCTTTATATAATGCCCTAGGCCTTTGGGCCCAAATCTATATTAAAATCCCAACAGATCCAATCTATTTTTCCTTTATCGAAATTTCCAATCTTGGATCGAAACTTCCAATCTTGGATCGAAACTTCCAATCTCAACTCACGTTTTCAATTAAATTAGGCATCGGAACTTCCAATACTCTTATATTTTTGGAACTTCTGATTCTAAATCAGAACTTTTGACAACTCTAGAATCTTGGAACTTTCTATTCCAAATCAGAACTCCTAACACTTCTAGAAAATTGACTTGCAGAATGCCTAGATTGGTCAGAACTTTTGATTCCAAATCGAAACTTCCGATCCACCAAGAATTTTCTTGGACATAATTTCTTCAATTAGATGTTAAGTCGATTCGTTAAGAGGATAAACATAATAGAATGGAGCCAAAGAAGCGTAGAATGGTGCAGAATCAACAGTCCAATTTTTAGAAACCTCATTATATGATGGTGCCACAACAACAACAATATGGAGAACCCAATGCTCAGGCCAATTGCCCTCATCTATTTTATGCATCTAGTAGGAGTGGAAACACTAGTGGAGAATCTAAATCATACCACCCCGATGCGTCTCGCCCTGCTCAAGTCATTGGTGCAAATCAAGTTCCTTTGAAGAACAAGAATGGAAAGCAATTGCAACAAGCCTGATCACTATTCTGATAGGTGTCTGGAGCCCAAGCATCCGAACAAACTGCCACAGCCCCAAACCAAGCCCATGCCATAATAGTTAAGGCAAAAGTGAATCACATCACCACTCAAGAAGCTCAAGTTGCTCCTGATATAGTATTAGGTATGTTCCCTATTAACTCAATACTTGCAACAATACTTTTTGATTCTAGTGCAACTTATTCTTTCATATCAAAGAGTTTTTTGGGAAAAGTTGGATTGGCTATCAAATTGCTACCCCATTCATTAGTCATTTGTACCCCTAGACACCAAATGCTTACTTCTCTCTTTAGTCCTCTGGTAACTATTGAGATTCTTGGCATCTCTTTCTTAGCCAATCTAATCTTGATAGAATCCAAATACCTAGATGTCATTTTGGGAATGGATTGGTTAGTCAAACAAGAGGGTGAGATCAAATGTGCAACAAGAAAAGTCACCATAACCAATCATCTTAGCTAAACTATCACTTTCCATAGCACAAATCTGTTTGGTTTGAAAATCATGTTGAATGAAGTTTAGATTAAAGAGATATCTGTGGTGCAAGAGTATCCTAATGTTTTTTCCAAAGAGTTACCAAGTATGCCACCCAATAGAGACATTGAGTTTAGGATTGATGTAGTCTCTCGTGCAGCCCCAATTCATAAGAGAACGTATCGGATGGCCCTAGATGATTTAGCTGAAGTCAAGAAACAAGTGGAAGAGTTTCTCGAGAAAGGATATATTCATCCAAGCACTTTTCCTTCGGGAGACCTAGTTGTTTTCATGGATATAGATCTATGAATGAGGTCACAGTCAAGAATAAGTACCTTCTTCTCCACATTGATGATTTGTTTGCTCAGTTACAATCAAGAATAAGTACCTTCTTTGGTCGGGATACCATCAGTTGAGAATTTGAGAAGAAGATATCCCCAATACTACTTTTACAACCCGCTATCGATTGTTTGAGTATTTGGTGATGTCCTTTGGATTGACTAATGCCCCTTTTTCTTAATGAATTTGATGAACAATATGTTTATAAAGTACCTGGATAAGTTTGTAGTGGTGTTCATTGATGACATTCTTATCTATTTCAAAATGAAGAAAGACCATGTAGCTCATTTACACCTAACCATTTAGAAGCTAAGGGAGCACAACTTATATGCTAAGTTAGTTAAGTGTGAGTTTTGATTGAAGGAATGAAATTCTTGGGTCATATTATTTCTGTGTCAGGAGTTGTTGTTGATCCTGGTACAGTTGAAGCTATTACTGATTGGTTGCAGCCTCAAAATACTATGGTCAGTTCATTAGGAATTTCCCCAAGATAGCTAAGCCTATGACTAAGTTTGATGCGCTTTTGGTGGCCCAATCTTTTGATAGGTTCGATTGAGGCGATGCAAGGATGTTCACGCATTAAGGCTTCCAATTAGTGATCGTAACCTTGCAATTGCTACACCCGTATGTGTAGTCATTATCAACCACGATCTCACCTAATCGACCTCACCACGAAGGTTTTGATCGTGCAAACAACCGAAGAACTTTGTAAGAACAAGATAAACATAGTCTGGATTGCTGATATTAATCTAAATAACTCGAAGTTTGGGATTCTACAAACCGATCTATTATGAAACTACAATGGTAGAATAATCTAAGAAAAACCCAAGTCGTAACAATTATGTTGACTATCTATTTATAAGGTTTACCAGACATGATATGCTATCTATAACATGGGTCATATCATAGTAGAACTATAATATAATCCCTAAGCCTAAAACTGACTCGAATAACCTATTATGACTCTAACTCGAATTGATTTGGAGTTTGTCTCTCAACTAGTCTTGAATCCTGCCTGGTTTGGAGTTCAACAGGTTTGGTAGTCCGATTCTCGATTGGTCTTGTAGTCAAACTCGGTGACTTCTCGATCATCATGGTCAATGTTGGGGGAAAATATTTCATCCTCAGAGCCATTGTTGTAACGAGACAGAAGCTGATGATTAAATCAAAGGTTTCCAGCGTATAACTCCGGGAATACAGTGGATCAAGTTCGAAGTATTGAGGCAAACTCTAGTTCGGAGTATATCTTCGTACTTGGACCTTTCCGAGGGTTTCCTTGCCAGCTAAGATGGAAGATTTATCTTCTTTCTCATTAGATTAGTCTTTTACCATTTTAGCCCTATTAAGGATACCGAATAGTTTCCACTATGTCGGTTGTAATAGAGGGGTAAAAGGGTCTTTTCCTTAATGTTTGGGCCTATAAATACCCCCTGTTTTATCCTGTAATAAGGAGAGAATACAAGTTATTAAATATACATCTTCGAACTGTTTTAAGCTATTATCCTTTTGGAGGCTTGAAATAGTTTACTTCACAAACACTTCGTTTGTTAGTTTCTAACCTTCAAAAACTTGTTAGCGTAATCTTTTACGCCAACAGTTGGCGCCGTCCGTGGGGAACCTAGTCCAAAAACTTTGTTCTTTACCAAGTTCTCAAACCATGCCTCCCAAGCGGAGTGTAGGTGGTAGTCCTGTTCGGAGGTCTCCTCAGACCTCTGGAGCAAGATCTTCAAACACAGTTGAGGTCGGAGGGCCTTCGATGTTTCCTCCACCTCAAACTCCGGAAGGAATTCCCCTTCCTCGAGCATACGGAGTTATTCCGCCAACTCCATCTATACTTCGGCCAGCCGAAGTCCCTCTTCCACCTCAAGTTCCACTTCGAACCGATCCGTACTGTTCTTAAGACCCAGAAGATCCTTCCGGAGGAGATGAAGATGGTCTTGGTGATATGGCCGCTCAAATGGCCAGTCTCTAAGCTGAAGTAGCAAGGTGGTGACAAGAAGCCGCAGATAGGCTTCATTCTCAGGCTACCCCAGTCATCCCCGAAGTGCCCGAAGACGACGAACTTCCTTATCCCGAAGCCCCGGATAATGCTTCCTTCGACACCGAGTCTCCGCTACATCCTGAGTTGCAGAAAGTGCGCTTCGACCCTAAGTTCAAAACTTTGAAGCTTTGCAAGTATTCCAGAGATGAAGATCTTGGAGAGTTCGCCCGTTCTTATGCATTAGCAATTGAAGCCAACGGAGGAGTGCGACACACTATGGCCAAATGTTTTCCCCTAGCTCTCTAAGGAGTGGCATTGCGGTGGTTCTGGTCTCTGAAGCTAGGATCAATCAGTTCATGGGGGCAGTTGAGGAAGAAGTTCGTGAGCAACTTTTAGGGTACCTTCGTACCCCCAATGTCAACAGGAAGCCTTTTCCAGGTGAAGCAGCTCCCCGGAGAGACTTTAAGATAGTATTTCAAGCGCTTCACTCATACGAAGTCGCAAATTCGAGGGTTAACTACGTCTTCTGTAGTTGACGCAGCTCGAGAGGGAGTTATTCATGCAGGCCTTCTTGATAAACTTCATAGGAAAAAGATATCTTCTGTTTCTCAGTTGATGTCTTATTTCGAAGAATGTGCAAGGTTAGAAGAAGGATGGCTTCGGAGAACTGCTGCAACTCCGTCAATACTGCAAGAAGTTAAGTTGGAAGTGAAAACTTCAACACAACCGTAAGGGCCTAGCTTCGAAACTCAGCACGACAGGCGTCGGGGGCAAAAGCATCCTCGTTTAGAAGTTTTGAACATTGCACCCCCGCAGAAGTTTGCCCAAAGGGCTCCGCAGCCTTCAGAAAGCAAGACCAGCGGCTGGAGGCCGCCAGGGAAACCGGCTGGCAAAGCCCAAGCCTTTTTCTGCTGTATCCACGGTGAAAATCAGAGCCACGCAACTGATGCGTGCAAATCTATACTTGCCTTGAGAGGGGAGTACTTGGATAGAACTTCGGGTCGAGGCACTACTGATCGAGTTCCGACCGAAGTACGTCCGGAGCCTGTCCAGGCTGTGGCACGAATAGAGAACTTCGACCCTGCAAGACGGCCTTCGGTGGTCAATGTTATGCCACCTCCGAAGCAAGAAGAGGGGCAAGATCGAGGGAAAAGAGTAGTCCCCATATCCAGAGGAGGGACCCTTGGAAGTATGTCGAAGAGGCAGAGAAGAGAATATGTTAGAGAAGTGGGCCATATTGGAACCTCTTCGTCTGCAGCTGCTATGCCCGAATGGTCCCATGTGCCAATATCTTTTTCCGCAGATGATGCAGCTGGTATAAAGTTTCCACATGCAGATCCACTTGTCATCACTGCCGACATAGCAGGAACTGAGGTTCGGAGAGTGCTAATTGACGGAGGGAGTTCAGCAGATATTATTTTTGTTCAAGCTTTTGATCAACTCCGCGAAGATCAGGCCACTAGGCGAAGAGCGGAGTATGGTCATGGCCCTCCTCTTGACCCAAGACAGGTGAACAGCATACAAGATAACTCGGAGAATTCCTATGCTCCTGACGAATCTTCGAAGAAATCCTTCCCAAGGCCAAACCCCGAAGGAGAGATTGCAACGAAGGTTATTGTCAAAGATGGCAAGGAATATTCATTTCAATTTGGCAAAGAGTTGCCTCCAGAAGTCGCTACTTCGTTAGAAAAAGTAGTTGAGGAGAATTTAGATGTCTTTGCTTGGTCTGACGAAGACATCACCGGAGTCAGTCGAGATATTATTGAACACAGTTTACTTGTGAATCCAAAGGCCCGGCCTGTTCGACAAGGACTCCGGAAGTTATCCACAGAGAGAGCTATCCTTGCCAAAGACGAAGTGGAAAAGCTGCTGAAGGCTAGGATTATCAGAGAAGTGGCTCATACGGAGTGGTTAGCCAACCCAGCCTTCATTAGAAAGAAATCTTCTAGGAAGTGGCGCATGTGTATTGATTTTACATCTCTGAATAAAGCATGTCCCCGCGACCCCTACCCCATGCCCCGAATTGATCAATTGGTTGACTCTACTGCTGGTTCGGAGTTATTAAGCTTCCTCGACGCGTATTCCGGCTATCATCAAATCTGGCTAAAGCGCGAAGATGAAATCAAGACAAGCTTCGTAACTCATTCATGAGTCTTTTGTTATGTAAGAATGCCCTTTGGCTTATGAAATGTCGGGGCTACTTTTCGAGGTTAATTGCTAAGGCTCTAGGTCATCAATTAGGTCGCAATGTAGAGGCCTATATGGATGATATTGTAATAAAGAGTGCTTTAAAGCACCAACATAGCCTAGACTTAGCAGAAACATTCAACAGCCTTCGGGCATGTGGGATTCGTCTTAACCCCGAAAAATATATCTTCGGGGCGCAGGCTGAAAAATTGTTAGGGTATCTAGTTTCAAGCAGAGGGATCGAAGCTAGCCCCACTCAGATAACTGCGTTGCAAAGGATGGCTCCCCCACAGAATTTAAAGCAAGTGCAAAAGCTGACTGGTCGTCTTGCAGCACTTAGTAGGTTTTTGGCAAGGTCGGCGGAGAGAAGTTTGCCCATCTTTAAAGCATTGAAGGGGTCCGAAGATTTTGCATGGACACCGGAGTGTCAAAAGAGATTCGAAGATATTAATAATTATCTCAGTAACCTCGCTACACTCACGGTGCCTACTGCGGACGAAACCCTACTCCTCTACCTTGCGGCTACTGGCTCTGCTGTCAGCGCAGTTCTTGTTAGAGAGATGGATTTCAATGGGAAGCTGCTGCAGAACCCAGTATATTTCGTGTCCGAAGCATTGTTCGGAGCAAAAACAAGATATTCCGAGCGTGAGAAGTTCACTTATGCTCTGATAATGGCTTCGAGGAAGTTGAGGCATTATTTCTTAGCGCATAATGTAATTGTACCAACTTCGTATCCTTTGGGGGATATGCTCCGAAGCAAGGATTCCACTGGAAGAATTGGGAAGTGGGCCGTTGAATTGGCACCCTTCGGCATATCCTTTGTGGCAAGGACATCAATTAAGTCACAAGTGTTGGCGGATTTTGTGGCAGAGTGGACTCCCCCTGTAGTGTGGGCTCTGGAGAAGCCAACTGAAGGGATTTGGACTATTTACTCTGACGGAGCTTTCCAAGCATCCAGAGCAGGTGTTGGAGCAGTGATAATTTCGCCTACGGGGCAAAAGGCAATGTACTCCGCAAGACTAAATTTCATGTCTACCAATAATATAGCGGAGTATGAAGGGATTTTACTGGGACTTCGAAAGGCACGTGCTCTAGGGGCTACAAGAGTTGTTATTAAGACCGATTCCCAGATTGTAGCAGGGCACGTAGACAAGAGTTTCCAAGTTCGGCATCCACAGCTTGCTAACTACTTAGAAGAAATTCGTAAGATCGAAGCAGCATTTAAAGGGATTTCAATTCGGAGTATACCCAGAGCAGAAAATGTGCAAGCTGATATCTTAGCAAAAGCTGTAGCCGGAGCTATGGACATACCAGAAGAGGCTTTTTATGAGGAACTCAGTACACCTTCGGTGCCACAAATTCCTTCTGCAGAAATCAATTGCATTCCAAGTACAGATTGGAGAAATTCAATTATGGAACTGTTAAAAGGAGGAACAAGCTTGTCTGAGGAGCCACAACTTTCAAGGTTAAAGCATAGAACCCGGAATTATCGCATAATCAATGGTATTTTGTACAAGGCCGAAGTATGTTCCCCTCTGCTCCGATGTATATCTCAAGCCAAAGGTCAAGAAATTCTTCGAGAAATTCATGAAGGACTTTGCGGTAGCCATCTGGCCCCTCGGGCTTTGGCAGGAAAAACACTTCGCCAGGGGCTTTATTAGCCTACAATAGTAGCTGATGCGTAGAGCCTAGTCCGCACCTACCAAGGATGTCAGTTGATGGGACGACGGAGTCATCGCCCACCAACAACTCTCCAAGTTATTGCTCCAGTATGGCCCATGGCCAGATGGGGTATGGATCTTATTGGCCCCTTCCCAGTAGCAAAAGGAAATTTGAAGTTCGTAGTGGTAGCAATCGAATACTTTTCAAAGTGGGTCGAAGCAGAGCCCCTAACAGCTATCACTTCGAATAATGTCCAAAAAATTTTCTGGAAGAATATTATATGCCGGTTCGGAGTGCCTCGGTAGCTGACAGTGGATAATGGAACACAGTTCGATGCAGAACCCTTCAGGAAATTCTGTGAAGACCTAGGCATCCAACTATGTTTTGCTGCAGCAAGACATCCTCAATCTAATGGAGTTGTTGAAAGAGCCAATGGTAATATCTTGTCAGGGCTGAATCGAAGAATAGTGGGATTGGCAAAAGGATTGTGGACCGAAGAGCTCCCAAAGATCCTATGGTCCATACGGACAACTCACACAAGGTCTACCGGTTTCACTCCTTTCAGACTATTATTCAGAGATGAAGCTATGACACCAACGAAGCTTAAAGGAGGATCCCTTCGCAGCACCGAACCGGAAAATAGAAGCAGAAAGACAAAATTCGCTTGATTTAACAGAAGAGACAAGACTTCGAGCTGTTGCAAATTTGTCAAAGTATCAGCAGCAGACGAAGACTTGGTTCGACCCGAAGGTCAAGATTAATGAACTTAGGCCGGGTCATCTCGTTTTGCGAAGTATCATAGTGCCAGGGAAATTAGGAAATAAGTGGGAAGGTCCATACTTAATTGTTCGCTCAGGGCGTCCTGGTTCTTTTAAGTTAGCTAATTTGGAGGGTGAATAGTTAGCGCATACATGGCATGCGGAGCACCTGAAGCGATATTTCGCATAGGGGCTCCTTGTAATCATTTGTAAACACCTTTCAAATCAATAAAGCATATGGTTCAGATAATGCCTACCCCTCATAAACTTCCCACTTCTAGTGGACGCACTGGAATAGCGGAGTTGACCGAGAGGGAAGTGTCATTAATTTGAATCATATTTTTCGGACTCCGGACCACTGGTCCGAAGCTTCCGACGAAGTGGGAAAGCCACTGAAAAATGTGGAGTCCAAGCCACCGGCTTCAAGACATCCATAAAAAGAGTCCAAAGAGACCAAATAATGTGGAGTCCAAGCCACCGGCTGGAAGACATCCGTAAAAAGAGTCGAAGGAGACCAAATAATGCGGAGTCCAAGCCACCAGCTTGAAGGCATCCGTAAAAAGAGTCCAAGGAGACCACTGCGAATTCCAAACCACCGGTTTGATAGAGTTCGCAAAAAGAGCCGAAGGAGACCAAAACAAACAGAGTTTGAGCTCATGAGCTTCGAATATCTGTGAAAAAATCCAAAGTGACCAATCGTTTGGGACACTAAAGTGTCTGGGAAATTGTCCAAAGTGATTTCTTCAAAAACACAAGGTACTAAGTTACCAACCTTCAGACTCCAAGTATTCGAAGACATTGTATAAGATTTTAATCAATCTTTAAATTGCTGAGGGGCTCCGAACCCCAAAAATTGTACTCCTAAGTTTTTCTTTGCGCCTAACCATCTTTGAATATAATTCGAAGTTGCTTACGCCCAAAGAGGGGCTGGGAAATAGGGAGACAATTTTAAATCAATATTTATTATTCGAACAAATTATGATTACATCATGAAAAATCGACATCTATACCGAGAAGGAATCGAAGACCCCTTCGATCTCTAGAGCTAAGGTTGGAACGAATAGTTCCAGAGCCGGGAGTTCTAACAACTTTGCGTTTAACTCTCCTACCTCCCTTCGAAGCTCTAAAGTCTTTCTGTTCTTGTTGAAGCTCGGCCCATGTTCGGAGTTGTTCGGGGCTTCTTTCCCAGCTTCCAAGTTCTTTAGGCTTTTTACCCTGAGCTGCATCTTTGTCTTCGGACCATGCAATGTCTTCGGAAGATGAAGTTTCCAAGTTAACTTCTTTTTCTTCCTCTTTAATATAAGATAATATATCTTTGCTTACTTCGGGCGTAATTACACCGGAGCTATCTCGAGGAACTAAAAATCGAGGGCGCTTGTGAATTTTTAAAAGATCGAAGGTGGCCCATAGTAGGTGGAGTTCTTCGTTAAGGTTTAACACTTCGACATCTTCCATATGAGGCGAAGCCTAAAACACGATAAGCAAATTTTCATTCATAAATGTACAAAAGCATGATTGTTTACATAGTCAGGATCCTAAGGTAAATCTAGACCTGTGGGTTTGGCGGAGGCTGGCTGCTCGAAGCTTGCAACCGAGCTTGCTTTTGGCGTTGCCCTTCATCAATCCAAGCCTTGATCGCAGTACGACCTTCAGCTCTCCATGAAGCTTGGAAGGCTTGCTAGGCAGCGGCCACGTCTTCGGAAGGATTGAGAAGCTGATTTTCATCGAAGGTAATGGGAGTCGCCTCTGCGTTCGGATTTATAGCTATTCCCAGATCTTCATAGTAGCGAAGTATGACGATAGCAGCCACTTGTCCGGAGAGTTCTCCATATCGAATGCCTGCCGTCTTCATCATCTTCGCAGCTCCTTGGATCATTTTTAGCAACCGAAGCAAGGAGACGTTGTCATTTGAAGGAAGTGTCCCAGTAGTACTCTAGAACAACTAGAAGTTGGTTCATGACCTCCGCAGCTACCTTCGTCGACTTCAACTTGTCTTCAAGTAAAGCGTCCTTCGCCGAAGTTAGCTCCTCTACCACGGCGGAGAGCCTAGCTGCCTCCGTAGCTAGAGAATTTTTCTGAGTAAGCAGGTTGCTAGCCTCTTCTGCAGCTTTGGCTTTTTCCTCTTGGAGCTTGACAAGTTCAGCCCCCCGCCGTAGCATGCTTCGCCCACATCTTTTCTATTTCCGCCCGAAGCACAATTGGTTCTGCTTCGAGCTCTTTCTTTGCAGTCTCCAAGCTTTGCCTGGCCCTTCGCTCTGCTGAGACCATGTCGTCTAATTGGGAAACTCGACCTTCGGAAATATTAAGATATCTCTGAAGAGTGGTAATTTCCTCTCGAAGGCGAAGGCTTCCGCGTTCATTTGAAATGTTCGCAGCTCGGGCCAAGACTATTTGCTGCAAAGAGGAAAAACCAAGGTGAGAAATTATTTGTATATAAGATTAATTTTGTTTTGCAGATACTTCGTACCTGGTACGCTGCACGCTCCATAGCAGCGTTGAGCTCCAAACCCTCAGCCTCGCTCAAGATGGCCACTAAGTTTGTCTCCCCGATTTCGCGGCTAGCTCAATCCAGAGGATCGAGCAAAGTCCGAAGCCCGTTTCTTCGCTCCAAGAAAGGAGCTAGAAGAGGGAGCATAGACAAGGCCCTCTGGTCATCTTCGTTCGGTGAGGGGCCGGAGTGCTGGGCCGTATCCTTTGAAACTTCGGCAGATTGACCCCCCTCTGTAGATTGCCTTCCGTCTGTCGATTTAGACGGAGTTGATCCTGAGCTCGGAGCAGGGAGGGGGTCCATCTTGCCTTTACCTATTCCAGGTCCCATTTGAGCGACTTCTGGAATTGGCTCCGGAGTAGCCGAAGTCCCAGGATTGGTATCTTCGGGAAGACCTTCTTCCACAGAAGCAGATCCTGTTGAAGCAAAGGTATTATACATTGTATAATTTCGCAAAAAAAAGAACAAAAGAATTATGTGAAGTTTACCTCTAAAGTCTTGTCGGTGGGTGAGCATCAGACTGCTTGGCGGGTCGAAGGCTATTCCAAAGTCTTCGTCGGAGTCAGAATTCATAGTTAAATCTTCGACTATTGGAGCCTCTTCGGGAGCGGCCGCCGTTGCTTCACTAGGAATCGAAGTTGATTCTATAGCAACTTCGACTCCACCTTCGTCCATAGGGGCTTCGTTTCGCGTTAAGTCTTCTTGTGCAACCGAAGTCCCCACTTGCCCAAGGTTGCCTTGAGACTCCGGCACACTCGCAGCATCATCAATGTTTGCATTTGTTTGGGCTTCATCCTTGTCAATCAAGTCAACAAGCATTCTACCTTCATCCTCCAAGGAATCGGAGGCCGAAGCTATTGGGCTTGGAGGCGCCACAGTTTTTGGCTTTCGGGTTACCTTCTTCGTTGGGGTCTTGGCAGATGTCGAGGCTCCAACTTCGGCCTTCCTTTTCTTAGGCCCTTGCTCCGAAGGCACCCAATCCAAAAGAGGAGGCGGAACGACTTCGAGTAGCCCCCATACTCGGTTGGACCACTCCCAAGTACCTACCAACTTAATCCTCCATTCCTTCTCAGCCGGAGTCGGGACTCCCAGAATTTTCTCCGAAGCCCGCACAATCTGCTCCGAAGTCATAGTAGCTGAAGAAGCTGAAAGATGAGTTAACATTGGTTATTTATTTGAATAAATATATATGAAACATATGTTGTTTTTGAAGTTACCTGCAGGGCTCGAGCTCGAAGAAATCTTGCGGAGGCCGCCCTCCGGATTTTCCTCGAAGGTGATTGGCCAGTTGGCCATCAGAGGGGGGATCTGAAGTCCGATGAATTCTTCTGCCAAATCCCTCATACTCAGGCAATGGCTGATGCGTTGAAGAAGGCTAAGGCGAGCTTCAAGCTGACCTAGATCCGGATGGACAAGTGCTTCCCTCCGGAAGTTTATGTCTCGAAGAGGACCAGCTAGACGACTCCCTGCCCCAACTTCGGCGTAAAACCATCGGAGGATCCAGTCAGTGTACCACCTGGCATTGATGGCCTTGGCTGGAAACCGAAGAGCGTACTCATCTCGAAGTCGGAAGTTGATACTCCCGAAGGCCACCACCATCTTCTCACCTCCGGGGCCTATGAAGGTTTTTGGCTGGCACGAAGCTCGATGTAAAGCTACGAAGATTTCTGCTCTGCCTTCACATCCTTCGGCTCGCAACGCCCACTCAAAGATGGAGAGGCGTGTTATCGCATTCGGAGAGAGCTAGGGGAGAGTGACATGGAATAAATCCAGTACCTCATCTAGGAAGTTGACAGCCGGAAGTCCCAATCCAGCTTTGAAAAAAGCTTCGAAGACGACTACTTCTTCGGGCCTTGGCGAAGGGATAGATTCCTTTCTAGGTTTGCGGATAACTATCTCTGAACTAATCTTGCCCTCTATTGCAGCCGTGAGCGACTCCCTCTTGCAGGTTGAAGGTCCCAATTGAAAGGATTGATCCGCATACTTCGTCGACGCCGGGAAGAGATCATGAGGATCATCGCATTGGGGATTTCTCCCTGGCGCCACCATTGCTGCTACTGTAGCCATCAGAGTCGCCGTCACTGATGTTGCCGCCGCCGCTGCAGCCATAGCCTGCTGCCGAGCCAAGGCTGAAGCCGCTCCAAGAACCTTGAACCTGATTTTCGCCATGGGATCGCACGAGTTGCTTGAGAGGAAAAATGGAGGCTAGGGTTTGTCTGCTGTGTTGTTTGCACGAAAGTGGTGAAAAGGTACTCGAGAAGGGGCTGGGCCCTCTATTTATAGCCCAGGCTATAATTTTTTACCGTTTGTATCTGCCGTTTCGCATTCTTAACCATTATTTGTTGCGGAATTGACGCATCGCGTAACTTCCGTTAGAAGAAAAAAGCCAACGGCTATTTCTTCTAAGCCTAAAAAGTTTTCGGGCTTCTCAAGTTAATTCTAAGATAGTTCAAATGTAACTTTCTTAGAAGTTGATTCGAAGTTTTGAATTTCCACGTATTTCGGAGGTGGATTAAAACTGTTAGCCTCTGCTCATGATTATTTTTCTTGCGTATACTGCTCTCCTAACATTACAGGTCTAGCGGAGAAACGTATTCGAGGGGCTACTGTTGGGGGAAAATATTTCATCCTCAGAGCCATTGTTGTAACGAGATAGAAGCTGATGATTAAATCAAAGGTTTCCAGCGTATAACTCCAGGAATACAGTGGATCAAGTTCGAAGTATTGAGGCGAACTCTAGTTCGGAGTATATCTTCGAACTTGGACCTTTCCGAGGGTTTCCTTGCCAGCTAAGATGGAAGATTTATCTTCTTTCTCATTAGATTAGTCTTTTACCATTTTAGCCATATTAAGGATACCGAATAGTTACCACTATGTCGGTTATAATAGAGGGGTAAAAGGGTCTTTTCCTTAATGTTTGTGCCTATAAATACCCCCTGTTTTATCCTGTAATAAGGAGAGAATACAACTTATTCAATATAAATCTTCGAACTGTTTTAAGCTATTATCCTTTCGGAGGCTTGAAATAGTTTACTTCATAAACACTTCGTTTGTTAGTTTCTAACCTTCAGAAACCTGTTAGCGTGATCTTTTACGCCAACAGTCAACATTCTGAGCATGCAGTCTCCAGAGTGCCCTTATCAACGGTCCTGATCTTCCCTTGTCAACTCAGTTATCCAATCCAACATCTCTTCTCCGTTGTTCCTAAGTATAATACAATCATATCCCGAACTTAGTAGTTCTCCATTCATAGAAGAACTTGTTTGAATAATGAGAAACAGATTTACCTAACAATTTAATTGACGAACTCGACTACGAGTCATGGGTCCATGTTAATCAAGTATGGTTGTATCCTTAGCAGTGATGTCCTTATCATCCTCTCATTCTTGATTTGGAGTTGTCCTCAACTCAACGTCGGTCTTTTCGCTTGGGTAGAGTTTCAAATCAGCAACATTGAAAATATTGCTCACACAATAATCTGCAGGCAATTCAATCTTGTATGCATTATCATTTATATTTGCAAGCACTTGAAAAGGACCAGTAGTTTGAGACATTAATTTCAACTTGTGCAAATCAGGAAACCTATCCATTATGTACTTATAGAAAGTATGGGGATCCTGAAAGGCAATATATAGTAATAGAGGATAGCAAAATTTAATAACATAATTAGCAAAGTTGAATAAGGGTCCCAATCACTTGTCAAAGTCATTGGTCGAGACTCGCCCCTAGGGTCTAGTCTAAATGAGCGAGAGTAGGATACAAAGAATATGTGGGACACATGCACAATTGAAACAAGTGTTGGAAAACTATGCAATATATCAAAACTTTTGTTTCTACCACTACTACAAACTGTCACTGTAGTGGCGTTGGGCAAAACCACTGTAGTGGCGAGCCATTAGATGCCCACCACTACAGTTGCTGGTGCTGACGGCAGCACTAGCGCCCACCACTACTATTGCTAAAGTAGTGGCGGTCGGTGCTGACGTCATCCCGGACTGCCACTATTTTACCAATAGCAGTGGCGGGCGCTGGTGCTGCCCGCCGCTGCTAAGCTGGCCGCCACTAAAGTATTGATGACATCACTTGCGACCGCCACTACTATTCTAGCTATAAATGTGCAGCTTCTTCCTCCCCGAGCTCTACCGGAGTTCGCATTTAATTTTGTTCGTACAATGGCGACAAAAATCTAGATAAAGAGGGGGGACACTTTGTTTTCGTTTCTTTTGAAGGATTTCATTCTAGGAGGTAAATCCATGCCGAATCTCACATTTATTTTGTATTTAATCATGTATACAATGAGTTATTAGTGTTTTAATAATTTAGGGTTTGTGAATAGAAATTTTCAAATAATCTTCCATTTACAGTGTTTCCTTCTCCCAAATGAACAAATATGACCCTCCTCACAATTATTCATCACTTGTATATTGATTTACGTCATTTTAATCTCTTTTTTTAATTTGATTTATGATTATAGATCTAGAGTTATGTTGTTTGGAGAGAGAGAAACCAATATAGTTAATTTATTTAATAATTTTTTTCTGCTTAATAAATAGTTTGAATTAAAGAATTTTTAATTAATGTTGTTATGAGCGATAATAAATCAATATATTTTCAATTTGTAAATTACTAAAATTAACAATAATGAATTTATTAATATTTCTTCAAATAATATATGTTTTAGATGGAGCACAGGTCCTGGATGTACTCATCCAACGACGGAGATGTGGTGGCATATTTTAACAGAGTAACTGAATTTACTGGGTTGATCGTGCTGCTGCAAGGACACGACAACCTCCGGAGTTGGTGTATCGATCGCTAAGACGCAACACAAACGTCTTGTACGGTTGTAGTCAGATCATCAACGTCATCTCCCTCTAATCGAACTTATCTTATCCTCTCATCGAAAGATCAGGACACCCCTTGATAAGGACATCACTTCACATGATACACACATGGAGCCTCCACCTACAATTCAATTACAAGGACCAATCACACGCGCCTGTTCCCGTCGCTTGAACCATGAGGTTAATTCTTTCCTTAGCAACTATGTTAATATTTGTTTGGATGAGATGCTACTGAATACTAGTGATATTTTGTTGCTTAGGAACATGGGAGATGGAATAGGAGAGTTGCGGTTGAAGACGGAGTCGCACGGATGATTTGAAGTCAAGAATTCGCTGGTTCGGACTACATCAACCACTATGCACCAAAATGGGCGTAACTTCCTCATACGAAATCCGATTGGCATGTTCTTGGACTTTTTAGAAAGCTAAGGAGAAGACAGATCTTTTAGCATTGGTTTTGCCTCATTTGGAGTCTCGAGTCATCATGTGTGACTTAAACAGTCCTGCATGACAAAATTGGGCCGAGTTGGACCTTGTACTGAGTTGGAGGCCGTGTTGGCCCATAGTCCGAGTCGTGTGCGCCTCCTACAGGATGCCCACGCCCTATATACTCATGACAGCCGTCATTAGGGTTAGGTTTTGCTTTGTTTGCATCTACACTCGTGTGTTTAGATCCCGCTCTTGCACCGGACCGATTGGCTGCTGTAACGGCGTTTGTGAAACCTCACCTCATCATAGTTCATTTGTGATTTGGCATTCGACTCGTGTTCTTCTTGTTCTTGCTTGTGTTCTTGGATTCGCTTGCAGGAAATAGCCTTCGTGGAGAGGTCAATCGTGCCCTGCGTGGTTGATAACGGACGGATACGGTGGTGTAGCGATTGTAAGGTTTTGATCTGCCGGACCGAAGCCTTGGATCGTCAACGTCGAGATTCTCTACCAATCCAAGTTATCCTTACCTAGTGGAAGATCAGGATCAATCCCCCTATTAGTTGGTATCAGATTTCAGGTTTCCCGTTAGGTAATCTCGATCTTCTTTTATTTTTACCTAGAGTCCAGAAAACCCTCACAAAAAAATCCCCATCGAGAACCCCTTTGTGCCTTGCGATTTTAATTTCAGTTTGTAACTTTGTTGAGTTTGTGTTCTTGGTTGAGTCTTGTTGCTGGTTTAGTCATCCCTTTGTGTCATTTGAGTAGTAGTTGATCTTGTCTCTCAAAAAAAATTACCCCACCCGAAAACCCCCCTCCACATCCCTAGTTGGTTTCCACTTGGTTTCCTACTCGATTTTCCACATCGAGTCCTTGTGACCCCCCTCGGTAAAACAGGCATAACTTTTTGCTCGTTTGTCAGAAAAATCTGAAATTTTTTGAGCATCTTCTTCTCCCAATTTGGAGCCGACCCAAACTATACTTCCTCCTGTTTGGTTTCATCAGAATTGCCAAAAAAAATCAGGAAGATAAAAAAATTGGTCAAAGTTTTTGCACGCTGTTCAGAGAACTTGTTGAATTTCTGTGAACCATATCCCACCTCAGTTGCACGTGCCAATTTTTGTGGTTGCATCTCTTATCATCCTTGTTCAAAAAAATATAGTGAAAAAAAATAAAAAAATGAGAAGTAAAGAAGCAAAAGAGAACCGGTCCTGTCGTTTGCTACCTTGTTCTGCCTTCCACTTGAGTTTTGGGCACATAGTTTCCCTCTATTGCTTGAATTTCACCTTGGGAGCACTTGGACCAGCAACTTTGATGAGTACTAGGGAACACTTACTGAACTTGGTCTAACTGTTATTACTTTCGCTATTCCTTGCTACTTACTTTGCCTTCCAAGCTACACCTTCTCTTGGTCAGGACAGGTTCACATCTTGCAATCGCCAACCACCCTCCACTTGGTTCTTCACCTGTAGGCCGGTGACCTCGCTGCGGCATGGTAAGAACACTTGCAAGCATGGGTAAGGCGCTTGATGGATTGCTTCCACCACACACCCACCACTCCACCTAGTTGCATTCCATAAGGATTATTCTTTGTTGTTTGTCTTTTCACTAACATGGCAGATAACAACGGTACCCCTCCATCCGATTTTAATGACTGTGTCTCACGACGTGCTCTACTGGAGTCTCAGCGGCAGACCCAACACTCCATCGAACATCTCGCGCGTACTGTGGCTGATCTAGTGGAGCAGATGACTTCCCTAGAGACACGCTTGCCTGCTGCACAAGACGACGACCATGTTGAGGAGGAAGACGACCATGTTGAGGAGGAAGACAACCTATCCGATGTCAGGAACAATGGCATTGACCCTGACGAGGCTGCACGTCATCGCTTTCAGTTCAATCGTCAAGGTAGGGGCGACCACCGCAACCGCCATCCACGAGGTAACAATGACAACTGCGGGAACAATGATCCCTACTCCAAGGTAAAATTTTTAGTACCTCATTTTGCTGGCACCTATGATCCAGATGCATATTTAGATTGGGAGATGTCAGTCGAACAAAAATTTAATGCTCACATGGTTCCTGCTATCCACCATGTGCGCTTAGCTACTAGTGACTTCACTGGATATGCTCTTCTTTGGTGGACTGAAATAGTTCAGGTTGGCAATGAACCATAAAATTGGGGTATGTTAAAACGACAAATGTGTGGTAGATGGGTTCCTCCTTCATATAAACGTGATTTGAGAAAAAAATTGCAGCACCTAAACCAAGGAAATAAATCGGTAGAGGAGTATTATCAGGAGCTGCAAATAGGTTGCATGCGTGCTGAAATTGAGGAGGACAATGAGGATAAAATGGCCCGTTTTTATGGTGGTTTAAGACGTGAAATTCAGGATATCATTGATTATAAAGAATACAATACTATCACTCGTCTTTTCCACCTTGCTATACTTGCAGAAAAAGAATTGCAGGGTCGCCAACAACCACAACACAGCATGAGGACCAACATTGGTGGTGCCACTTCACGCTCAAGTGGGCAGCAGCAGCGACCACCACCTCCTTCTCGACCGGCGGTTACATTAGCACCTTCTGCATATACAGCCCAGGCTGAGAGCTCCAAAGCTGCAGCATCCAAGGTGCCAGCTAAGCCCACCTCCTCGGCGGCCTCTATTGCATGTTTTGTAGCGATCCAGTATCACCGATGCAAAGGATCCGGCCACGTTATGAAGGACTACCCTAGTCAGCGGGCTTATATTTCTACGGAAGACGGTGGCTATGTAAGTGCTAGTGATGTTGAAGATGAATATGCACTTGCTGCTAACATTGCAGGAGATTACGATGCTTCTGACGATGACGCTGTTTTTGCACTGGATGCCTCTACCGACCATGAAGCACTTATTGTACAATGTGTGTTTGAGCACTCACATGGAGAAGGACGACTGAGCACAACGAAACAATCTGTTTCAGACCTTCTTCATCGTCAATGACCGCCGTGTACGTGTCATCATCGACAGCGGTAGTTGCAACAATTTGGTGAGCCATGACATGGTAACTAAGCTTCAACTTCCCACACGTGCGCATCCACACCCTTACCACATGCAATGGTTCAACAATAGCGGTAAGGTCAAGGTAACACAAACTGCTCACATCAGATTTTCCATTGGTACATACATCGGAGTTGCTGATTTTGATGTAGTACCAATGCAAGCATGTTCTCTATTACTTGGTAGACCTTGGGAATATGATACTGATGCTACAAACCATGGTAGGAGCAATAAGTACACATTTATGTATAAAGGAAAGAAAGTTACTTTGCTTGCTATGACTCCTGCTGAAATTGTGAAATTTGAACAAGAAAAACATGCTAAGGACGCACATACAAGCAAACAACCTTCTGAAAATCAGCAAGTAGCTAAGATGCTTTTGAGGCAACAGAAAGATAAAGTTGCTTCTCCTTCTTCATCACAAGTTATTAATCTGAAAGGACGTGTCATGCTTGCAACTAAAACTGACCTTGCTGAAATTTGTGATGATACTCCCATGATATATGGCTTGATTTGCACGAACGTGTTGTTTTCACTTGCGAACATTCCTAGCTCTGTTCCCGTTGCAGTCACTGACCTTTTGCAGGAGTTTAACGATGTTTTTCCTGCTGAGATACCACCCGGGCTGCCACCGATACGCGGCATCGAGCACCAAATTGATTTGATCCCGGGAGCATCTCTTCCTAATCGTACAGCGCACCGTACCAATCCGGAGGAGACAAAAGAAATTCAGCGCCAAGTACAAGACCTTCGTGATTGTGGGTACGTCCGTGAAAGCCTTAGTCCTTGTGCAGTACTCGTTCTTTTGGTGCCTAAGAAAGATGGTAGTTGGCGCATGTGTGTTGATTGTCGTGCTATTAATAATATCACCATTCGATATCGACACCCTATTCCTAGATTGGATGACATGCTTGATGAGCTTAGTGGTGCCATTATCTTTACTAAGATCGATCTCCGTAGTGGCTACCACCAAATTCGCATGAAACTAGGTGCTGAATGAAAAACTGCTTTTAAAACAAAGTTTGGATTATATGAGTGGCTTGTCATGCCTTTTGGACTTACTAATTGTAACACCTCAATTTTTCAAAACAATAAAAATATTATTAAATTCAATTTCTTGGAATTATTAATTCTGAAAATAACTTAAATACCTCTTCATACCCTTTTGAACTACAACATAGAGTAGATGACCAAATTAGGAGGTGAAACTTTTTGTATATGATCCTAAGGCCAAAAGATAATTTTGAGAATTTTTATAAATTTTTACCAGCCTTGGAAGTAGCCCTAATCTTTTAATCTATTTTCTGGAATTATTTTTATTCAGAAACACGTTAGAACAGTATTGGGCTCCTCCCCCTCCCTTCTCTCTCTCCCGGCCGGCCCAGCCCGTTACCGCGCTCCCCTCTGGCTGACAACCCGACCCCACCTGTCGGCGCCGAATCCCTCCCCTCGCGCGCGAACCCGACACCCCGGCCCCACCCGTCAGTCGCCACCCTCACCCGCTCGCGCCCGCTGGCCAGTGGCCCCCGCCTGTCAGACCCGTCGTCTACCTCCCGCCGTCGCCCCCAAATTCCGCCGGCCGACGACTCCGCCTCGGATCCGCCTCGCTGGCCCCTCCCGTATTAAATTGGCGCCATTAACAGCCCCCCCGCGCTCAGCCGACCGTTTCCCCGCTTTAACCCTCGCGTTTACGCCACGGGATCGCCGCTCCGCGTGCATGGCCGAGCCATCGCCGGCGAGTAAAGGCCCTCGGCCGGTTTCCTTGCATGCGAGCCCTCCCCGGCGTCCTATTTAAGCCCCCAGCCTGAGCCGCGTCCGACCCCCACGCTTAATCGCCTCGAGAACGAACAGAGCACTCACAGTTCACTTTTTTTGCGCACACCCTCTGATTCACCTCCGGCCACCGCTCGCCGTCGCACCGGACCACCTCCGCCCGTGCCTCCGCCACCAACGTGACCGCGAGAACGACCCCGACCTCGGCCACCCCTCCGCCGACGTCGAACCCCGCCGGAACACCATCGCCGACGAGGAACCCGAACCACTCCGCCGTCTACCCTAGTCGCCGGCCTCGCTCCGTCGACCCCTCGCCTCGCCTAAGGTACCGTCGTGACCGCCTTGGCCTCCTCTTTCCGTTTTCGCATAGAGCTAGGGCCTAGCCCCCTCGTAGGCGCCATCGCCACCACACCCGAGCCCCGCCGTCGCCGGAGACGAAGGGGGGTATAGCCCCCTTAGCGCGTGTCGTGCCGGATTCAATCCTGGCCGCACGATCGCAATCGGACGACGCGCGTGAGCCCACGTACGCGATCTAATCCGCACCGTCGGATCTGGTCAAAGCGGTATGTTTTAATCTCGCGCGTTGGTTTTCATTTAAACCCGCTGGGCGATCTCGTGCGTCCACGTGGTACCCCTTCGCACGTTTTAATCCTGGCCGTCCGTTATCACTTAACCCTCCCGCCTCGCTCTCGCGCGTTGGATCTGGATCCAACGGTCCAGATCGACCCGGCGCACGCGCACAGTGCGCGGGTTCACCGTGGGCCTGGCTCACCGTGGACCCGAGAGGTTTAAAATTTGAAAATAAAATTCCAGAAATGCTTTTAAACTGGTAAAATTCATATCTAATGCATTTGGACTCTAAAAATTGCCATTTCAATTTTAGAAAATTCATAAAATTATTCTCTACATATTTATGCAATAAAAACAGTAGGTTTATTTGGGCATTTTCATGTTTATTTAAATAAGTATTCAAATGCCCTTAGGATTTAAATGTGAATTTCAATATTTAAATCCCAGAAAAATTGTATAATTGTCCTTTACTGTTAAAACACTAAAACCACTAGGTTTCCTATAAATCAATTGAACTAAATTGGTTAGAAAACCCAATGTAGGGTTATGCCCACTTAAATACTCTTTTATGAAAAACAATGATTTATTTAGATTCACTTTAAATTAATGGAGGAATAAATTTCAGAACTTTAATATCTGAATTTATTTTATTTTTAATCCAACCAACCTTAACTTATATGCTTGCAATGTAATGTTATATGGTTTGATTGAATGTGGTACTCTTTTTATTTGACTTTATATTAAAAAGACTACGACGTCGCCGAGGAGCCGGAGTACTTCCCGGAAGTTCCTCCCTCCCCATTCGCTGAACAAGGCAAGTCACCAAACAATTCTTTTGAGCATATTGAACCCATGTCTGAATTGATTATCGCTATAACACATAGGTTATATATGCATTAGTCAAATGAGCCCTTACATTATATTTATTTAGGATCCCCCGACCTTGATGTGCAACCCAAGCCATGCTATCTCGCCTAACCTCCTTGTCACCATATGATTAATGATATTAGCTAGTGTCCAAAGTATTGACACGACCGCTATAGGATAAAAATGAGTCGTAGCAAAATGGTTCTATTATATGATCCCCGTTGCTTCTTATCCTTGGAAATTCTGTTGGTGATGAGTCATGGTTGTGAGTGTATGCATGGTGGGTTCCGGGTGCAAGCTAGGGCATTGGTCAGTCGCACCCGGGGCACTATAAGGACCGGTCTGAGGGATCCGTTGCAATACACTTCCGTACTAACCACAAGTCTAGTGGGTAAGTCCTAACTAAGGTATGGGTTGTTCCAAACCGAGGCCACCACTTGGAGATGGGTCAAGTTGCACCTGCGGGTGACTTGTACCAATGGGCGCAAAAGGGGGTGCGACGTTAGCCGGGATACGGCCCGGCGCGCCGGCGAAACCTAGAGCGGGTGGTTATCGCTTGGAACATCTCATATTGAGGTTTTGGCACGAGTTCCCGTGAAATGGGTCATCTCGTTGGGATGAGTGCGTGCCTTGTGGGTACAGTAGTACATCTCTGATCAGAGTCTAAAATCTTTTCGAAAAGCCGAGCCCACGGTCAAGGGCGGGTTGCGTGACATCCCCCAGTTAGTTTACTTGAATATGGATGTGCATGTTGTTTGTCATGTAAGGACCGTTGTGCGAGGAGGTAAAACGTACTCCTCGAGTTAGTTGATGTTGATGATGCTCATGTTTACTTTCCGCATGATTAATATATGATTACACTAAATGCCATAACTGTAACTGCTTTATTCCGCATTGTTAGCCTTTATCCTTCCTTGTTTATTTCCTTGCATTATTATTTGCATTTGCGGTGGCTTGTTGAGTACTTTTGTACTCATACCCGTTGGACCCCACAGAGGATACCTACTATGAAGACGGTCTGGAGTAGCGACCCAGTCGAGAAGAAAGATCCTGAAGAAGGAGTTCGTCATGCCGTTTTCTAAAATATTTTATTTGCTGCTTTTACTAAAGACAATGATGTAATAATTATGGTCTGCGTGCCATGAATACTGTATGATGTACGTATGTCGCATGATGAACCTCTTGGATTATTGTTTTTCTTATGAAATTCAATAATGTCTCGATTTGATAAATCGGGGCGTGACAAGATGGTATCAGAGCCGACTCGACTGTAGGAAGCCAAACAGACCCGCCTAGCCACGGACCATAGGAAATTATTTCTCAAAAATCTAATTTACAAATTTTGTTCCTCTCCTCACTTTTATTCAACTTGCTGTTTTGTAGATGCCAGTCTACCGGGTTCAAAGCTTCTGCCGACACTTTGAGGGCTTCGTCAGGGAACTCCGGATGATGCTCACATTCCTCGGGTTCCTCTTCGAACCCGAATTCCAAGGGATCTACTTGGAAGAATTCGCCGGGCCTTGCGACGTCTCCCTCACCGTCCACGGCTCCGGAGAGCATCTGCCACCCTACACTACGGCACTTGGAGGCCCGACCTTCGACGTCGCGTGCCAACGAGTCGCCCTCCAGGCCCTCATGGAGCTGAGGATGATCTACGACGATCGTCTTCAGAACACATCCTTCCGGCTTGTGCCGAAGCGTACTCCCGGCGCCCACCGCAGTATCTACCACGGAGTTCACTCCGTGCGCGATCCAGCCATGGCCCGGCAGTCGCGTCTTCTACAGGCTATGGATGATCTCCATACTGAGGCGGTGCTCGACGCCGACGAGCACCATGAGGCGGTCGAGTTTCTTCGTGGAGAGACGAAGAACTTGATCCAGCAGAACGGCGAGCTGCAGCGCAAGATCATGCAGCTGCAGAAGGACATCGCTGAGATGGTCCCTCTCCTTCCGAGGAAGAGGAAGCCCATCCGTGAGCCCGTCCCTCGCCCCAAGCGGATCCCACCTCACCCCTCCACCGCCGGACCATCTACCGCCAGCATCCCTGCCCCACGCCCCGGCCTCGTCTCCGATCCTATCATCGAGAACTTTCTCGAGCCCACCGTCCCTTCGGAGCCGCGCACCCGTGGTTCCGAGAGCACGGAGACTGCCTCCGGTGGCGAGTAGGCGTAGGAGTCACTAGTTTAAAAATAAAAATTCGTATGTGGTGCTACCCATGACGAGTGTGTCTTGGGTAGAATAAAAACTTGGTTGTAATGAACATTTTACCACTGAAATTATTTATGAGATGGAACTATTATCGTACATTGTTTTGTCAATTCGTTTGTCTTATGACTATGCATATTCAGAAGATGGCCGACCACCAGAACACCGGCTCCAACAACGGAGCAGGAGGGAGCCGAGATGCACCTGAGGGAGTTGTACCTCACTGGGGTGCGACAGGCCCACGTCAGTCTGGGTCGCCTTCCGCCAACCACCCCACCTTGGCGGAAATGATGGCGAATCAAAACCACCTGATCACCGCCCTCCTCACCCAAATGCAGCACCAACAGGCTCAGTTGGACCGTCTGCAGAATGGGGAGCCCGCCCCTCGCGCACCAGCACCCGCGGCCGCTCCGCAACTCTCCGAGTTCTTGCGTGTGCGCCCGCCCGTCTTCTCGAGCACGACCAACCCGATGGAGGCCGGAGATTGGCTCCGCACCATCGAGAAGAAGCTCGACCTCCTCCCCTGCACAGACCGGGAGCGAGTGGCCTTCGCCACTCATCAACTCCAGGGTCCCGCCGCTGAATGGTGGGACAACTACCGTGCGTCCCAGCCGGAGGGCCACATGGTGACTTGGGCGGAGTTCACCATCGCCTTCCGCGCCGCCCACGTCCCCGCCGGTGTCATCGCGGTCAAGCAGCAGGAGTTCCGCGACCTGCAGCAGGGCAACAGGACTGTCATGGAGTACCTCCATGAGTTCAACCGCCTCGCACGCTACGCACCGGAGGAAGTGCGCACCGACGCCCTCCGCCAAGCCAAGTTCCTCAGGGGACTTAAGGATGAGCTGTCCATCCAGCTCGTCGCCGCCGACTTCGCCGATTTCCAGCGGCTGGTCAACAAAGCGCTCATCCAAGAGACTGAGCAGAACAAGCTGGACCTCAAGAAGAGGAAGATGATCGCCTTCAAGCACCAGCAGGCGAACACTCAGAGGCCCCGCTTCGTCCCTCCGCCACCAGCGCCCACCTACCATCCTCGGCCCGCCTACAGGCCACCTCATGCAGCCGGTGGATCCAACGCCGGGCATCCTCGCCCCGCTCCACCAGCTCCGGCCACTCAGCCCGCACCGGCCGCCAAAGCCCCGATCTTGAGGGATCGCCAAGGAAGGCCAGTCGTCTGCTTCAACTGCCGCAAGGAGGGGCACTACTCCCACCAGTGTCCCCACCCCAAACGGCCCCAGGGCGCGGCGCCCAACCAGGCGGTGCGAGCCCGCGTAAACCACGTCAACGCGGAGGAAGCTCAGGAGGCGCCAGAAGTCGTGCTCGGTACGTTTACTGTGAATTCCGTACCGGCCTTAATATTGTTTGACTCTGGAGCGACACACTCCTTCGTCTCCGAGGATTTCGTAAAATCACATGGACTGGACGTACTTCCGCTACCCACACCCATGGTTATTACTACTCCCGGCAACAAGACCTTAGCCCGCTTATATAGCCCTAAGGTTCAAATTGAGATCCTAGGAGTATTGTTTCGAGCCGAGCCGGTTCTCATCCAATGCACCGGGCTTGATTTCATCCTAGGGATGGATTGGTTGATGAAGCATAAAGGTGTGATCAACTGTGCCAACAAATCCGTCACGGTGACCAACCCAGAAGGCGAAGTCGTTACCTTTCGTATGACCAGTCGCAAGCCACTCGGAGCATCCCTTCGCTCGATAGCTCTTGAAGAGGTGCCAATAGTCAAGGAGTTTGCAGACGTTTTCCCTGAAGATCTGCCCGGAATGCCTCCCAAACGGGACATCGAATTCAGAATCGAGCTTGTCCCGGGGACCACTCCAATCTCTAAGCGCCCATACCGAATGGCCGCCAATGAACTAGCCGAAGTCAAGAGCAACATCGAAGACCTCGAGCAGAAAGGTTACATCCGACCGAGTACCTCACCCTGGGGTGCACCGGTCATATTTGCCATGAAGAAGGACAAGACCAAAAGGATGTGCGTGGACTATAGAGCCTTGAACGACGTAACCATCAAGAACAAATACCCATTGCCTCGGATCGACGACCTGTTCGATCAGCTGAAAGGATCCTCGGTGTTTTCCAAGATCGACCTCAGGTCGGGTTACCACCAGTTGAGGATCAGGGAGGAAGATATACCCAAGACTGCTTTCACCTCCCGCTATGGACTCTACGAGTACACCGTGATGTCGTTCGGACTCACGAATGCCCCGGCCTTCTTCATGAACATGATGAACAACGTATTCATGGAGTTCTTGGATAAGTTCATCGTGGTATTCATCGACGATATCCTCGTTTACTCCAAGACCAAGGAGGAACACGAGACTCACCTCCGTCTGACCCTCGGAAAGCTAAGAGAGCAGCAACTGTACGCCAAATACAGCAAGTGCGAATTTTGGTCGTCTGAGGTGAAGTTCCTCGGCCATGTCATATCTGCCGGAGGAATAGCAGTGGACCCAACGACCGTTGAAGCGGTAACCAACTGGCTACAGCCAACGACCGTGACCGAGATCCGGAGTTTTCTCGGATTGGCCGGATACTACCGCCGGTTCATCGAGAATTTTTCCAAGATCGCCAAGCCTATGACCAGACTTCTGCAGAAAGAGGTGAAGTTTGATTGGACCCCCGACTGCGAAGAGAGCTTCCAGACTCTCAAGAAGAAGCTCGTGTCAGCCCCTATTCTGACTCTGCCAGACATCCGGAAAGACTTCCACGTCTACTGTGATGCCTCTCGTCAAGGATTGGGATGCGTCTTAATGCAAGAAGGGAAGGTGGTATCCTACGCCTCCCGGCAGTTGAGACCGCATGAGCTGAACTACCCAACTCACGACCTGGAACTAGCAGCCGTGGTTCATGCCTTGAAGATATGGAGACATTACCTTGTGGGGAATCGGTGTGAGGTCTTCACCGACCACAAGAGCCTCAAGTACATATTCACCCAACCAGATCTGAACCTCAGGCAAAGGAGATGGTTGGAACTGATCAAGGATTACGACTTGGGCATCCATTATCATCCGGGCAAAGCGAACGTGGTGGCAGACGCCCTCAGTCGAAAAGGGTACTGCAACGCCATCATGGTTCAGGACCAAGCTCCTTTACTGTATAAGGAGATGGAAAGGTTAAACTTGGGAATCACCACCCGAGAGTACCTCGCTGCCTTGGAATCTCGGCCTGTCTTAATAGACCAGATCCGAGAGAAGCAGAAGGAAGACTCGGACATCCTGGAGATCCAGCAAAACATGAGGAAGGGTAAAGCCCCCGGATTCTCCGAGGACGAACATGGTACCATTTGGTTCGGAAACCGAGTATGCGTACCCAACCTACCTGAGTTGAAGACTCTCATCCTTCAAGAAGCCCACGATACTCTATACTCCATTCATCCCGGGAGTACAAAGATGTACCAAGACCTGAAGGAAAAATATTGGTGGGTCAGTATGAAGAGAGAGATAGCTGAGTATGTGGCCAAGTGCGACACATGCCGGCGAGTCAAGGCAGAGCATCAGAGACCTGCCGGACTTCTTCAACCTCTCAAAGTCCCTGAATGGAAGTGGGAAGAGATAGGAATGGACTTCATCACGGGACTGCCCAGGACCCAAGCTGGTCATGATTCTATCTGGGTGATCGTCGATCGACTCACCAAGGTAGCTCACTTCGTTCCGGTCAAGACAACTTACACCGTCGCCAAGTTGGCTGAGTTGTATATGACCCGGATCGTGTGCCTCCACGGAGTTCCCAAGAAGATTGTATCTGACCGCGGGAGTCAGTTTACCTCCAAGTTTTGGAAGAACCTTCAAGAGGAACTCGGCACCCGGCTGAACTTTAGCACCGCCTATCATCCACAGACCGACGGTCAGACCGAAAGGGTCAACCAGATATTGGAGGATATGCTTAGAGCTTATGCTCTAGACTTTGGCGGAGTGTGGGACAAGAACTTACCTTATGCAGAGTTCTCCTACAACAACAGCTATCAAGCCAGCCTGCAAATGTCCCCGTTCGAAGCACTCTATGGGCGTAAGTGCAGAACGCCGTTGCTCTGGGATCAAACCGGAGAGTCACAACTGTTTGGGACGGATTTATTGAGAGAAGCCGAAGAGAAAGTTAAGATCATAAGAGACCGGCTGAAGGCAGCCCAATCCAGACAAAAGAGCTACGCCGATAACCGTCGAAGAGATCTAGCCTTTGAGGAGGGCGATTACGTCTACCTCCGAGTCACTCCCCTCCGTGGCACTCAAAGGTTCAACATGAAAGGCAAACTAGCACCCCGCTACGTCGGACCTTTCCAGATCCTCCGTCGACAAGGAGAAGTGGCATACCAACTTGAACTGCCCCCATCCTTGGCAGGCGTTCATGATGTGTTCCATGTCTCGCAGCTGAAGAAGTGTCTCCGTGTGCCCACCGAGCAAGCCGATCTTCAGCAGCTTAATGTCCAAGAAGACTTGACCTACATAGAGAGGCCCGTCAAGATCTTGGAAACCAAGGAAAGAGTAACCAGAAGTCGCGTCGTCCGCTTCTGCAAAGTCCAATGGAACAACCATCCCGCAGAAGAAGCCACTTGGGAAAAAGAAGACGAGCTGAAAGCCCAATACCCCGAGCTATTCGAGTAGCGTTCCAATCTCGAGGACGAGATTCTTGTAAGGGGGATAGGTTTGTAACACCTCAATTTTTCAAAACAATAAAAATATTATTAAATTCAATTTCTTGGAATTATTAATTCTGAAAATAACTTAAATACCTCTTCATACCCTTTTGAACTACAACATAGAGTAGATGACCAAATTAGGAGGTGAAACTTTTTGTATATGATCCTAAGGCCAAAAGATAATTTTGAGAATTTTTATAAATTTTTACCAGCCTTGGAAGTAGCCCTAATCTTTTAATCTATTTTCTGGAATTATTTTTATTCAGAAACACGTTAGAACAGTATTGGGCTCCTCCCCCTCCCTTCTCTCTCTCCCGGCCGGCCCAGCCCGTTACCGCGCTCCCCTCTGGCTGACAACCCGACCCCACCTGTCGGCGCCGAATCCCTCCCCTCGCGCGCGAACCCGACACCCCGGCCCCACCCGTCAGTCGCCACCCTCACCCGCTCGCGCCCGCTGGCCAGTGGCCCCCGCCTGTCAGACCCGTCGTCTACCTCCCGCCGTCGCCCCCAAATTCCGCCGGCCGACGACTCCGCCTCGGATCCGCCTCGCTGGCCCCTCCCGTATTAAATTGGCGCCATTAACAGCCCCCCCCGCGCTCAGCCGACCGTTTCCCCGCTTTAACCCTCGCGTTTACGCCACGGGATCGCCGCTCCGCGTGCATGGCCGAGCCATCGCCGGCGAGTAAAGGCCCTCGGCCGGTTTCCTTGCATGCGAGCCCTCCCCGGCGTCCTATTTAAGCCCCCAGCCTGAGCCGCGTCCGACCCCCACGCTTAATCGCCTCGAGAACGAACAGAGCACTCGCAGTTCACTTTTTTTGCGCACACCCTCTGATTCACCTCCGGCCACCGCTCGCCGTCGCACCGGACCACCTCCGCCCGTGCCTCCGCCACCAACGTGACCGCGAGAACGACCCCGACCTCGGCCACCCCTCCGCCGACGTCGAACCCCGCCGGAACACCATCGCCGACGAGGAACCCGAACCACTCCGCCGTCTACCCTAGTCGCCGGCCTCGCTCCGTCGACCCCTCGCCTCGCCTAAGGTACCGTCGTGACCGCCTTGGCCTCCTCTTTCCGTTTTCGCATAGAGCTAGGGCCTAGCCCCCTCGTAGGCGCCATCGCCACCACACCCGAGCCCCGCCGTCGCCGGAGACGAAGGGGGGTATAGCCCCCTTAGCGCGTGTCGTGCCGGATTCAATCCTGGCCGCACGATCGCAATCGGACGACGCGCGTGAGCCCACGTACGCGATCTAATCCGCACCGTCGGATCTGGTCAAAGCGGTATGTTTTAATCTCGCGCGTTGGTTTTCATTTAAACCCGCTGGGCGATCTCGTGCGTCCACGTGGTACCCCTTCGCACGTTTTAATCCTGGCCGTCCGTTATCACTTAACCCTCCCGCCTCGCTCTCGCGCGTTGGATCTGGATCCAACGGTCCAGATCGACCCGGCGCACGCGCACAGTGCGCGGGTTCACCGTGGGCCTGGCTCACCGTGGACCCGAGAGGTTTAAAATTTGAAAATAAAATTCCAGAAATGCTTTTAAACTGGTAAAATTCATATCTAATGCATTTGGACTCTAAAAATTGCCATTTCAATTTTAGAAAATTCATAAAATTATTCTCTACATATTTATGCAATAAAAACAGTAGGTTTATTTGGGCATTTTCATGTTTATTTAAATAAGTATTCAAATGCCCTTAGGATTTAAATGTGAATTTCAATATTTAAATCCCAGAAAAATTGTATAATTGTCCTTTACTGTTAAAACACTAAAACCACTAGGTTTCCTATAAATCAATTGAACTAAATTGGTTAGAAAACCCAATGTAGGGTTATGCCCACTTAAATACTCTTTTATGAAAAACAATGATTTATTTAGATTCACTTTAAATTAATGGAGGAATAAATTTCAGAACTTTAATATCTGAATTTATTTTATTTTTAATCCAACCAACCTTAACTTATATGCTTGCAATGTAATGTTATATGGTTTGATTGAATGTGGTACTCTTTTTATTTGACTTTATATTAAAAAGACTACGACGTCGCCGAGGAGCCGGAGTACTTCCCGGAAGTTCCTCCCTCCCCATTCGCTGAACAAGGCAAGTCACCAAACAATTCTTTTGAGCATATTGAACCCATGTCTGAATTGATTATCGCTATAACACATAGGTTATATATGCATTAGTCAAATGAGCCCTTACATTATATTTATTTAGGATCCCCCGACCTTGATGTGCAACCCAAGCCATGCTATCTCGCCTAACCTCCTTGTCACCATATGATTAATGATATTAGCTAGTGTCCAAAGTATTGACACGACCGCTATAGGATAAAAATGAGTCGTAGCAAAATGGTTCTATTATATGATCCCCGTTGCTTCTTATCCTTGGAAATTCTGTTGGTGATGAGTCATGGTTGTGAGTGTATGCATGGTGGGTTCCGGGTGCAAGCTAGGGCATTGGTCAGTCGCACCCGGGGCACTATAAGGACCGGTCTGAGGGATCCGTTGCAATACACTTCCGTACTAACCACAAGTCTAGTGGGTAAGTCCTAACTAAGGTATGGGTTGTTCCAAACCGAGGCCACCACTTGGAGATGGGTCAAGTTGCACCTGCGGGTGACTTGTACCAATGGGCGCAAAAGGGGGTGCGACGTTAGCCGGGATACGGCCCGGCGCGCCGGCGAAACCTAGAGCGGGTGGTTATCGCTTGGAACATCTCATATTGAGGTTTTGGCACGAGTTCCCGTGAAATGGGTCATCTCGTTGGGATGAGTGCGTGCCTTGTGGGTACAGTAGTACATCTCTGATCAGAGTCTAAAATCTTTTCGAAAAGCCGAGCCCACGGTCAAGGGCGGGTTGCGTGACATCCCCCAGTTAGTTTACTTGAATATGGATGTGCATGTTGTTTGTCATGTAAGGACCGTTGTGCGAGGAGGTAAAACGTACTCCTCGAGTTAGTTGATGTTGATGATGCTCATGTTTACTTTCCGCATGATTAATATATGATTACACTAAATGCCATAACTGTAACTGCTTTATTCCGCATTGTTAGCCTTTATCCTTCCTTGTTTATTTCCTTGCATTATTATTTGCATTTGCGGTGGCTTGTTGAGTACTTTTTGTACTCATACCCGTTGGACCCCACAGAGGATACCTACTATGAAGACGGTCTGGAGTAGCGACCCAGTCGAGAAGAAAGATCCTGAAGAAGGAGTTCGTCATGCCGTTTTCTAAAATATTTTATTTGCTGCTTTTACTAAAGACAATGATGTAATAATTATGGTCTGCGTGCCATGAATACTGTATGATGTACGTATGTCGCATGATGAACCTCTTGGATTATTGTTTTTCTTATGAAATTCAATAATGTCTCGATTTGATAAATCGGGGCGTGACACTAATGCACCTAGTACCTTCATGTGCTTGATGAATGAAGTCCTACGGCCCTTTATAGGACGCTTTGTGGTAGTATACTTTGATGATATCTTGATTTACAGCAAGTCTCTCACTGAACATGTTGAACACCTACGTGATGTTTTTTCTGTCCTACGTGAGGCTAGATTGTTTGGTAACCTTGAGAAGTGCACGTTTTGCACGGATCGAGTTGTGTTTCTTGGATATGTTGTCACATCTTAGGGCATTGAGGTTGACGCGGCGAAGGTAGAAGCAATCAACAGCTGGCCGCAACCTCAAACTATCACACAAGTACATAGTTTTCTTGGTCTTGCAGGTTTCTACCGGCGTTTTGTGAAAGATTTCAGCACCTTAGCCGGTCCTTTGAATGAGTTGACCAAGAAGAGAGTTACTTTTACTTGGGAACCAGCACAAGAACAAGCTTTTGCCACACTCAAGGATCGCCTTACACATGCACCTCTACTTCAGCTACCCGACTTCGGTAAGACTTTTGAGTTAGAATGTGATGCTAGTGGTTTTGGAATAGGAGGTGTGCTGCTACAAGGAGGTAAACCCGTGGCCTATTTTAGTGAGAAATTACATGGTCCACAGTTGAATTATTCTACCTATGATAAGGAATTATATGCCTTGGTGCGTGTGCTTGAAACTTGGCAACATTACCTTTTCCCTAAGGAGTTTATTATTCATTCGGATCATGAAGCATTGAAGCATATACGTAGTCAAGCAAATCTGAATAAACGACATGCTAAATGGGTAGAATTTATTGAGACTTTTCCATATATCATTAAGCATAAGAAAGGGAAAGATAATGTGATTGTTGATGCTTTATCTAGACGTTATATATTGCTTTCTCAACTTGATTATAAGATCTTTGGTTTAGAAATATTGAAGGACATGTATGCTACTGATTTGGACTTCAAAGATGATTTTGCAAATTGTACAGATGACCATGCTTGGAACAAATATGTGTTGAATAATGGATATCTTTTTCGTGCTAACAAGTTATGTGTGCCGGCTAGCTCTCTTCGCTTGTTGTTATTGCAGGAAGCACATGGTGGTGGTTTGATGGGTCATTTTGGATCAAAGAAAACTGAAGATGTGATGTCCACACACTTCTATTGGCCTAGGATGAGACGAGATGTTGAGCGCTACGTGGCACGATGCACTACTTGCAATAAAGCTAAGTCCTGTCTAAACCCTCATGGTCTTTATATGCCTCTGCCTGTTCCTAGTGTACCTTGGGAGAATATTTCTATGGATTTTGTGTTAAGATTACCTAGAACTAAGAGGGGGAGGGATAGTATTTTTGTGGTGGTAGATCGGTTCTCTAAAATGGCGCATTTTATACCTTGTCACAAGAGCGACGACGCTACCAATGTTGCTGATTTGTTTTTCAGAGAGGTCGTACGCTTGCATGGAGTTCCCAATACCATCGTTTCAGATCATGATGCTAAATTATTAAGTCATTTTTGGAGGATGTTGTGGCATAAGTTGGGGACGAAGCTACTGTTTTCTACTACTTGTCACCCACAAACGGATGGGCAAACAGAGGTCGTCAACCGTACATTGTCCACCATGTTGAGGGTTGTTTTGAAGACCAACTTGAAGCTCTGGGAAGAGTGTCTACCTCATATTGAGTTTGCATATAATAGGTCAATACACTCCACTACTAAGGTACGTCCATTTCAAGTGGTCTATGGCTTTAATCTGTGTGCTCCTATTGATTTGCTACCGTTGCCACCATCTGAAAAAGTGAATTTTGATGCTACTACACATGCTGAATTATTGCTTAAGATGCATAAAACTACTAAAGCAAACATAGAGAAAATGAATGAGAAATATCGTGCTTATGGTAGTAAGGGTAGAAAAGAGATAACATTTGAACCGGGTGATCTTGTTTGGTTGCACTTGTGCAAGGATCATTTTCCTGATTTGAGAAAGTCTAAATTGATGCCCCGTGTTGATGGTCCTTTTCGTGTGCTTGAGAAGATAAATGATAATGCATATAAACTTGAGTTGCCTGCAGCTTTTGGGGTTAGTCCCACATTTAACATTTTAGATTTAAAGCCCTATTTGGGAGATGATGATGAGCTTGAGTCGAGGACGACTCCAATTCAAGAGGGGGAGAATGATGAGGACATCACTTCACATGATACACACATGGAGCCTCCACCTACAATTCAATTACAAGGACCAATCACACGCGCCCCGTGCTCGTCGCTTGAACCATGAGGTTAATTCTTTCCTTAGCAACTATGTTAATATTTGTTTGGATGGGATGCTACTAAATACTAGTGATATTTTGATGCTTAGGAACATGGGAGATGGAATAGGAGAGTTGGGGTTGAAGACGGAGTCGCACGGATGATTTGAAGTCAAGAATTCGCTGGTTCGGACTACATCAACCACCATGCACCAAAATAGGCGTAACTTCCTCATACGAAGTCTGATTGGCGCGTTCTTGGACTTTTTGGAAAGCTAAGGAGAAGACGGATCTTTTAGCGTTGGTTTCGCCTCATTTGGAGTGTTGAGTCATCCTGTGTGACTTAAACAGTCCTGCGTGATAGAATTGGGCCGAGTTGGACCTTGTACTGAGTTGGAGGTCGTGTTGGACCATAGTCCGAGTCGTGTGCGACTCCTACAGGATGCCCACGCCCTATATACTCACGACAGCCGTCATTAGGGTTAGGTTTTGCTTTGTTTGCATCTACACTCGTGTGTTTAGATCCCGCTCTTGCACCGGACCGATTGGCTGCTGCAACGGCGTTTGTGAAACCTCACCTCATCATAGTTCATCTGTAATTTGGCATTCGACTCGTGTTCTTCATATTCTTACTTGTGTTCTTGTATTCGCTTGCAGGAAATAGCCTTTGTGGAGAGGTCAATCACGCCCTGCGTGGTTGATAACCGACGGAGACGGTGGTGTAGCGATTGTAAGGTTTTGATCTGCCGGACCGGAGCCTTGGATCGTCAACGTTGAGATTCTCCACCAATCCAAGTTATCCTTACCTAGCGGAAGATCGGGACCAATCCCCCTATTACCCCTGCCCTCATCAAGTGGTATCAGAGCAAGGTTGATCGGTGAGAGTCTCCCTATTTTTACCGTATTTTTTTCCTACAGTCCAAAAAACCAAAAAAATATAGTAAATTAGATCAGTCCCATATTCCAAAACACTTTGAGCCTTTTACTAGTACTGCTTAGTTAGGGTTTGTTGAGTTTTTTGGTTGCATCGTTGTGTCAAATTGCTGGTCTTAGCGTCTAGTTCATTTAGAGTTTCGAGTTCTTATCACTTTTTTTTCCACCGTGTTGGATCTGTTTATCAAGTGTTAGGGTGTTTTTATCCCTTAGTTTTCGAGTATAGATGAAATTGGAGTCAGTTTTGGTTTATTGGAATTCAAGATTGGATTCGGGCAAGTTGTGCAGGTGTTAATAAAACTATCATATCTCGCACATGCCAACTCAGATTGAATAGTTTAGATATTTTAAGAAAGTTAAAGGCAAGATCTTCAAGTTTCCTTTTGGAGTTAACTTTAGATTCGGTCGTTTCCTTTTTGTTTTGTATCGTACAAGTTCAAGAGTCTTGAATTAATATTTTGTGTATACTAAGGCTTTTTCATTTGCTATTATTAAAAAAGAGAAGAAAAAAGATAAGAAAAAATAGAAGAAAAAAGGCAGAAAGGTGCTCAAAAAAGCCGCACCAAAAAAAAGAAAAGAGAGAGCATAATAAAGAAAAAGAGAAGAAAAAAGAAGTGGAGAAAGACGAAAGCTAGTTCTACCTTTATCAATTTGGTTGTATCGTTTGTGTCTAGGCTCGTGTCTCTAGTATGTTCTAGCCTAGGACCAGCCCAATACCAACTTTGAAAGATTATTCAACTTACATTGAGTAATGTGGTTCTAGTTTTTCCTTTGTTAGTATCTTTGCCCACCTATAGCTCCACATACTCGGCTATTACTCTACAAGACAAGCAACAAAGCATTGATACACCTTTCTCCTAAAGTTGTTTGTGTTTGCAGCTACCGTCACCTCCTGTCTTGCTTGGTAAGAACTTGTAAGAGCTTGGTAAAAAACTTGAGTGTGTGTGACCTTTTAGCCTCCATAACCTAGTAGTTGATAGGAATGTGCATATTCTTGTGTATGTTTCTTGTTCACTACTAATCATGATAGGATTGCGCAAGGAGATAAATGACGATCATGCTCAGCTAAAACTTCCTGGTCAGATTCGCCACAACAAGGAGAGTGCTCAACATGAAGGATGTGATATATTGAAATATTATTTAGCGAAGGTAGAATCATCTCTACCTTTATTTGATGGTAAGTTTGATTCTGAAGCGTATGTCAATTGGGAGCTAGCAGTAGATAAAGAATTCGATAAATATGATTTTTCTAATGCTCAAATGATTAGGACTGCTAGCAAAACATTTATCGGTTCTGCATCTTTTTGGTGGACATATACAGACAACAGACCTGAAACTTGGCATGACTGCAAAATTATGATGAGAAGGAGCTTTGTGTTTTCTTATTACAAGCGTGCTCTTCGTGAGAAATTAGAAAAATTGGAACAAGCTAATAGAACCGTTAGAGAGTACTACCATGAATTTAAAATATGCATCCTATACAGTGGTTTAGAAGAATGCCATGAAAAAACAATGACTAGATTTTTGAAAGGGCTTAATTTAGAAATACAAATTTTGCTGGCTAATACCATATATAGTCATTTAGGCCACTTGTTTTGCTTGCTTGCAATGTTGAGAGTAGGATTTTGCGTGTGTGGTTGTGTAATGGTAGAAAGCAAGAGCAATGTGAATTATTTGATGATAAAGCTTCTAAATCTCCAATTTTGTCACGCAAAGATGATATGAAATCAAAGAAGCAGCAATCCCTTGTGCCTCCTATTACTAAAGTTTTGCAGGATATGCATAGCACAAGCCTAAATAAGGAAAACAAGATGGTTAGTGTGCTGATTCCATCACTTGAGCAGGTAGATAACCCATTGGTTTTTGAGGCTGCTAAAGGTAATAATGAGATGAACCAAGGTGAGTATGCTTATTCTGAACCACATTTTTCCACTGATAATGCTAATTTAGTGCAAACAGTAGTAGAACCTATTTCTGAAATTCCTTTGTCACAAGATGATTTTGATGTTGTTCCTTGTAATAAAGAAGAGTTGTGCAATGCTTCACTTATATCGATGCCAGAACTATTGAATGAACATGTTAATGTTGAACAATTAAGTGATTTGAAACATGTCAATCATATTACTAGGGAAAAGGAAGAACTCGAATTGATGCCTTCATTACATACTTGGGGTTATATTGAATTTGATGATCTTTGTGGATTTAGCGCTTTAAATGAGAAATTAGTCACTAGAACTGACTTGCCATGTCCTACTCAAATGAGTTTTCATGTAATTGGCAAATACAATGATCAAGGAGTATACTTTGTGCATAGAGTTAACATATGTTCAAATTTGAAATTGCAGGTAAAGTATGAAAACAATAGTCTTGAACAAGGTGTTTTAACTAATCCTATTATCTCGAAAGCATCTTGTTTTAATTTAAATACACAGGTTTGTTTTCAGGAAGGAGAGTGTGTTAAGCTGTTCAACAACACCACAATTTTGTCTCCTTTTATCAAGGGTGATTTTTCACTCACACTTGAGCAACAAAATACTAAGGAGAGTTGGTTTCCTCCTACTCTCAATGTAACAAAAGAACAAGTGATATTGCACAATGATATTTTTTTGCTAGGAGCTACAATGACTACGAATACAAGAACAAACCGAGGACGGTTTGTAGCCAAGAAGGAGAGAATGATGAGGACATCAATGGTTGGGATATGATCATGCTTATGCAGTATAATAAACAAGCCAAGGTGTATGCATTCTATATTATATTTACATTTTATTTATTTGAACAATGTATGCTACACCATGAAATGTGTTACTATTCAATTACAGAAATACTTACATGGATCAAGCGACATATTGAGAGTACATCAAGGGAATGGGACATAATGGAAGTTGATTGGGGACCAAGTAAACGCCATCCAAAGATAGTATATAAGTTTGGGACGTCACTTTTGTGCTAAGAGAAGGTGGAGATAAAGTTCTACACATTTTCAATTCGGACTCAGACTACTGAGACAACACCAGATTCAATCATGCATTACTATTACATGGAAGCTCCAATTTGGATGATCTTGAACGTTTTGTAAAGATTGTGAAGTCCTCTTTCCAACAGATCCAGCCACACCACGAGATTCTATCCAAGGAGATCGCAATCATCAAAACAATATGTGTTCCTTCTCCAGTCCGAATCATTTAAGTCCATGGGCCTTGTAACCGAGTTGTATTCATCTAGGGTTATCTTTGGCCGACCTCCACACGTACCTAGCCTTATAAATACCCCCATGGCCACCACTTTTAGATTGGGTTTTGCTTAGATCAAAGTTTAGCCTCGCTACTTTGCCGTGTAATCCCCTGATCGTCTAGTTTGCCAGATACACGTTATAGAACTCCATCATGTTATCAACCTAAGTTGCTTGTTTATCTTGTTCTTGCTTGTTCTTCGATTGCTTGCAGGAACAAATACCCTCGTGGTTGGGTTGATCGTGTTGCCGCAAGGACACGACAACCTCCGGAGTTGGTGTATCGATCGCTAAGACGCAACACAAACGTCTTGTATGGTTGTAGTCAGATCATCAACATCATCTTCCTCTAATCGAACTTATATTATCCTCTCATCGAATGATCGGGACACCCCTGCCCTCATCACTAGACGTGGCACGCATGGCTGGGCTCTAGGAACAGTTATTGGCGTGATCTCCATGGCGCGGTGCTCGGTGATATCTCCACAGGGTGGTGCTCGGCGAGATCACAGGGCAGGTGGTGGAGCGCTCGGCTGGGAGGGGCAAGTGGTGGTGGCGCTCTGTGCATGAAAAATTTTTGGTTGCTAGGATTTGTAACCTGGTTGGAAATTTTAGTTCTACACGCCTAAGTCCCGCTCCTAAACCCAATTTTTTTCATCTCACGCTAAGTATCCTTCGCCAACACTTTTTTCATAATATATTTAAATTTATTAGATAATAACTAAAAATAGGCTCAAAAATATAAATATGTCTATCTTATATTTCAAATTTCACTTATTTCAATTTAAATCCTAAAAACACACTTAATAAATTAAAAATAGTAAACTGACCTAGAAATCCGGTTTCTCAACACCCTACATGAAAATTCTCGAAATAATTTTAAATTTTTATCACAACATCTATGTATCATATCATAAAAGCATGACAAGTCTCGTCTTTTTTAGACTTCATTTGATTTTTTAGAATTAAAAAACTATAAAGATCAATGTTGTTGATCGAGTGTCGCAACCTAGATTTTTCATAATGTCTTTAAATTTACTTGATAATAACTAAAAATAGACTCAAAAACATGAATATATTTTTTCTATAAATTTTGGTTAATTATTGCAGGCTCTTGCTCTTGTAGTTCAAATTTCACTTATTTCAATTTAAATCCTAGAAACACACTTAATGAATTAAAAATAGTAAACTGACCAAGAAAAATACTATTTTTTACATTAGATAAGTAATATTGTATTTTGATTGTAAAAAAGTTTCAAGTTCAAAAGAGTATTTAACCATTGATTTTATTTCAAACCTAACTCATTCATTCTCTAAAACCTAATTCATTCTCACAAAATCTCCGGTTTCTTAACATACTATATGAAAAATTTCTCGAAATAATTTTAAATTTTTATCACAGAATTTAAGTATCATATCATAACACCATGGCAAGTCTCGTTTTTTTAGACTTCACTTGATTTTTTAGAATTTACTGTATAATAACTAAAAATAAACTGAAAATATCAATATGTTTTTTTCTATAAATTTTGGTTAATTATTTCAGACACTTGTAGTTAAAATTTCACTTATTTCAATTTAAATCCTATAAACACACTTCATGAATTAAAAATAATAATATGACCCCAAAAAATACCAAAATTTTACATTATATAATTTATGTTGGATTTTGATTGTAAAAAAAGATTCAAGTTTAAACGAGAATTTAAATATTGATTTGCTTTCAATATCTATGTCCGGTTTGTGAAATCAAAATAGTGCGGTGGGAGAGTTGTTGGCCTCCAAACAGGAGGTCTCATTTTTTTTCTTTTTTTTTGCCTCCCTCCCTTTACTGTTACTGTGTCCCCACCTATAATTGGATTAAGCAGTTAAAGTGGAAAACCTTGCTCACATGAGTTATCTTATATTTTTATAATAATAAAACTGTTAGACTATCCTGTGTTTTTTATAATAATAAAACTGATAGATTATCTTGTATTTTTATAATAATAAAACTGACAAGTGGGTCCCCCATTTCTATTTAGGATGACACGTGGTTTATACCTACCATCATGGCATTCTTGGCTATGACGAAAAATCATGTATATATAATTTTGTCATAAAAGTCATGTCTTATTTGGGTATGAAGATTTTTTCATAGCTTTTGTGACACATAATAATTTTTCGTCATTAAATTAAACTTGCAATTTCAAAATGTCATAAACATTGTGATTTTATGACGAATAGCTCGGTTGTTACTACATATTTGTCATAGAAGCTCATATTTCTTGTTGCGATTAAACAATGAAATTTTTTGTGGCTTTTTTCTAGACTCCCAGTAAAGAAAATATCAAGGATAAATTTATGTACCTAACGGGAAACCTTCGCTCTGATACCACTTGATGTGTTTTCGGTGGCCCGATCTTTCGATAGGTTCAATTGAGGCAACACGAGGATGTTCATGCTTTAAGGATTCTGATCAGCAAATGTAACCTTGCAATTGCTAGACCCACATGTCTAGTCATTAGCAACCACAATCTCATGTAGTCGACCTCACCACAAAGGTTTGGATCCTGTAAACAATTGAAGAACATTGCAAGAATAAGATAAATGCAATATAGATTGCTAATATTAATCTAAACAACTCAAAGTTTGGGGTTCTACAAACTGATCTACGGTGAAACTATAATAGTACAATAATCTAAGCAAAACTCAAGTCCTAACAATGACGGAGGCTATCTATTTATAAGGTTTACAATATGTGAGATGCTATCTATAACATGGGTCATATCCTAGTAGGACTCTAATATAATCCCTAAACCTAAAACTGACTCGAATAACCTATTAGGACTCTAACTCAAATTAATTTGGAGTCTGTCTCCCAACTGGTCTAGACTCCTAACTGTATTGGAGTCTGACTCTCGACTAGTCTTGTAGTCAGACTCGGTGACTTCTTGATCGTCATGGTCAGCGTTTCGAGCTTGTCGTCTCCCGAGTTCCCCTATCGGCAATCCTGATATTTCCTTTTCAACTCGACTATCCGATCCAACGTCTCTTCTCCATTATTCCTAAGTATAATACAATCATATCCGGAACTTAGTAGTACTCTATTCATAGAAGAACTTGTTTGAGTAACGAGGAACGAATTCACCTAACAATTTAATTGACAAACTCGAGCATGAGTCATGTGTAGTTGGTAATCAAGTAGGGGTGTATCCTCATCAAATTAAGTTATTGCAGAAGAATGAGAAATTTGTTTGGACTCCTCGGTGTGAGGATAGTTTTAAAGAGTAGAAGAAAAGACTAGTGTTAGCCAGTGCTAATTATACCGGATCCTAAAGGATATTTTCAAGTATATTGTGATGCATCTCGTCAAGGTTTAGGATGTGTGTTGATGCAAGAAGGTAAAGTAGTTGCCTATGCTTCTTGACAATTAAGACCTCATAAGTTCAATTATTCAACCCATGATTTAGAGATGGCTTCAATGGTTCATGCTCTAAATATTTGGCATCATTATCTCATCGGTAATCATATGGAAGTCTTTACAGATCATAAGAGTTTGAAGTATAATTTCACTCAACTAGATTTGAACCTTGGTCAAAGAAGATGGATCGAGTTATTCAAGGATAATGATGTCAGTATTCACTATCACCATAGTAAAGCTAATGTGGTAGTGGATGCTTTTAGTTGCAAGACCTATGGGAATGCTATTTCAGTTGATGAAGTAACTTTGGAATTGTTGCAAGAGTTTGAAAAATTAAGTTTGAGTGTTGTTCTGGGTGGTTCTCTAGCAGCGTTGGAATCACAACCTTTTCTGTTAGGTCAAATTCATAAATATCAAGTAGATGATCCTTATATTCTAAAGACCAATAAGAACATGAAGTAAGGCAAAGCTTGTTAGTTTGTTAAAGATGAGCAAGGTATCCTATGGCATAAAAATCGTATATGTGTACCTGATAAGACAAAGTTCAAGGATCTCATACTTCGTGAAGCCCATGAGACCCAGTACTGAGAAACCAAGTTGAAATGTGCCTTGGTTTCAAGTCTGTGATGAGTGATTGAAAAGTTTCCTTCTGGGCGAAGGGGTCCCTATGAAGGGGTTCAGAGGTGGTTTACCGAAGGGATCGGCATTTGTTGGCTGCAGCTACTACAGCGGAGTATGTTTGTCGAAGGGGTCTGACAGAATACGATGAGAAGTCTATACCAAAGGGTTTAGTACTTTGGGCGGTACACCAGAGTGTGTACCAAAGGTTGTTTACTGGAGAGGTCTTCAGGGTACTGGAAACATGTGTCTGCTTGTCGGTGGTGTGCAGGTGACTTCGGAGGCGACGGACGATTCACAGCAAGTGAACCTGGTTCAAGCCAGAGGGTTGATGTCGGGCAAGCGAGGAGCTCAGTCACGAAGGTTGCGTGGGGTCGATGTAGGTCCTCTAGTCAAGGTGTGCCAGGCGAAGGCAAAAAGTACGAAGGGTTGCTCCGGTTGAAGATACCCCGAGACAAAGTCCTCGGAGGAGAGGCACTTCGAAGGGTGACTCTGAAGGAGTGACTTCGAACGTTGGCAGACGAAGTCCTCAGGAATGAGGCAAGGCTCTAGGTGTGCTCCGGCCGTAGACACTTGGAAGGACACCCGATGAAGGTCTTAGAAGTCAAGGTGCATCGAAGGCATGGTTCGGATGAGGGTCTTCGTGGAGTGTGCTTGGGGCTGAGACACCGCGAAGGGGTGCTTATGGATATGCTTCATGCGGAGGCCTTGGATGGAGGGAATTCGAAAGGTGGCAAAGGTACTCCGAAGGTGGGGCTTCGGAGTGTGGCTGACTTGAGGTACTTCGGCCATGCATGGCTTCGGTACACGAACTTACGGAGTTCGAGCTGGGAGTGGCTACGTAGATATGGTGGTCCACTCCAGAGGTGATGGTGTGAAGGCTCGAGAGCTTTGACAGCTTCGGCTCAAAACCATCAATGTATCGAAGACTGAATTCGGTGAAGCGAAGGCCTTCGGGTTCGAAGCGTGTCACCAAAGCCTCTGCACACTTCGTGTGTGAAGGGGGCTTCAGAAGATTCCACTTTGCAAAAGCTGATCGTGTCTACTCTGCAAAAGGCGATGTTGTTTCCTCTGCGAAGCTGACAAAATAAGCCTCCAATAAAGTAGACTATTATCTGTACCCCGTGTATAGCTGAGAAAAAATGTTGTAAACCCTAGGGGTATTGTAGGCTATTCGCAAGTCAGAGTAGGCCTATAAAAGGAGAGGCTAGCTAGGGGCTAGGGCAACACTGTGCACTCCTTTAGAACCTTCAGTTTTCCTATAGCTTTTGCCAGCCGCCATGAAGTGTTCTCTCTACTTGTGAGTTTTTGTGTTCCCTGTTCTTGCAATGAAATTTCCATTCAGTTTTCATCTGTTGCTTGAACTTGTATCTGTGGTTTGCACTGCATGAGTTAAGTTTTCTACTCTCCATTTCGTTGTGCCAATTGGAGTTTTTGCTCTATTTTCAACGAAGGGTGTTTGTCTCCTATGCATCCGTGTTCGCTCTGTGTAATCAAAGGCTTGGCCTCACTATTTACTAGCGAAGCATCATGTGAAGTTTGGATCAAAGCCAGTTTTCTTCCCTTAGTAGAACCCCTCGATGCAGTCTGCTCATCATCTATTTTCTGCCCTTCGAGATATGAAGCCTAGTACTAGTTGCTAGTGTAGAGTCTTTTTAGAGCCCTCAGAGGGTAACTTACTCGTGCAAAGTATACTAGTGAGAAGCCTGCTCGAAGGCACCTCGTGTGCGGAGCCTGCACTATCTTTGCTAAGTTAAGTTTTTGGGTTTCCGAGTGTGAGCGAAGTGATCTGCACTTCGAACTTGTATCCTTTACGAAGCCTGTGTTTGGAATGTGTTCGATACCTCCAAACCAGACACTTCGAAGGATGTGTTCGAAGCCTGTTCAGCAAAATAGAAGTTTAAAAGCTCCCATTCACCCCCCCTCTGGTCGCCTATTTCGGTCCAACAAGTACTCTATTCATCCTGAGAGTACAAAGATGTATCAAGACCTTCGAGAAAAGTTTTGGTGTCCCAGTATGCTCCATAAGATAGCTTAGTATGTAGTTTTAGAGACTCATGGATTTACTTCAACCTTTGTGAGTGCCTAAATGTAAATGAGAAGAAATTAGAACAAATTTTATAACTGGATTGCCAAGAATAACATCAGGATATGATTATATTTGGATTATTATTGATTATTTAACGAAAGTGGCTCACTTTATATTAGTCAAAACAACATACTGGTGGATCTATACATGGACGGAATTATTTGTTTGCATGGAGTTCCTAGTATCAAACAGAGGAAGATAGTTTACTTCTATGTTTTGGCAACAGCTCCAGGAGGAATTTGGTACCCGTCTGAATTTCATTATGACTTATCATCCGCAGACTGATGGCTAAATAGAAAGTGAATCATATTCTAGAAGATATTTTGAGGGCATATGCTCTAGATTTTGGAGGATCATGGTATAAGAACTTGACTTACGTTGATTCTCTTATAATAACAGCTATCAAGCTAATCTTTAGATGTCCCTGTTTGAAGCTTTGTATGGGAGAAAGTGTAGAACGTCGTTGTTTTGGGATCAAGTGGGTGAAAGGCAAGTCTTTGGCATCGATATTATGAAAGAAGCAGAAAGCAGAGTCAATATTACTCAAGACCATTTTAAGATTTCTTAGTCTAGACAGAAGAGTTATGCCAAAAACCGTCACCGAGATCTCAGTTTTTAGAAAGGAGATTTTGTATACCTCGGAGTTACCCCTTTTCATCAAGTTCATCATTTCTAGACTAGGGGAAAGTTGAGACCACATTTTGTGAGACCATACGAGACAACCAGTCGAAGAGGTGAAGTCACCTATGAGTTCAAGTTACCACCATGCATGGTGGATATTCATAATGTGTTCCATGTGTTCTAGTTAACGAAGTGTCTTTGTGTCCCATCTGAAGTGGTAGATATCAAGAAGATAGAACTTCAAGAAGATTTGACATATGTGAAGAAGCATGTTCGTATTCTAGAAGTCAGTGAGAGAAGAACTCAAAATAAAGTTGTAAAGTTTTGCAAGATTCAATGGAGAAATCATTAAAATGATGAAGCTACTTAGGAGCGTAAAGATGAATTAAGAGCCAATCACCTCCATATTTTTCCTAGCCTCTCAGAATCTCGAGGTCGAGATTTTATTTAAGGGGTAGGTTTGTCATAGCCTAAAATTTTGAAATATAAAGTTCTGAAAAAATAAAGGGAAAAATTTTCAGTAAAAAGAAATTTTAAATCGAATTTTGTTTAAAGGAGAGAAAATAATTTGGAGTATTAAAATTTAAGGATAACTTTTTTTGCAAATAAAACATTGCTGATTTTTTTTTGCAAAAGTCTCTAAGAGTGTAAATAATTTTATAATATTTTTTCTATAATTTTTACACGTTAAAATTATTTTTTCTAAATTTTTTAATCTCTTTTTAAGAGAAAAAATAAAAAATAAATGTTTTTAATTTTAAATTGCTCCCCTCCTCTTGGACTGGCCTTCTGGCAGCCCATCTCGATGCATTGCCCCACTAGCCATAGCTGCACCACGCCGGTCCAATGCACCCCGCATGCCCAGCCATGCCTGCGCCTCACTCAGCCTCCGATAGGTGGGCCTCACATGTCCAGTCCATCCCCAACCTCTCGCCAGTGTGCCCTATGCCCTAGCGCTGCCCACTGCCATAGCAATCCACCTCCATCGTCGCCATGGGCTGAATCTGAGCACGGATTCGTGCTTGTCGCGTCGCCGTGACCTTTGCCCCAAGGATTTCAGCCTGACCGAGGTCTCGAACCACCTCGCCAAGCTGCTTGGCCACAACCACCGCCCACCATTGTCACCCCACCGTATACTGCTCGAATTCTGCCAACCGACCCTATAAAAAGGACTCCAGTGCGATGTGCTCCTGGTTAGATCCTTTCACCACCGCCCTAGCGGCTAGCGCCGCCGATTGTCGTAGCGTCGCGTGCCCTCTGCTCCACCGCTCGTCGCTGCCTCTAGCCGCCGCTCATAATCTCTTGATCCGTTTTTGGTCAGTAGCCTCTCGCATATTGCTCTTCGTTGCGCTCTAAATCCAGTTGTACTTCATATATGACGTTGTACTATGTGAAAAAAAAATCAAACGTTGTTTCAACACTTAGCGAAAAAATATTTCATCACGTTATAAAAAGTATTTAAATAGATCTAACATTGGGCGATGCTATTTGTAACACCAAGAAACAACTATATACAAGACTTTGTTATCGTGTTTCAACTTGTTTTTTATGATAATTTCATTTTATTTATTTTACTGAAATATTTTTATAAACTAATAAAACATTATTAACTAAATGTTTAAATATCATATAATTTTTTCAAATCTTACAATTTTGGCACTCTAGTTTCGTGATCTTGTTGTCATCTCATCTGATATCTATCAGTCGATCTCGGCTAGAGATGGATATAGGTGTCAAAATATCCGAATTATCCATATTCGTATTTGTATTCAAATAACTATAAATATGGATATTCGTATTTGTATCCGAATTAAATATGGATGACATTCGAAAACATCTTAATTGGTTTTACAAATGTGGATATGAAAACAGATATCTGAATTATGTTGAATGTGAATATGAAAATGGTATGATATCACTATATTAATGGTTTATTTTTTATTTATATAATTATGGAATACTTAAGTTAGTGAATATTAATATGAATGGCTTATTTATTTTTTATTTAATTATGAAATACTTAAGTTAGTGAGGGTTTTTAGCAATAAAAGACAGTATGATATTTGCAATTTTGTTTGAGCTTGAAAATTTTTCTCCACTCAATATATAACATAACTTATATTACGTAAAAAAATATTTTTTTTCTAGATCTATTTGCTATTTTTAACTCATTAATTATGTTTCTGGGATTTAAATTGAAATATGTGAAATTTGAACTGCAAATACCTAAAATAATGCACTAAAATTTATAGAAAAATCAATTCACTATTTTGTATTCATTTTTAGTTCTTATGAACTAAATTTTAAGATTTTTTTTTTTAAAATCTATGTTACGACACTCCATCGGTAATGTGGAGCTTGAGATTTTTTTAATTCTAAAAAATCAAATAAAATCTGAAAAATAATAGACTTATCATGGTATTATAAGATTATATGTATATACTATAATAAAAATTTTCAAATGTTTCAAGAAAGTTGTCATACACAATGTTAAGAAATTTGAGATTCTCTTAAGGGGAACTAGAGTTTTGAGAAGAAATAGGTTATGGTTGAAAGTAAATTGATGGTTAAATCTTTGTTTGAAATTTAAACTTTTTTATAATCAAAATACAACATATATCATTCCATTTAAATGTTTTGTATTTTTCTAGATCTATTTGCTATTTTAACTCATTAATTGTGTTTCAAGGATTTAAATTGGAATATGTGAAATTTGAACTGCAATTACCAAAACTAATGCACAAAAATTTATATAAAAATTATATTCACAATTTTGTGTCCATTTTTAGTTCTTATACACTATATTTAAAGAATTGTTTTTAAAAAATATATGCTATAACACTCCATCAGTAATGTAGAGCTTAAGGGTTTTTTAATTCGAAAAAAATCAAATAAAGTCTGAAAAATATAAGACTTGTCATGATGTTATAATATTATGCATATATACTATGATAAAAAAGTTTAAAATGTTTCAAGAAGTTTATCATACAAGATGTTAAGAAACTCGAGATTCTATTGAGAGAAATTAGAGTTTTGAGAAAGAATAGGTTATGGTTGACAGTAAATTGTTGGTTAAATATTTGTTTAAATTTGAAACTTTTTATAATCAATATACAACATATCTTATTCCATAATTTTTATTTTTTAAATGCATTTTCTATTTTTAACTCATTAATTGTGTGAAATTTGAACTGCAAGTACCTAAAATAATGCACTAAAATTTATATAAAAATCAAATTCACAATCTTGTGTCCATTTTTATTTCTTATCCACTAAATTTAAAGAAAAATTAAAAAATCTATGTTACAATACTCCATCGGTAATGTGGAGCTTAAGGGTTTTTTAATTCTAAAAAATCAAATAAAGTCTAAAAAATATGAGATTTATCATGGTGTTATTGAGAAACCAAGGGTTGGTTTCGGAGTCTGTGATGAGTGATTGACAGTTTTTATCCTCTGATTCGAAGGGGTCCCTCCGAAGGGGTTCGGACGTTGTTTCACCGAAGGGTTCGGTGGGCTCTGTTTGCTGCAGCTGTTGCAGCGGAGTGTGCCTTTCGGAGGGGTCCGACAGTACACGAATACTTGGTCATACCGAAGGTCTCGATACTTTGGGCGATACACCAGAGTGTGTATCGGAGGTTGCTTACCTGGAGAGGTCTCCGGGGTACTGGATACACTTGTCTGTTTGTCTGTGGTGCGCAGGTGACTTCGGAGGCGACGGACGGTTCGTAGCAAGTGAACTTGGGTCAAGCGGGAGGCTTGATGCCAGGGGAGCAGGGTGCTCCGTCACGAAGGCTGCGAAGGGGTCGAGGTCAGACCTCGGGTCGAGGTGCGCCAGGAGAAGGCAGTAAGTGCGGAGTGTGGCTCTAGCTGAAAGTACTTTGAGACGAAGTCCTCGGAAGCGAGGCACTTCGAAGGGTACTCCGAATGGAGTGACTTCGGAGTATGGTGGACCAAGTCCTCAGCAATGAGGCAAGGCGTTCAAAGTGTGCTCCGGAGGGAGGCACTCGAAGGTATACCCGATGAAGGTCTCAAAAGTTGAGGTGCATCAAAGGCATGGTCCGATTGAGGATCGTCGAGGAGTGTGCTCGAGGAGAGACACTGCGACGAAGTGCTCATGGAATGCTTCATGCGGAGGCCTTGGACGAAAGAGGGACTTCGAAGGGTAGTACTCCGAAGGTGGGGCTTCGGAGTGAGGCTGACTTTGGAGTGAAGTTGACTTCGGAGTGAGGCTGGCTTCAGAGTGAAGCTGGCTCCGGAGTGAGGTTGGCTCCAGATTGAGGCTGACTTGAGGTACTTCGGCCATGCATGGCTTCGGTACACGGACTGACGGAGTTCGAGCTAGGAGAAGCTGCGAAGCCGTGGTGGTCCACTCCGAAGGTGTTGGTGTGAAGGCCCAAGGGCTTTGATGGCTTTGGCTCTAAACCGTCACTGTATCAAAGGCTGACTTCGGTGAACTGAAGACCGTCAGGCTTAAGGCTTCTCACCGAAGCTACCGCACCCCTCGCGTGCGAAGGGGGGCTTCAGAAGGGATCAAAACTGCAAAGGCTGACAGTGTCTGCTCTGCAAAAGCTGGTGTTGTCCCCTCTGCGAAGATGACAAAAGAAGCCTCCAAATAAAGTAGACTACCAGTTGTACCCCCTGTTCTGATGAGACAAAACCAATATAAACCCTAGGGGTAAAGTAGTCTATTCATAAGGCTGAATAGTGCCTATAAATAGTGGAAGCTAGCTAGGTCACATCAACACTTTGAGCAGTCATTTTTGAGCTTCTATGCTAGCCGCCACACACGTTGTATTCAGTCTGTGAGTTCATTTTGTGTTCCCTATTCATGCAATGAAGTTTTAATTATGTTCTTCTTTCACTGCTTGAACTTGTACTGTGTGTTGCACTGCATGCTTTGATTTCTCTGTGCACCATCTTCTTGTGAGTTTTCTAGAGAGGTGTGTGAGAAGTCTGTCTGGGTGAAGTGTGTTTTTCAGTGTCTGTTCGCTCTGTGTAAACTGGAGGCTAGACCTCTTTGATTACTAGCAAAGCACTGTTCGAAGCCCATTTTCTTCTTTTGTCGAAGTCCTTGGCGAAGTCTGTTCAGTGTGCGTTTAGACCTTCGAAGTACGAAGCCCAGCACAGGTTGTTGTTGCTGAGTATTTGGTCGAAGTGCTCAGAGGGAAGTCCGCTCTTGCGAATGGTGAAGTGCGAAGCCTGCTCGAAGGCACCCTGTGTGCAGAGCCTGCACTGACTTAGCAGAGATGAATTTTCGGGGTTGTGGGTGGAGTGAAGTCTTCTTGGCTTCAAACTTTTGCTCCTTGCGAAGCCTATTTTCGGAGCTGTAAAATACCTCCGAACCAGAACTTCGAAGGGTGTGTTCAAAGCCTGTTCCGTAGAAGACAAAATTAAAATAAAAGGCTATTTTTAGTCTGAAATTTTTAAAAGCTCCCATTCACCCCCTCTGGTCGCCGTTTCCGGTCCAACAATTGGTATCAGAGTGGGTTAAGATCACCAGTTGACCTTAACCGGTTTTGTGATCTGTTGGCGACATGGACAGAGTTAGTAAAATACCTCTGTTCGATGGGACGGATTTTGCACACTGGAAGGTGCGCATGGAGGCTTACTTGCTAAGCCAAGGAAATGCAATTTGGGAGATTGTGGACTCACAATACTCCATCCCTGAAACTCGCACCTCTCAAACAGAAAAGGATCAGTATAATGCCAACTCCAAGGCTAGAAATATATTGTTCATTGGTTTGAGTAGAAGTGAGTTTGATAGGGTGCAACACCTTAGGACAGCTAGGGAGATTTGGACTACACTCACTATTTTTCATGAGGGCTCTACACAGATTAAGGCCAGGCGCGAAAGCACATACAATCAATAGTATCAGCTGTTTGTGCAGGCACCCGGTGAATCTATAGATGCCATGTTTTCTCGCTTTGATGCGATAGTGAGTAACTTGCGATCCAACGGGACGCTTGCTTACAATGATCATGACAGGGCTATCAAGCTTCTCTATGCTCTTGATCGTAGCATATGGGAAGTGAAGATATCCAACATTGAGGAGTCTGCAGGTTATGACACATTGACCTGTGATGAGCTCTTCAGCAAGCTGAAGTCCATAGAGATTGGCAAGGCATCTCTTGCAGTGCATAGGAACTCCTTGCCACAGCCATTGGCATTGGTTTCTAGCACTAGCCGTGGCACCACTATAGAACCAAGCAGATCTGGCACTTGTGTTTTTGCAGATGGTTTTGCTTTGTCCTCCCTGGTCTCCGTCACTAAGGAGCACGTGGATACTCTGGATGATGACGAGCTTGCTCTCATTGCCAGAAGGTTCACCCGTTTTCACCATGAGAGATGGGATCAGAGGAGAGGTGGTTTTAGTGGTTGTTTTGAGTGTGGCGACACTTCTCACATCAAGGACAATTGCCCAAAACTCAAGAAGAGAGATGAGATTGAGCGCCCCAAATACCACAAAAAGGAGAGGAAACCCTTTGTGAAGGGCAAGCGCGGCAAGGTGGCTAAGAGGGTAGCCAAAGCCGCTTCTAGAGCCTTTGTTGCTGCTCTCAACGACATCGACACTTCCTCAACCGAGGAGTCGAGCTCTGATGAGAAGGAGGAGTCCCCAAGGAAGGAGGAGAAGAAGGACAAAAAGGGATGAGATTTCACCGGCCTTTGCTTCATGGCCGACAGCGATCACAACGACGATGAGCTTGATTATTCTGAGGTACCTCTATCCTATGACCAGCTTTCAATTAAATTAGATGAACTGAACGAAGTAGTTCTTGGTCAGGATAGACTACTTGTGCAAGCCGCTAGAGATAGAAAAGACCTTAGACTTAGGCTAGAATCTGTTTCTACTGATTATGCCATGCTTAAGTCTAGGGTTAATGATGCTGAATGTGAATCTTGCACTGTGGTCATGGGTGAGCTTGCTCAGTTGTGTTCTGTGCATGCTCAAACTCTTTCTGAGCTTGAGACTGCACAGAAGCAGCTTTTGATGGTTGATTCTAGTCCTCATTATATGATTGAATGCATGAACTGCCCCTTATTACGTGAGAGCATTAATTTACGTGATAATCATGTTTAGGATTTAGAGGCTAGATTGGAGAGGACCAGTAGTTCTAAGGATGTGCAACCTGTGTGTGACACATGCATAACCCTTAAGGACCAGCTAGGCACGGTTAGAGAGCGAGCTGAGAACCTCATGATTGAAAATGAATACCTTCTTTCTGTGGTTAACAAATGCACTGAGGGAAAGGGTAGGATGGATGTGCTCTTGGCCAAGACCAAGATGTGTGCTGACAGGGAAGGGTTAGCTCTAGGATTGGGTTTTGAGAGGATTCCTTTAGACATTGTAAACAAAACTGTTTTTACCTCACCCACTACCTTAGAGAAAGAGAGAGCTCTGTTAGAAACTCCATCATCCAAAAAGCCTACCTGAACTCTGAAGAAAACCACTCCTCCCGCAAAGAAAATTCCTCCCAAGAAAACCACTCAGTAGAAGCCCAAGGAGTCTGTGAGGATTGCTCCTATGACCCATGTCAGTGCCCCTAGGAGAGTGTTTCATTGTTCCTATTGTCAGCGGGCGGGTCATTTGGTTGGGTTCTGTTTTTGTTGCATCAAGGATGAGTGACGCTCGAGGCGATGAGTTTCCAGGACATGCATTACCCATCTCGAGGTATGCATGAGTCTAAGTTGTACTCACGTCCTGTTTTTGAGGCTCCTCGTGCTTCTCGGAGAGGTTTTGCTCCTCGAGGTGTTCACCATGTTCCATATGGTGGTAGACCCCAGACGAGTAGCTTTGTACCTCGTCAGAGTAGGAGACCTCGTCATGCTGTTAGATCACAGCATGTAGGTAGACCTCACACTTTGCATCATTCTGATTATCCTGTGCGTAGATAGTCTACTTTTACTGTGGCTGTTACTCGTATCACTCAGTGCTGGATGCCTCGTCATATTTTCACTCACCCCAGGACTGAGCGATCAAGATTTTCTTATCATGTGTAGGCGCCGGACCAAGGCTTCGAGGCCGCGTAGATCATGGACTCTGGTTGTTCACGCCACATGACCGGAGATGCAGTATGGTTCTCCAGCCTCACCACAACCAAGCAAAAGGAACATATCACCTTCGACAACAATCGAAGGAGTAGAGTGAAAGGTAAAGGTGTGGTAAGAATCAACTCAAATTTCACTGTCAAAGATGTTGCTTTGGTTGAAAACTTTGGATACAATTTGCTTTCTGTATCTCAATTGCTTGATGAGGGCTTCGAAGTGCGATTCCATCGCGATACTTCGCAAGTACTCAATTCTGATGGCGTTGTGGTTTGTAAGATCTTTAGAGTTGGGAGAGTTTTTGGAGCTGATTTTTCTGAGTCATCTGGTTCTTCTCACTGTCTTGTTGCACATTCTACTTCTGAGCTTTGGAAGTGCCAGAGGAGACTAGGGCATATGAGCTTTGAGTTGCTCGCTCGTCTGAGTGCCCTAGGTCTGATCCGAGGATTGCCCAAGCTCAAGTTTGAGAAGAATTTAGTTTGCGCTCCTTGTCGACATGGAAAAATGATTGCCGCTTCGCATTCGCCAGTCACCATAGTAATGACTGAACAATCCGGAGAACTTCTCCACATGGACACTGTAGGTCCTTCTCAGGGTAGTTCTTTAGGAGGCAAGTGGTATGTGTTAGTCATTGTCGATGATTTCTCTCGCTACTCTTGGATCTTCTTTCTTGCCAGCAAGGATGAAGTGTTTTCACACTTTCGGAGCTTGGCTTTGAGACTTTTCACTGAACTCCCTGGTGCATTGAAATTCATTCGAAGTGATAATGGCACTGAGTTCAAGAACAGTCTCTTTGTTGACTTTTGCATGGAGCCTGGCATAGAACATCAATTCTCTGCTCCGCGGGTTCCTCAACAGAACGGTGTTGTTGAGAGAAAGAACCGCACTTTGGTTGAGATGGCTAGGATGATGCTCGATAAGCACAGGACTCCTAGGAAATTCTAGGCTGAGGCCATAAACACTGCTTGTTACATCTCAAACCGAATCTTCTTGCACTCAATTTTGAACTTGACATCATATGAGCTACGTTTTGGGAGACAACCCAAAGTTACTCATCTTTGAGTCTTTGGTTGTCGTTGCTTTATCCTAAAACGTGGAAATTTGGATAAATTTGAGTTGCGCTCTTCTGACGGGATCTTTTTGGGTTACACTACACATGTTCATTCTTATCGTGTTTATAATTTGGAAACTAACACTGTCATCGAGTCATGTGATGTGACTTTTGATGAATCAACCCCCTCTGTTAGTTCTACCTTTGAACAGGCAAATGAACACGATATGGAGCAAACCATCTTCGAAGAAGAAGATCCCGGAGATTTCGAGGATGAACCCCTACTACCCTCGACATCGACCCATGAAGCCGACCCCGCTTCGACTACTTCGGCACAAGGTCCCGAAGCAACTACCTCGACATCGGTCATCTTGGACCACTCCAATGCACAAGTTGAGGGGGAGACTGCATCCCACCGCGAGGCTCCACATCATGTTTGTTGGCGTAAAAGATTACGCTAACAGGTTCTCTGAGATCAAGAACAAACAAACAGTGAGTTCGTGTTTAAGAACTGTCTGAAGCCTCCAAATTGGATAATAGCTCAAGTAGTCTGAATATGAGTATTGAATAGATGAGTATTCGATGCCTGTTACAGGGTAGAGAGGGGGGTATTTATAGGCAAAAATGTCTAAGGAAAAGACCTATTTACCCCTAGATTACAACCGACATAGTGGAAACTATTTGGTACCCCTAGTAGGGTTAAAAAGGTAAAGTTATCTGGGGCAGACGGATAAGCCAAACATCTTGTCAATCCTGTCGCTCTGCTTCGGAGCCTCGTATCTTGCGGAGGGCTTCTTCGGACTTCAGATCGAGGCACCCTTCGGCTTAACGCCTCCACCTTCGAGTAAGAGCCTATCAGCTCTGAAGCTTAGTGAGTCTTTGAGTTATTAACCTCTAAGTCCTGAAAGTGAAGCAATTTCCCCCAACAGTAGCCCCTCGAAGGGAGGCAGTATACGCAAGGAATATTTTCATATTCTGAGACTTAGAGAAATTTTGAACACATTACAGTCTTTCGGAGGATCTCGGATCCAAAGCATTCGGACCCCGACTCCGAGCTCTCAACGCTGTGTGAAAACTCCGTGAGAAAGAGAACCGCTCCGAAGCCCATACGTCGTGAGGAGTCGTTTGATTATAGTCGTTACAGCGCAAGTAGCCGTTACACCCTGTAAAAGGCAACGGTCGAAATTTACGACAGTCTCTCGCCGTTCCACTTTCTGGACCCACCTGCCTGCGGCGGAAGTCGAACCTGCAGTGTGAATGCGATCGAAGCGTAGCAACCAGCAGACGATTATAAAAAGAGTATTAGAAGTTACCAAAAACTTTTTACCGTACCCAGCTGAGGATCCATGCTGAATAGCGTGGGCCTCATGGCTCTAGATGTGATGAGTCATTGTCAACGATAGTCAAAGAGGACAGAAGAAGAGAGAAGATCTGCTGTGTCATGGGCTGCATGTGACTCAGGTACACGGGCAGTGAGCGACTGTCGGGCAGAGGGGCCGCGAAGTCGGGCTGGCCCAATCCGGGTACATGGGCTAAGAGCAGCAGAAGACCCACTGGGTTGTTGACCAGGATTGACTCAGGTACACGGGTGGTGAGTGATTGCCGGGCTGAGAGAGCTGCGGAGTCGGGCCGGCCCAATCCGGATACCTGGTGCAAAGTCGGTGGAGGCTTTGTCAGTTTCGACGCAAAACTGAAGACCGCTGATCTTGTATCGGACTGTCCAAAAGAGAAGCCGTAGTCGCTACGAAAGCTTAGCTTCCGGATAAGTCATCTGTAAATAGGAGTTTACTATTTTGTCCCTAGGCCCATAGTCAGTAAGTCGAGTCTGTAAAAATATCCTAAGGGCAGTTTAGTCTTTTCCTTTTATTTCAGCGTTTGTAAAAAACCCTAAGGGGCTGGTGGAATATTCCTAGCTATTGGGCAGCCTATAAATAGGGCCCCAATCCCTAGGGTTAGACTACCCTTTCAAGAAATCACTTTTTAATCATTCCTTGGGTCATCTCTCTTGTTTTGTGTGCCGCCAGGCTCATGCTCACGCGATTCATATTCCTGCATTCCTTCTGTTCTTCATGATGCTGTGAGATTCTATTCTCTGTTCATGTCTTTTGGTGTGCAGCGATTTTTGTGGATCTGAAGCTTCATTTTTCGTTCGCCTATTGATTATTCCTGAGCACACACTTCTCTCTGTTGGTTTTTGTTCTACGGGCTGAGGAGTACTAGTTCTACTAGCTTGTTCCTGTGGCATGTAGTACTAGTTTCCTGTAGTAGCAGTACGCTAGTACTCTAGCTTTTCTTTTTCCTACATAGCCTTTTTAATCCAGTAGATAGGGTCTAAGATCTCTCTGGTTGTTTCTGGCGAAGCCCTCTATTTTGTTCAAAGTCCTTCAACTCTGTGAACTAGGCTTCGACCAGACTTCTCCAAAGGCTTTGCTGGAACTTTCAACTCCGAACTTGAACTATGAATCTAGCTTCGAAGTATGTTGTGTGCTTAGTTTTTGTTCGTTGACATACTTCAACACTTTTGTGAAGCATACTTCGACAGGCTTAGAAGTTAGCTTCGAAGCATGTCTCTTTGGTAGACTTCGCACGGAGTGTGTTTTTCTGAGAAGGTTCCCTGCTGTTATTTTTTCTGTGGATCTTAGTTTGTGAGTTCGAAGCTTGACTTTCGAAGTTTGTATCAAGGCTTCAATTTCTTTTGAGAGCATCAGCAGACTTCGATTCGAAGTTGGTCTGTGGTTCGAAGGGTACCACTTCGGTAGTCATACTTCGATCAAGCTAGCTTCGAAGGTAGAGTTATAGGCTTCGTTTGGGTCTTGCTGCTGTGTGTTTGGCTTCGCTTCTCTTTCGAAGGTTGCTTTTCTACAAACTGTGTTCGAGGCTGTCTGATCGGAGTATAGACTTCAAAGTACTTTGTTCGAAGTAGGCTTCGATACTTTCATACTTCGCACCGAAGCATACTTCACATTATGCCACACTCGAACTAGGCTAGACTCAACAAACCTCCAGCACTTCAACGATAGACTTCGCCAGACTTCGACATTCTACTCCGAAGCAGGCTTCGACACAGCGAAGTAGGCTTAGACACTCCGAAGCAGGCTTCGCCAAGTATCGAACAGGAGACAAATTTCGAACATTAACTTCTCATCTCATTCTATGTGCACTTAGATTATTTTGCTGAGAAGTTTGATCTGCCATGATTTGAATATTTTGTTTATGTGCCTATTAGCACTGTATTGGTGTTTCTCTGTCTAGGACACCGGTCGCTTCTAGGCTAGATACTTTTAGGCCTTGGTGATCTGTTTTGCTTCTTAGTCTCTTGAGGTGCGTTGGGTGTTTGGGAACAGGCCATTGATTCAAATGAATTTTTAGGCGCCCATTCACCCCCCTCTGGTCACTACTTTCGGTCCTATAAGTGGTATCAGAGCCTGGTTAGTGTTTTTCTGTTGGACCGGAAACGGCGACCAGAGGGGGGGGAATGGGAGCTTTTAAAATTTCAGGCTAAAAATAGCCTTCTGTTTCACTTTAGTCTACTGCGGAACAGGCTTCGGACACAACCTTCGAAGTTCAGGTTCGGAGGTATTTGATGGCTCCGAACACAGGCTTCACAAGGAGTAAAAGTCCGAAGTCAAGAAGACTTCGCTCCACCCACAACCCCGAAAAACAACTCTGCTAAGTCAGTGTAGGCTCCGCACACAGGGTGCTTCGAGCAGGTTTCGCACTTCACCCTTCGCACGAGTGGACTATCTTCTGGGGACTTCGACCAAATACTTAGCGACAACAACTGGTGCTGGGCTTCGTACTTCGAGGGTCTAAACGCACACTAACAGACTTCGCTAGGGGGTTCAACACGGGAAAAGAGCCGGGGTCTAGCCTCCAGTTACACAGAGCGAATCGCACACTGAAAAGCACACTTCGCACAATACACACTTCGCCTAGACAGGCTTCGGTGCACTACTACTAGTAAGGTATGCAAACAAGCTCAAGCAGAAACTTAACACAGAAGTAGGGCTTCGCTGCTTGAACAAGGAACACAATAAATGAACTCACAGGATGAATACAACATGTGGTGGATGGTACAAGAGCTCAACAGTAAATGCTCAAAGTGTTAAATGTTACCTACCCAGCCCCCATATTTATAACCACTATTCACCCAAGTAAATTGACTACTTTACCCCTAGGGTTTACATTGGTTTTGTCTCTACAGAACAGAGGGGTACAAAAGGTAGTCAACTTTATTCTGGAGGCTTCTCTGTCAGCTTTGCAGAGGGGACAGCGTCAGCTTTTTGCAGAGCAGACATTGTCAGCCTTTACAGTCTTTGACATTTCTGAAGCCCCCTTTCGCACGCGAGGGGTGCGGTAGCTTCGGTGAGAAGCCTTGATCCTGACGGCCTTCGCTTCACCGAAGTCAACCTCCGATACAGTGACGGTTTTGAGCCGAAGCCGTCAAAGCCCTTGGGCCTTCGCACCAACACCTTCGGAGTGGACCACCACGGCTTCGCAGCTTCTCCCAGCTCGAACTCCGTCAGTCCGTGTACCGAAGCCATGCATGGCCGAAGTACCACAAGTCATCCTCACTCCGGAGCCAGCCTTGCTCCGAAGCCTGCTTCACTCCGAAGCCCCCTTCGGAGTACCACCCTTCGAAGTCCCTCCTTCGTCCAAGGCCTCCGCATGAAGCATTCCATGAGCACTTCGTCGCAGTGCCTCTCCCTGAGCACACTCCTCGACAAGCCTCACCCGGACCATGCCTTCGATGCACCTCGACTTCTGAGACCTTCATCGGGTACATTCGAGTGTCTCCATCCGGAGCACACTTCGAACACCTTGCCTCTGCTGAGGACTTGATCCACCATACTCCGAAGTCACTCCATCCGGAGTACCCTTCGAAGTGCCTCGCCTCCGAGGACTTTGTCTTGGAGTACCTTCACCCGGAGCCACGCTCCGCACTTACTGCCTTCTCCTGGTGCACCTTGACCCGAGGTCCGACCTAGACCCCTTCGCAGCCACCGTGATGGAGCTCCCTGCTCCCCTGGCATCAAGCCTCCCGATTGACCCAGGTTCACCTGCCACGAACCGTCCGTCACCTCCGAAGTCCCCTGCGCACCACAGACAAACAAACAAGTGTTTCCAGTACTCCGGAGACCTCTCCGGGTTAGCAACCTTCGGCACACACTCCGGTGTATCGCCCAAAGTACCGAGACCTTCGGTACAACCTAGTCATCATGTACTGTCGGACCCCTCCAACAGGCACACTCCGCTGCAATAGCTGCAGCAACCAAAGCAACCTCCGAACACCTTTGGACATCCAACCTCCGAACCCCTTCGGAGGTACCCCTTCGAAACAGAGGTTAAACACAGTCAATCACTCATCACAGACTCCGAAACCAACCCTTGGTTTCTCATTTTCCATACCTTAACCGGTTCTAAACCCCAGTAGTGATCATGACATCTCCTGGCAAAGTCCCGTCCTTGGAAGCTTATGGCTATAATTATTGGAAGACTCGCATGTGAGCCTATCTCATGAGCCAAAGCTCGGACATCTGGGACATTTGCATTCACGCTACGTTTGTTGTATTTCCAGTTGCTGAGCAAGGTACTCCTAGTATCATTGCCCAGCATCTGAACAATAGTAAAGCTATGAACATTTTGTTTTCTGGTTTAGGTCCCATTGAGTTTGAGCGTGTGAGCCATCTCTCCACTGCAAGAGAGATCCGGGCTACCCTCAAGGCACACCATGAGGGGATAGCCTAGGTCAAGGCTCAGCTCTATCAGACCTACCGGCGTGAATATGAGAACTTCACACAAAAGCCGGGTGAATCTGTTGAAGTGTTGTTTGGTCGTTTTCAATCGATCATAAACAAGCTTCCAGACAACAAGGCTGAGGGTGTTCAGTTAGTCTCAGATCACGAGTAGGCGCTCAAGGTTCTTCATACCTTGGACCCTAAGATCTGGGAGATCAAGGTATCCTCTATCATTGAGAGCACTTCTTATGATACCTTGACCATTTTTGAGTTGTTTAGCAAGCTGAAGGCCACTGAGGTTGATATCCAGCTGAGATCAAATCTCACTGGCTCTAGATCAAAGTTCCTGGCCCTTGCTACACCTTATGTTGATCCCTCTTCTGTGAGTTGTGCTGGGATCTCTTTGATGTCTATCACCGAGGACCAACTTGAGTTCTTGGGAGATGATGACCTGTGTATTTTTAACAACCGGTTGCATCGTGTTTATGACAAAAGGATGTTCAAAAGACATGGCACGAAATCCGGGTGCTTTGAGTGTGGTGACCCAGGACACTTCATCGCCGACTGCCCTAAGCGCAATGGTCACAAGAAGGGCACTGGTGGTGGCTTCCACGACTCCGGCAAGCACGACAGCTCCTCCTTCAACAAGGGAAAGCCAAAGACCAGATTCTTCAGAAAGGCCCTGAAGGACTATCGGCGAGAGAACAAGAAGCGCGACAAGGCATTCTTCGCCGAGATGGAGAAGAGCTACTCCAAGCGGTCCACGTATTCTTCCTCTTCATCGAGCTCAAGCGATGAGGAGATCGTCATTAGGAAGGGGAAGGACAAGGATGATCCAGTGGGTCTTTGCTTCATGGCCTTCGGGGACAGACCGAAGAGCCGCTCACATCAGTGCCGAAGATCCCACAAGAGCTTCTGCTCAATGGATCTTGGGGATAAGGAAGAGAAGGGCTCCTCCGATGACTCCGACGATGACAACAATGAAAAGGTATCATCTTATGAACGTGAAATCGTTGATTTACTTGAAAGCAATCATCAGGAGTTAAAATATCAGGAAAAACTGCTTAGGGAGGCTAAGAAGAGGATAGATGAGTTAGAGAGTGAGCTTGCCATGGCCAACGACAGAATTGAGAGTCTATCTTCTTCCCCTTGCTTGGGTGATAACAGTGAGTGCCCAAAGTGTGAGGTGCTTCTGTGTGACCTGTCGACTGTGAAGTCCAGGTACACAGAAAGGGTTGATGAGAGGGACGCTTTGGCCACTAAGCTTGAAAGTGCTCAGCTGGAGCTAAAAGATGCTCAATCCACTGTCGTTGTACCCTGTGCTGATTGCCCATCTCATCTAGTTGTCTTAGCTGAGCTTAAAGCCAAGAGCGATGAGCATTTGGGGGATTTGGAGAGAGTGAGAGCTGAGCTGGCACAGACTAGGCTAGAGCTTGAGACACTATCAGTTTCACCCACTGTCTGTGAGAACTACCTGTCTCTTAGACTGGAGTTGATTAAGCTGAAAGCTAAGAAGTCTGTCCAGGTAGATAGCGAGTGTGAGACCTGCTTGTCTCAGGTGGAGGTACTAGTTTCCTTGAGAGAGGAGCTAGCTGATTCTCAGAATGAGAACTGTTACCTCTGTTCTATCCTGAGTTGGATCAGTGCCAGAGAGCCACAGCTCGGCATGATGATCCAGCAGTTCAAGAGGCAGGATGGGTTTGGCGTAGGTTACACCTACACCAAGGCTGACTTTGAGAGTGCCATTAGCCGGGCAGTGGAGTGGAGTAAAATGACTCCTGAGTAGAGATATCCCAAGACTCACTCCATTGAGTCTTTCTAGGCTAGTCAGCCCAAGGATGGAGTAATCCAAGAACAGCCCAAAGCTTCACCCAAGAAGCCCATCTGGGTTCCAAAGCCCAAACACCTCCACACTTCTCTAGACTCTCTTCCTGGACCCTCTCAACCCAAGAAGACGACACCAATCACCACTAAGCCCAAGAACCCCAAGCCTCAACCACATCCCAAGAAGCCCACTTATCATTGTGAGTACTGTCAAAGAGATGGGCATCTTGCGGAGTTCTGCTTCAGGAGGAAGCGGGTTGAGAGAGCAGAGATAGCTCGTGGTGGTCAGGAGCAGTTCTACCAGCAGGGTGGTAGACTGTGTGTTCCTCGACACGGGGAGAGGCTGGAGGCCAGGCCGCGTCGTGTAGGTGGTGGTAGAGGAGACGACTTTCATGCATGTGCTACAGATGGTGGTGTCCGTTCCAGCAGAGCTCCAGGCCGTTTTGGCTACGGTCCTGGACCTCGTGGCCGAGGCTTTAGGCAGAACCAAGGACCGCGCTTTGAGCCGCGTTTTGGTCCAAACTCTTCAGATGCTTTTTGTTTTCCGTCTTTTGAGCAGATGGCTCGACACTGGTTTAGTTCGTTTTTTAAACCCGGTGCTGGAACGTTTGCTCCCCCTTACAACCACTGATTATGTAGGATTGGGGACTGGAGGACGTTTGGATCATGGACTCAGGATGCTCTTGCCACATGACGGGACATCGCAGATGGTTCTCCAGTCTCACTCCCCCGAGCTCCAAAGAGTACATCACCTTCGGGAACAGTGGTCAAGGTAAGGTAAGTGGCATCGGCTCAATTCGCATTTCAGACCATTTCTCCTTCAAGAATGTTGCCTTGGTTGGAAATTTGAACTTTAATTTGATTTCTATTTCGCAACTTCTTGAGGATGGTTTGGAGGTGCGTTTTAAGAAGGACAATTCTTCTGTGTTTGATTCTAGAGGGTCTTTGATTTGCTAGATCTTACCATTCGGTAAAGTTTTTCGAATTGACTTCTCTAGTTCTTTTAGCCCTTCTCGCTCTTTGATTGCTGGATCTTCTTCTGAGCTCTGGAAGTGGCATAGGAGGTTAGGTCATTTGAGTTTTGATCTGCTAGTCAGGTTGAGCTCTATGGACCTCATCCGAGGATTGCCCAAGCTTAAAATGGAGAAAGATCTAGTTTGTCATCCCTATCGTCATGGGAAAATGGTTGCCGCATCTCACTCACCTGTGACTCAGGTGATGATTTTGTATCCGGGTGAGCTGTTACACATGTACACTGTTGGTCAAGCTCGGGTACGCTCAGTCGGTGGGAAGTGGTACGCGCTTGTGACTATTGATGACTTTTCTCGATTTTCGTGGGTTTTCTTTTTGGAGTCTAAGGATGAAACTTTTCATTTTGTTCATGACCTGATTTTGAAGCTGAAAAATGAGAACAATGGTCGGATGCGAGCAATTCGCTCCGACAATGGCTCTGAGTTCAAGAACTCTCAGTTCGTCAGCTTCTGTAGTGATCAGGGTCTTGACCATCAGTTTTCTACTCCTTACACTCCCCCACAGAACGGCGTTGTGGAACGAAAGAACCGCACACTAGTCGAGATGGCCAGGACGATGCTCGATAAGCACAGGACTCCTAGGCATTTTTGGGCTGAAGCCATGAACACGGCTTGCTATCTAGCCAACCGCATTTTTCTTAGAGCTTACCTAGGTAAGACCTCATACGAGTTGCGGTTTGGTAGACAGCCCAAAGTGAGCCACTTGCATGCGTTTGGCTGCAAGTGTTTTGTGCTCAAGAAGGGAGGGCATTTGGACAAGTTTGAGTCTCGTTGCTAGGACGGAGTTTTTCTTGGCTACGCTTTACATTCTCGAGGCTTCCGTGTTTGGAACCTCGACTCCCAGCAGCTTGTCAAGACTTGTGAGGTTTCTTTTGATGAGTACTTGCCTTCATTGACTCCTTCTTTTGAGGTTTCTGGTGATGATGAGCTCGGAGAGTCCATCTTCGAGGAAGATGAGGATACTCTAGCTGCTGATGAGGGTGGGCCTTCTGCACCTCCTGCAGAGCCCACACCTTCTGAGACTTTGACTGAGGATGAGGGCTGACCTCTGATCACTTCTTCCACTTTGATCGAGCCCCCTCTGTCGAGTCCAGAGGTGCCAGCTGCTGACTCCAGTGAGGTGACATCAGATCACCAAGGATCCCGAGTAGTTCAGCGTGATCACCTCTCAGAGCTCATCATCGGTGATTTGACTGAATGAACTTTGCGTTCATCTGGTAACTCTCTTGCTGTGTTTGTTGAATCTGCTTTTGTTGAATCTTTTGAGCTCAGAGATGTTTCTCATGCTCTTTCTGATTCTAATTGGATTAATGCTATGCAAGAAGAGCTTGAAAATTTTGTCCGTAATCGGGTTTGGACACTAGTTGAGCTGCCACCAGGATGCAACCCCATAGGCACCAAGTGGGTGTTCAAGAACAAGCAAGGTGAAGATGGGGTTGTGGTGCGCAACAAAGCTCGACTAGTTGCCCAGGGTTTTTACCAGAAGGAAGGTATTGACTTTGAAGAAACCTTCGCTCCTGTTGCCCGTCTTGAGTCCATTCGCATTCTTTTAGCTTTTGCCGCTTCGAAGGGTTTCAAGCTTTTTCAAATGGACGTCAAGAGTGCTTTTCTGAACGAGTACATAGAAGAGGAGGTTTATGTTAGGCAGCCCCCCGGTTTTGAGAACCCTAAGTTTCCTCGACATGTTTTTAAATTGCAAAAAACTTTATACGGTTTGAAGCAAGCCCCCAGGGCTTGGTATGACCGGTTAAAGCAGTTTTTGTTGGGGAAGGGCTTTGTGATGGGTTCTGTGGATAAAACTCTTTTCTTGCTCAGAGATGCTTCAGATTTCTTAGTGGCTCAGATTTACGTGGACGATATTATCTTTGGCGGTACTACTAATGATCTTGTGTCCAAGTTTTCTGAGCAGATGCACAGTGAGTTTGAGATGAGCCTCATGGGTGAGCTCAAGTACTTCTTAGGGCTCCAGATCAAGCAGACCAAGGACGGCACCTTCATCCACCAAGGTAAGTACACTCGTGACATGTTGAAAAAATTTGACTTTGGTGGAGAGCTGAAGCCGCAGATGACCCCGATGCATGGGCACATCTAGGGGTCTGGACAAGGACGAGAGCGGTGTCAAGGTCAATGAGAGAGAGTTTTGAGGGATGATCGGTTCGCTGCTGTACTTGACGGCGACAAGACCAGACATACAGTCTTCACCACGCGCGTCTCATCGACAGGCTGTCAAGCGCATCTTCAGGTATCTCACTTATGCGCCCGATCTCAGTCTTTACTATTCAGCATCATCATCTCTTGATTTATCTGGCTTTTCGGACGCTGACTTTGGTGGGTGCCGGTTGGATCGCAAGTCGACTTCCGGTACTTACCAGTTTCTTGGTTCGTCTCTTGTGTCTTGGTCTTCTCGAAAGCAATCTGGAGTTGCTCTTTCGACCACTGAGGTTGAGTATGTAGCTGCTGCTAGCTGCTGCTCACAGTTGGTTTGGATGATTTCCACTCTGCGAGATTTTGGGTTGTTCTTTCCTACCAGAGTTCCTTTGTTTTGCGACAGCACCAGTGCTATTAGTGTAGGGAAAAACCCTTGTCTCCATTCAAAAACCAAACACATTGATGTGCGCTTTCACTTTCTGAGGGATCAATATGAGAAAGGTGTCATTGACCTTGTTTATGTTGATACCCATCATCAGTTGGCTGACATTTTCACCAAACCCCTAGATCAGTCTACTTTTGAGCGTTTACGAGGGGATTTGGGTGTTGTGTATCCTTTTTATGATATTTTTGCGTCAGTTTTATTTCTTCTTTACTCTTTTCTTGAGTCTTTTTGTGTGTGTTCATATCTTGCATATTCACATATCACACTTTGAGCCTGCTTCTATTATATGATTGAACTGCTTAACTTATTCTAGCTGGTACATGCTTTTGATTACTTGTCAATGATCATGCTTTGATTCAGTTCACTTGATATGTCTGATATCTGTCATATGCATGGCTTCTATGCTTTAAACTTGAAAAATGATCACCATTGCTTCTGGTAACTAGCATGTGTAGGTTGAGTGCTTTTGTTATCTGTTACATAACTTGTAGCTCGTTCCTCACATAGATGCAGATATGCAACTTGGACATCTTTATGCTTTAACATGGAAAATGTGCTATAAAAATGATAAAAATCAAAAATGAATTAAAATTCCATGCCTTTTATGCTTGAGTTGAAAAGATCCAAGTGGGTTTGCCTTGTCGCATTACATTGTTCCGGACTTCTTACCATAGCACTTTGGTATGAACTAGGACTGTGTAGTGTATGCCAAGACCAATGTCTTAAGCTTCTGATGGTACAGTTCTGGCCTAGGCTTGGCTTGGTCGGTTAGCATAAGGTTTGACATGCAAACAACCCTTGGCAAAAATGAAAAAGGAAAATGAAAAAGCCTAAACATTAAAAAGATAACAAGTTTGCTGAAGCACTTTGTTTTGGACAATGCTTATCTTGGTAGATATCAGTTAGCTTCTGCATCTCATGCTTTACCTTGCTTGTCAACTGGAAAATGTGGTGATGTTTTTGTTTGCTAAAAATTGAAAAATGTGTGCTAATGACTTTCTTTAGATATCATTTGTTGCACTGATCATGCCATGCGTCTTAGACAGTATGTCTTTTGCTATACCTGCTAGATTTTATTAATTGCAGTCAATCATATCTTAGAAGCATGCTTTCCACACTCCACGTGCACCCCAGCTGCATTTCAGGGAGAGTCTGTGTCTTTTTAGAGTGCTTGATGAGTTCACTTGTCAACAAGGGGGAGAAATTTTTGGATAAGAGTTTAAGGGGGAGTTTTTGTCCCGGTTGTCCTTACTCTTTTGATATCCTTGTTTTTATTTCTGAGGTTGCACTCGTTTTTGAGGTTTTATTTTTGGTTAACCATAATGACCGCTTCTTGCTTTTGTTTGGCTTTTGGTCATTAGGGTTAATTTTTTACTTTATTTTTCTTCTTCTCTATTTTCTTGTGCTTTGTTTTTGTGTTTCCACATGTGTTCGCAGGTACTAAAGAGTTGAAGAAGTGAAGTGTTGACAATGCACTCATCAAGGGGGAGATTGAGGAGCCATGCTGAATAGCGTGGGCCTCATGGCTCCAGATGTGATGAGTCATTGTCAACGATAGTCAAAGAGGACAGAAGAAGAGAGAAGATCTGATGTGTCATGGGCTGCGTGTGACTCAGGTACACGGGCAGCGAGCGACTGTCGGGCAAAGGGGCCGCGAAGTTGGGCTGGCCCAATCCGGGTACATGGGCTAAGAGCAGCAGAAGACCCACTGGGCTGTTGACTAGGATTGACTCAGGTACACGGGCGGTGAGCGATTGTCGGGCTGAGAGAGCTGCGGAGTCGGGCCGGCCCAATCCGGGTACCTGGTGCAAAGTCGGTGGAGGCTTTGTCAGTTTCGGCGCAAAACTGACGACTTCTGATCTTGTATCGGACTATCCAGAAGAGAAGCCATAGTCGCTACGAAAGCTTAGCTTCCGGATAAGTCATATGTAAATAGGAGTTTACTATTTTGTCCCTAGGCCCACAGTCAGTCAGTCGAGTCTGTAAAAATATCCTAAGGGCAGTTTAGTCTTTTCCTTTTATTTCAGCGTCTGTAAAAAACCCTAAGGGGCTGGTGGAATATTCCTAGCTATTGGGCAGCCTATAAATAGGGCCCCAATCCCTAGGGTTAGAGTACCCTTTCAAGAAATCACTTTTTAATCATTCCTTGGGTCATCTCTCTTGTTTTGTGCGCCGCCAGGCTCCTGCTCACGCGATTCATATTCCTGCATTCCTTCTGTTCTTCATGATGCTATGAGATTCTATTCTCTGTTCATGTCTTTTGGTGTGCATCGATTTTTGTGAATCTGAAGCTTCGTTTTTCGTGCGCCTATTGATTATTCCTAAGCACACACTTCTCTCTGTTGGTTTTTGTTCTACGGGCTGAGGAGTACTAGTTCTACTAGCTTGTTCCTGTGGCAAGTAGTACTAGTTTCTTGTAGCAGCAGTACGCTAGTACTCTAGCTTTGCTTTTTCCTGCATAGCCTTTTTGATCCAGTAGACAGGGTCTAGGATCTCTCTGGTTGTTTCTGGCGAAGCCCTCTATTTTGTTCGAAGTCCTTCAGCTCTGTGAAGCAGGCTTTGACCAGACTTCTCCAAAGGCTTTGCTGGAACTTTCAACTCCGAACTTGAACTGTGAATCTAGCTTCGAAGTATGCTCTGTGCTTAGTTTTTGTTCATTGACATACTTCGACACTTTTGCGAAGCATACTTCGACAAGCTTCGAAGTTAGCTTCGAAGCATGTCTCTCTGGTAGACTTCGCACGAAGTGTGTTTTTCTGAGAAGGTTCCCTGCTGTTATTTTTTCTGTGGATCTTAGTTTGTGAGTTCGAAGCTTGACTTTCGAAGTTTGTATCAAGGCTTCAATTTCTTTTGAGAGCATCAGCAGACTTCGATTCGAAGTTGGTCTGTGGTTCGAAGGGTACCACTTCGGTAGTCATACTTCGATCAAGCTAGCTTCGAAGGTAGAGTTGTAGGCTTCATTTTGGTCTTGCTGGTGTGTGTTTGGCTTCGCTTCTCTTTCGAATGTTGCTTTTCTACAAACTGTGTTCGAGGCTGTCTGATCGGAGTATAGACTTCGAAGTACTCTGTTCGAAGCAGGCTTCCATACTTTCATACTTCGCACCAAAGCATACTTGGCATTATGCCACACTCGAACTAGGCTAGACTCAACAAACCTCCTGCACTTCAACGATAGACTTCGCCATACTTCGACATTCTACTCCGAAGTAGGCTTCGACACAGCGAAGCAGGCTTCGACACTACGAAGCAGGCTTCGCCAAGTATCGAACAGGAGACAAATTTTGAACAGTAACTTCTCATCTCATTCTATGTGCACTTAGATTATTTTGCTGAGAAGTTTGATCTGCCATGATTTGAATTTTTTGTTTATCTGCCTATTAGCACTGTATTGGTGTTTCTCTGTCTAGGACACCGGTCGTTTCTAGGCTAGATACTTTTAGGCCTTGGTGATCTGTTTTGCTACTTAGTCTCTTGAGGTGCGTTGGGTGTTTGGGAACAGGCCATTGATTCGAAAGAATTTTTAGGCACCCATTCACCCCCCTCTGGTCGCTACTTTTTGTCCTACACCAGCATCTGCGATTCACTCTCTTCAACCTCCAATTCTCACAACCTTCCAATCCACCGAGCAATGGCGAGAACCAGCCACACCGTTCCGGCAGCGGCGAGCACTCTGGCGCAGAGGCAAGCATGGGCCGCCTCGGCTGCAGCAGCAATGGCGGGAGCTCCGGGCGACGCCTAGCCCAAGAACCCTCGGGAGCTCCGCCCGCCATCCAAGAAGAAGATTCCTCAGAGATTCCTCATCGGCCAGTCTACGAGCACCGCCGAGTCCATTGAAGAGGCCGTGGAAGGAAAGCTGGGGACCGGACTGAGGACTCGAGTCCCCGGGTCGGAATCAACCCTGAGGCCACGAAGCAGAGAAGTTGTGGTTTTTGAGGCATTCTTCGAAGCGGGCTTGGGACTTCTGGCCATCAATTTCTTGGCAGAGGTGTTGGACCTGTTCCACATCACATTACCTCAACTATCTCCCAATTCCATCGCCCGCCTAGCTGTCTTCGACTGGGCGCTCCGGGCCGAAGGGTGCGAAGGACGGTCGGAGGTTTTCGCCGCCACCCACGAAGCTATCTGCTAGCCGAAGCCGCATGACGGGCCCGAGGACTCCAAGGTGATAACAGCCTTCGGTAGCGTCAAATTTCAGTTGCGGAGGGAGCACGATCAACACTTTCCCACGAAGGCCATCAACGATCAATGGTACACCAACTGGATCCTTCGGTGGTTCTACGCCGAAGTCGGAGAGGACTCCCCCCTCACAGGGCCTCTCCAGGAGATCTGGTTCCGGAAGGAGGTGGAGATTGCTCCGAACCCTAGCCTATTCTCCACGCGGCTAGGGATGTTGACCTCGGTGGCTCGCCGCATGAGCATGCGCGACCTCACCGAAGAGTTCATTGCTCTTCGGATTCCACCTCTCGGGGCCAACTGGCCGATAGTGTTTCAATAGGCCTCGGAGGGTGATCTCCGAACCCTAGGTAAGACTTCAACTCCTTCAGTAATGTGTTAGATGATGAAAATAACATACTTATAATGTGTTACCCTTTTTCCAGCGGCTCCACTGGCGCTAGCTCCGGAGGATATAGCTCGGGCCACCGAACGGGTCCTCGGAGCCCCTACAGTGGCCAAAAGACAGAAGAGGCTAGAGCTGGTGGGGAGCTAGGAGAGCTCCAACAAAGTGTGGGGAGATCTAGGGATGGTGCCCCCTCCTCTACCAGATTTTACCTCGACCGGAGCAGCCCCTCGGAAACGGAAGGCCATCGCCGAGCCCCCGAAGAAAGCCAACAAGACACCGCCTAAGAAGAAGAAGGTGGCGAAGATCCCTTCGCTGCTGGCTCCTGCTTCGTCTGCTTCGTCCTTGGACGTTCGGAGCTCGCCTCAGAGGAGTCCGAGGACTCCAATGCCCAACTAGCAAAGACCTTCGAGAATTATCTCTTGGAGGGCGACGAAGATGTGGCGGGAGTCCTAGCCGAAACTTCTACTCGGGAGGTTGCGGAGGTAGACCCGACACGCACACCCATGCCCGCTGCTGTAAACTTGGAGCCGAACCCTGTCACCCCCAACTCACCCGTAACCGGGGTGATCACGGCAGAGGTCGAGGCTCCAGCGGAAACCACGCCGGAGAGGACTTCGGGAGACGACATCGATGATATCCTCCGGATGTACGAAGTTCTGGAGGATCCAACGATTTTGCCTCACGGTGCCTCCGGAGGTATACTTCAAAGCTTTTACCTTGGTCGACACCTGCAACAATCTTTACTCGTAAATGCTTACCAAACATCTTGACACTGTAGGTACCTCGAAGGGTGACGAAGCCCCGGCTGCACCCGAAGTCCCAACTTCTTCAGGGGTCGTGGTTCTGATGGACACTTCGACTCCCTTGGATGCTCTAGTCCCGGTGGCGGGGGTCGTGTCGCCGATGCGGCTCCGGTGACCGAGGTCGCCCCTACCGATGCGTCTCCAGTCGAAGGGGTATCCGCCGAAGAAAGGGCCACCTCCGCCTTAGCCGATGCGCCTGCCTTCGTGCTGGGGAGGGGCAAAAGTATGTCTAGCCTCGGGCTCCCCCCGGCCCAACGATGACCTCAGCCAGTAACTCGAAGTAGGAGGCCACGACAGATGATCGCCAAGCTTCGTCTTGGCTTCCTTTGCTAGCTCCGTTTCTAGATCACCGGACAGGCCTCCGAGCGCTCCTAGAGCTTTGGCAGAGAAGAGCCAGGACATTGCCAATTCGGACCTGGTCTCTGCTCTGAGCGAAGCTAGGGCTCCGGTGCTCAACATGGCCCTCGAAAGGGCTGCCCTTCAGGTATGAAAAGCACCACAACCACTTCTGATTAGTAATTGTAAATACTTGGTACTTACTTGTTCTTTTTTCTTTGCAGCAATTCGTCCTTGCTAGAGCGGCAGCGACTTCCAATGAAGTCGAAACCAACCGACTCAAAAGGAAGGTTACCACCCTCCAAACCACGCTCAAGGGCTCCGACGAAAGATCACTTCGGTTGGAGGAAGAATTCCTCGAAGAACGGAGGGCTAGGGCCGAGGCCGACGAAGCCCTCTGAATAGCGAGGCAAGACAGCGACGCGCTCCGTACTTCGGCCCAAGAGGCTGAAGCCGAGTGCGTAGTACTCCGAGCGGAGGTTGAAAGGCTCCGACAAGCGACGGCCACTTCGAGTGCCCAACTGGTGGAGCTCTAAGGAGCCCTTAATCACGCAATGGCCCAGAAGAGCTCCTTGCTGCTCCAAGTGGCCAAAGTGTCTACTACTACTACGGGGCTGGAGACAGCAGAGAAGAAGAATGCCAGTGCAGCAGAACATACCTTGGATGGCCTTCAGGGTACCTTGGAATATTTTGGCACTATGTGCCCTTCGTCTTCTGCGGCGGCCAGCGAATCCATCGACCGGAAACTAAAGAGGATCCAAGTGGCGGCGTCGTTGATGATGAACTCCGGTGTCCGGTACGGAGAGATCTCTGGTCAGTGTGCTGGCATTGGAGTTCTTCGCCACCTCGAAGCCCTTCAGATCCCCCTCGCTTTAGTCGAGGGTTCGACTCCCGGAAGCTTTGCCTCCGAAGACCTGCTGCACCCATCTTCGGACTTAGCCTTGGCCTGGGAAGCCTTCCGGTCGACCTGGAAGACAGACCACAAGGCTGCGGCCAAAGCTTGGATCGACGAGGCCCGTTGGCAGAAGCAGGCACAGACAAGGCCACCGCTTCCAGCCTCGCTAGCTCTAGCACCTCCTGCTCCACTAACCGACCCGCAGGTCTAGCTCTTAGGGCAATCATGTATACAAAATCTTGTAAAGCCCCTTACATTAATGAAAAGTTATAAACGAAGAGCTTGTTTGTGTGTTTTGTTCTTTTAGGTTTTGTCACGCCCTTCGAATCCTGACCTCGAAATACTGGATTTTACCGAAGGGCTCCGGAAGGAGTGGGCAAGCCTCGAGAGCTTAAGGCCCTACCACCGCTCTCGCTTCTCTGTTCCTCGTGGAGACAAAGGGGAGATAACCCTCGAAGTTTTTCAAGAGGTCTTAACTTATATCAAGGAAGAGGAGAAAGAGAAGGCATCCTCATCCTTCGAACACATGGATTGGTCTGACTCAGAGTACCAGGCCGAAGACCCTGCGAAGGCTATCTCCGAAAGACTTTTGACTTGGGCCGAGCTTCAAGAGGAGAAAAAGAAACTACGAGCCTCGAAGAAAAAGAGAAGCGCTTGAATGAAAAGGACCAATCCGGCGGCTTCGAGCTCCGAAGGATAGAGTAGCCGGAGGGGTAGCTCTAGAGGCTGACAGGGTCTTTGATTCTTCCTAGGCTTGGACCAAAACTTCTCTTGATGTATAAGTACAATGAATTAATGTGAATTGCCCCGAAAGTATCTTGTTTGCTCTTTACCCTCCTACCCCTCCTTGTGGGTGGTGGATCCTTTGTAGTGCAAATAGGTTCGCCGGACACAATGATGCGCCGAACAACCCGATGCTTCGTATCACACTTAATATATGTATTTTACCTTTTCAGAGGGTTCTTCGAACATACTTCCGTATTATTATATCGTAGGTTTCGAAGTTGGATCTACCTCTATAGGGTTTTATACTTGTCACTTAGGACTTTTGATTTGATTTGATTTTTTTAAAGTGTCTCATTGGCTGGGGCCTCAAAACCTTATTACTTGGTCACCTTCGACTCTTTTACAGATTGTTCGAACTCGTAGGCCAGAGATCTGTTTATCTTTAAAGTCCTTGGACTCTTCTACGGATCCTAACAAGCCAGAGCCTGGAATTCCTAGGTTGGCCACCTTCGGCTCTTTTACAGATACTTCGTGCCCAGAGGCCAGAAATCTGATTTTTTAAGTCCTTAGACTCTTCTACGGATCGTAACAAGCCAGAGCCTGGAATCTGGAGGATGGCCACCTTCGGTCTTTTACAGATACTTCGTACCCGGAGGCCAGAAATCTGTTTTTTAAAGTCCTTAGACTCTTCTACGGATCCTAACAAGCCGGAGCCTGGAATCCAGAGGATGGCCACCTTCGGCTCTTTTACAGATACTTCGTACCCGGAGGCCGGAAATCTGTTTTTTAAAGTCCTTAGACTCTTCTACGGATCCTAACAAGCTGGAGCCTGGAATCCGTAGGCTCGTAGCGAAGCCCCTGAACCAATGGTTCGCAGGCTGTTGCCCGGGTCTTGGGAAAGATGCTTGACTCCGCAAGCATCTCCGTCCTCCCGATGCGTCCATCAGGAGTAAGGGATATTCGAAGAGCAAACAAAATTCGACCCTCCACTTTATTAAGAAAAGGAAAGCTTTACAAGTGATTACAAGGAGCCCCTAAGCGTAATAACGCTTAAGGTGCTCCGCATGCCATGCATGTTTCAATTCTTCCCCTTCTAAATTAGCTAATTTAAATGATCCGGGGCGTCCTGAGCGTAGGATAACATATGGTCCTTCCCATTTATTTCCTAGCTTCCCCGAAGCTATTACACTTCGCAAAACTAGATGACCAGGTCTAAGCTCATTCAACTTTATCTTCGGGTCATACCATGTTTTTGTTTGGCCTTGGTACTTGGTCAGATTGGCGACAGCTCGAAGCCTTGTTTCTTCTGATAAGTCCAACGAAGTGTTTCTTTCCTCTTCATCTCCGGGCTGCACTACACGAAGGGATCCACCTCTGAGCTCCTTAGGAGTCATGGCCTCATCTCCGAATAGCAGTCTAAATGGGGTATATCCTATGTACTTGCCTTGAGTGGTTCGAATGGACCACAAGATCTTGGGAAGCTCTTCGACCCATAGCCCCTTGGCCAACCCAACAATTCATCGATTCAGACCGGAGAGGATGTTCCCGTTGGCCCGCTCAACAGCTCCGTTGGACTGTGGATGGCAAACTGCAGCGAAGTACAACTTAATGCCCAGTTCTTCACAAAATTCTTTGAATGTGTCAGCTTCGAACTAGGTTCCATTATCCACTGTCAACTCCCTTGGCACTCTGAACCTGCATATAATGTTTTGCCAGAAAATTTTTGCACATTCCTCGAAGTGATAGCAGTCAATGGTTCCGCTTCAACCCTCTTTGAAAAATATTCGATTGCTACTACTGCAAACTTGAAGCTGCCTTTTGCCATTGGAAAAGGGCCTATGAGGTCCATGCCCCACCGAGCCATTTGCCATACCAGGGCAATAACTTGAAGGGGAACTAGCGGACGGTGGCTTCGTCTGCCCATCCATTGGCATCCTTGGCATGTTCTAACCAACTCCTCTGCATCTCTCACAATTGTTGGCCAGTAAAGCCCCTGCCGAAGTGTCTTGCCTGCTAGAGCACGAGGGGCCAGATGACTTCCGCACAAACCTTCGTGAATCTCCCGAAGTATGTCTTGGCCTTCGGATTGGGAGATGCATCGGAGTAGAGGGGAACACAAGCCAGCTTTGTACAATATTCCATTGACAAGCTTGTAGTTTCGAGCCCTTGCTTGCAATCTTTGGGCATCTGGACCGTCTTAAGAATCTATGCCACCTTGCAATATATTCATAATCGGAGCCCGCCAATCTGTAGCCAGAATGCACAGTACTTCTGCGGAGGGTAATTGACTAGCTGCAGGCTTCATTAGTTCTTCGTAGAAAGCACCCTCCGAGAGGTCCATCACTACGGCTGGAGCTTTTGCCAGAATATCTGTGAGTTGATTATCTGCCCGAGGGATGCTCCGAACAGAGAATCCTTTGAATGCTGCTTCAGCCTTGCAGATTTCTTCAAGGTATTGCGATAGATGTGGGTTCTTTGCTTGAAATCTCTTATCGACATGCCATGCGATGACTTGGGAATCTGTTTTAATTATTATCCTTGCTGCTCCAAGTGCCTTTGCCTTTCGGAGCACTAGCAGGACCCCTTCGTATTCTGTGATATTATTGGTGGTCGTAAAGTTGAGCCTCTCAGAATACATGGCCTTTTGCCCTGACGGTGATATGATGACTGCACCAGCTCTGGCACCAGACGCCTGATAAGCTCCGTCAGAAAATATTGTCCATAAACCTTCGGAGGGCTCCTCCGGAGCCCAAACTGCAAATGGAGTCCACTCTGCTACGAATTCAGCTATGATTTGGGATTTGATAGCTGTTCTTGCCGTGAAGGAGATTCTGAAGGGGGCTAGCTCGACAGCCCGTTTTCCAATCCTACCCGTAGAGTCTTTGCTTCGGAGCATATCACCAAGAGGGTACGAGGTAGGAACGATTAGGTTATGCACCAAAAAATAATGCTTTAGCTTTCGTGAGGCCATTACCAGGGCATAAGCAAATTTCTCGAGCTCGGAGTATCTTATCTTAGCTTCGGACAAAGCTTCTGAAACAAAATAAACTGGGTTCTGCACCAGCTTTCCCTTAAGCTCAACTTCCCAAACCAGTACTGCACTTACTGCGGAGCCTATTGCTGCAAGATAAAGGAGGAGTGTTTCTTCTGGGAGGGGCATAGTAAGCGTTGACAGGCTTCCGAGGTATGCTTTTATATCATCAAAGCTATTCTGGCAGTCCGGTGTCCAACTGAAGCTTTCGAACCCCTTTAGGGCTTTGAAAATTTAGAGGCTTCGCTCTGCTGACCTGGCCAGGAATCTGCTAAGGGCTGCGAGCCTTCCTGCTAGCTTCTGGACCTGCTTCAAATTCCCTGGTGGAGCCATTCTTTGTAGTGCACTTATCTGTGTTGGGCTAGCTTCGATTCCCCTGCTCGAAACTAAGTACCTTAGTAGTTTTCCTGATTGTGCTCCGAATATATATTTTTCAGGGTTGAGGCGGACTCCACATGCTCGGAGGCTCTCAAACGTTTCAGCTAGGTCTAGGCTATGTTGGTGATTTTGAGCACTTTTTATTACAATGTCATCCATATAGGCTTCGACATTTCGGCCTATTTGATGACCTAGAGCCTTAGCTATTAAATGTGAAAAAGTGGCTCCGGCATTCCGCAAGCCAAAAGGCATTCTTACATAACAAAATACCCCGGAAGGAGTTATGAAGCTTGTCTTGGCTTCGTCTTCGCGCTTTAGCCAGACTTGATGATACCTGGAGTACGCATCGAGGAAGCTTAGCAATTCGGAGCCGGCTGTGGAGTCCACCAGTTGGTCTATTCGGGGCATCGAGTAGGGGTCTCGCGGGCATGCTTTATTTAATGAAGTAAAGTCAATACACATGTGCCATTTGTTTGAGTCCTTCTTCCTTACAAAAACAGGGTTAGCCAACCACTCGGTATGGGCTACCTCCCTGATGATGCCAGCCCTTAACAATTTTTCTACTTCGGCTTTGGCGAGGCTTGCTCTTTCTGCAGACAGCTTGCGGAGCCCCTAGCGCACTGGCCTGGCCTTTAGGTTGACAAGCAGGCTGTGCTCGATGATGCTCCAATCAACCCCGGTGATGTCTTCGTCGGTCCAGGCAAAGACGTCCAGATTTTGCTTGACGACTTCTTTCAATGAGGCAGATATCTCCGGGGTTTAGCCCTTTGCCGAACTGTACTGGATATTCTTTGCCATCTTTTGAAATTATCTTTGTCTCAACATCACCTTCTGGGCTTGGCTTGAGGGAGAGCCCCTTTGAAGAGTTTGAAGCCTCTAGCACCTCTTCTGTGCCCTCCACCACGTTGTGCACTTGTTGGGGATCCAATGGCTGCCCGTGCCCATACTCCGTTCTCTGGGCTATAGCTTGGTCTCCTGAAATAGTAAGCACTCCACCTTGCGTGGGCATTTTGAGATAAAGATAATTGTGGTGCGCTATAGCCCCGAACTGGTTCAGCATCCCTCACCTGAAGATAGCGTTGTAAGCATAAGGGGCGTCGACAATGTCGAAGATCACCTCTTCTATCCTGGCCAAAGGCTCCTCTCCGAAAACAACCTCTTCTATCCTGGCCAAAGGCCCCTCTCCGAAAACAACCTCGAGGCCTATCTGGCCAAGGGCATCGAGAGGCGGTCCTGAGAACCCTTGAAGTGGCTCGGCCACTGGAAGCAGATGCTTTCGGGATATGCACATTTGATCGAAGTCCCAATGTGCCCAACCTCGCAGACGTATTCACTCTGCTGCCTTTTGGACATGTTCCCGAGGGTCCCCCCTCCGGAGATGGGCAGGACCACTCGTTTGCCGCGGTCTTGTCCTGCTTCAGTGGTGGCATAATGTTGGCCACCGAAAGTCGCATGGGGGCTTCGGGGACACCGGCTCGGGCCACGATTTGCACAGGCTCCGACCGTGCCGCTGGTGGGGCTCGATCTGAAGTACCCCGCCCGGTACTTCGCCCTAGGTAGTCGCCCCAAAGGGCCAACACTACCTTGCAATCCTTCGTGTCATGGCTTCTATTGTCACCATGCACGCAGCAAAAAAAACTCTGGCGCCTGTCAAGTGCTCTCTCTTGAGGCTTCGGCGCTCCAGCCTTGAAGCTTTGTGCCTACTGATAACTGGCAGGTGCCTTCGGAATGGAGGGTGCAATGCTTAGCACCTCCGAACGGAAATGTTTCTTCCCTCGCTTGTGCTCGTTGAAGCGGCTGTCTTGAGGGGGTTGTAGAGGAGCCGAGGCTTCTGGCTCCGTCTTAACTTCTCGGAGGGTAGGTGCGGGTGCTCTTGCTCGCCGAAGACATCCTTCCTCCGCCTTGGCATACTGTTTGAAGTATGCCATCAGCTGCGCCACAGACGTCACCAGCTTCCGATGGAGCTTGCTGAGGAGGTCGGGGTTTAGCACCCCTTCGCGGGCGGCGTCAACTACCGAAGAGGTAGATAGGACCTTAATCTGTGACTTGGTGTGGGCGAAGCGCGTGAAGTACTCCCAGAGTGTTTCTCCCGCCCACTGCTTCACCTGGAACAAACTCCCTGTGGACATCGGGGCCACAAAGGTACCCTGGAAGTTGCTCACAAACTTCTTATTCAACTGTTCCCAGGACCTGATCGATCCTGGCTTCAGGGACCAGAACCATCGAAGCACCATGCCTTCGAGAGCGAGGGGGAAACACTTCGCCATAGTGTTGTGCACCCCTCCGCTTGCTTCTATTGCCAGGGCATACGAGCGAGCGAACTCTCCGGGGTCTGACCCACCGGAGTACTTGTGCAACTTCGAGGCCTTGAATCAGGGATCGAAGGGCACTCTTTGCAAGTCCAAATGTAGCGGAGACTCATCATCGAAAGATGCGTTCTCAACCTCCTCCAGGACTTGGCCAGCTTCTGGGAGATTGCGAGCACCACCGTCTTGGGGCCCTTCTGGAGTCTCGGTGGAGGCTTGAGTGCGGAGGCGATCGGCGGCCTCTTGCCTCCACCTAGCCATTTCCTCCTGAAGCCTTGCTAGTTGAGTAGCTTCGGTTCTAGGAAGGTCTTCGTCTTCATTGAAGGGTAGCTCCGGGTCTTGTGAGCTGACATAATCAGTCCGAAGCACCGTGGGAGGAGCTCGGGGACCCCTGGGCACTCGATGCCCAGCGGCATCCTCGGGAATCATTGGAGTGGTTGAGGGTCTGGCTCCGGTGGTCCGAGGGGACCTTCGGAGGGGACCCGAGGCTTGGCTTCGCTTCGGAGGCATAGCTAGTCACAGAGAGGTCCAAAGACAGGGGACTTCGATTGATCTGGGAAGGTGAGCGAAGGCCTTCGACCTGCACTAAGAAGCCCCTTACCGAAGGGTGCGCAGAATCTTGGGACTCTGAGGCTCCCTCCGTAAGTGCTCTTCGAAGTGCAGTCAGTAGTAGAGAACAAGCTTCTAGAACTTGGTTCCCCACGGACGGCGCCAACTGTTGGCGTAAAAGATTACGCTAACAGGTTCTCTGAGATCAAGAACAGACAAACAGTGAGTTCATGTTTAAGAACTGTCTCAAGCCTCCGAATTGGATAATAGCTCAAGTAGTCCGAATATGAGTATTGAATAGCTGAGTATTCGATGCCTGTTACAGGGTAGAGAGGGGGGTATTTATAGGCAAAAATGTCTAAGGAAAAGACCTATTTACCCCTAGATTACAACCGACATAGTGGAAACTATTTGGTACCCCGAGTAGGGTTAAAAAGGTAAAGTTATCCGGGCAGACGGATAAGCCAAACATCTTATCAATCCTGTCGCTCTTCTTCGGAGCCTCATATCTTGCGGAGGGCTTCTTCGGACTTCAGATCGAGGCACCCTTCGGCTTAACGCCTCCACCTTCGAGTAAGAGCCTATCAGCTCCGAAGCTTAGTGAGTCTTTGAGTTATTAACCTCTAAGTCCTGAAAGTGAAGCAATTTCCCCCAACAATGTTCAAAGGATGCATCCTCCCGAGTAGATCATTGGTGAGCTTGATCAAAGGGTAACACGTTCTCATGCTCATTTCATTGATTCCGCCTTTGTTGCTTCTTTCGAGCCCTTATATGTTAGTCATGCACTTTCTGATTCTAGTTGGATCAATGCCATGCATGAAGAACTTGAAAATTTTGAGAGAAACCAAGTCTGGACTTTAGTTGATCCTCCACCAAATGTTCATTTCATTGGAACAAAATGGATTTCAAAAACAAACAAGGGGAGGATGAGACTGTAGTTAGAAACAAGGCTAGACTTGTAGCTCAGGGTTATTCTCAACTAGAAGGGATTGATTTTACTGAAACTTTTGCACCTGTTGCTCGTCTTGAGGCCATTAGGATTTTGCTTGCCTTTGCGACATCCCGGGGATTCAAACTCTATCAAATGGATGTCAAAAGTGCATTTCTAAATGGCTTCATAGGCGAAGATGTTTATGTAAAACAACCCCCTGGCTTTGAAAACCCCAAATACCCACATAAAGTCCTTAAACTTCATAAGGCTCTTTATGGACTCAAGCAGGCCCCTCGGGCATGGTATGATAGACTTAAGTCTTTTCTGCTTGAGCGGGGGTATTTGATGGGATCTGTTGATAAAACCCTGTTCACTCTCAAGTATGGCAAAGATTTTCTGCTAGTTCAGATTTATGTGGATGATATCATCTTCGGTGGCTCTTCTCATGCTTTGGTTGCCGAGTTTGCAGATACCATGAGCAGGGAGTTCGAGATGTCCATGATGGGAGAACTCACATTTTTCCTTGGTTTGCAAATCAAGCAAAGCAAACAAGGTACATTCGTCCACCAGACGAAGTAAACCAAGGACCTGCTCAAGAAGTTCGACATGACTGATGCGAAGCCCCTTGCCACTCTAATGGCTACATCTGTAGCATTGGATCCTGACGAGGATGGAGAAGTCGTAGACCAGAAGGAGTTCCGAAGCATGATCGGCTCCCTCCTCTACTTGACTGCTACGAGGCCGGACATACAGTTCGCAGTATGTCTATGCGCTCGTTTTCAGGCTTCACCACGAGCTTCGCACCGACAAGCCGTAAAGCGCATTCTCAGGTATCTCAAACATACCTTAGAATTCGGCATTTGATATTATGCATCTTCCTCTTTGTGTCTTCGAGGTTATTCCGATGCGGACTTTGCTGGATGTAGGATTGATAGGAAAAGTACCTCTGGTACTTGTCATTTTCAGGGTACTTCACTGGTTTACTGGTCTTCTCACAAACAGTCTAGTGTTGCACAATCAACGACCGAGGCCAAATATGTTGCTGCAGCTAGCTGTTGCTCTCAGATTTTGTGGATGGTTTCCACTTTGCGGGATTTTGGGTTAGATTATAAGAGTGTTCCACTTTTTTGTGATAACACTAGTGCTATTTGTATTGCAAACAACCCGGTTCAGCATTCCAGAACCAAACACATTGATGTGCGATATCATTTTCTCAGAGATCATAATGAGAAGGGTGATATTGAACTTCAATATGTTGATACCTAACACCAGCTGGCCGATATATTCACAAAACCCCTCGATGCTTCATGTTTTGCCTACTTGCATGGGGAACTTGGTGTTTGTCACCCTTACGACATTTTGTAATGGGGAGCAATTTTGATTGTCTTGCATATGTTCATCATGTGTGAAATTGCATTTACTTCTTTTGCACTTATATGCCTGATTATAATTCATGTAATCATGTCAGCTCAGCTCTATTTAATATGTCTGAAACATTTTGTGCGTGATTTTTCTTTCCAAAATCAAATCATGCTCACTGCTTAGTCTTGAATCTAGCATGTTTAGGCAAGACTGCTTTAGCTATCTTTTATCTGCTTGATAGTAAGACTCCTTTTCCCTGGATGATAACCATTGCAACTTGAAAAATTGTATTCATGGATATTCATCAAAGTGCTAAAAATTTGTTCACTTAATTAAAAATTCAAAAATCCATGATTTACATGATACAAGCGAAAAAGATCCAGGTGGGTTTTTTTGTCGCACTACTCTATTTTAGACTGCTTACCATTGCACATTGGTCTGAACTGGGATAGTGTAGTGTATGCCAAAATCATCGCCTTAAGCTTCTGATGGCTTTCATGCCTATGCTTGGCTTGATTGGAAAGTATAAGGTAGACAAACAAATAACCCCTGGCATTATGAAAAGAACAACAAATTCATTGATCATCAAGTTTGTTTTTAATGCTCCATTTGAACTGGACTTGTCTGTCTAGAGTAGAAATTGACTAGCTTTGTGCAGTCCCTATTTTTACTTGTCTAGTTACCTTGATTGAGTGGTAATGCTTTTATTTCAAAATGATAAAATCACATGTTGTCATCATGTTTTTAGAGAATGTTGAATTGAGCTGAGCACATGAAAAATTGGCATTAATGTTGGCATATTTTTGCTTTATATGTCTTTGCAATTCTGCCCATTTCGAAGCTTTGCATCTTCTGAATGCTCCTTGATGCTTGCATTGCCAAAGGGGGAGAAATTTTTGAGTTCTCTATAGCAAGGAGTAAAATAACTCAGGGGGAGTTTTTATCTTGCAAAGGGAAGATTTGCCGAAGGGGCTTTTACTCTTTTGGAAAGGGGAAGGAAAATTCTCTTGTCAAGTGACATGATTTGGCTCGTTTATGAGTTTTTATGGTCACTTGTGTGATGAAATTTTTCAAATTTTCTTGAACTTGAATTTGGTTGTCAATGCACTCATCAAGGGAGAGATTGAGAAACCAAGGGTTGGTTTCGGAGTCTGTGATGAGTGATTGACAATTTTTATCCTCTAATTCGAAGGGGTCCCTCCGAAGGGGTTCAGAGGTTGTTTCACCGAAGGGTTCGGTGGGCTCTATTTGCTGCAGCTGTTGCAGTTGAGTGTGCCTGTCGGAGGGGTCTGACAGTACACAATGACTTGGTCGTACCGAAGGTCTCGGTACTTTGGGCGGTACACTGGAGTGTGTATCGGAGGTTTCTTACCCAGAGAGGTCTCCGGAGTACTGTATACACTTGTCTGTTTGTCTGTGGTGCGCAGGTGACTTCGGAGGCGACGAACGGTTCGTAGCAAGTGAACCTGGGTCAAGCAGGAGGCTTGATGCCAGGGGAGCAGGGAGCTCCGTCACGAAGGCTGCGAAGGGGTCGAGGTCAGACCTCGGGTCGAGGTGCGTCAGGAGAAGGCAGTAAGTGCGGAGTGTGGCTCCGGCTGAAGGTACTCCGAGACGAAGTCCTCGGAAGCGAGTCACTTCGAAGGGTACTCCGATTGGAGTGACTTCGGAGTATGGTGGACCAAGTTCTCAGCAATGAGGCAAGGCGTTCGAAGTGTGCTCCGGAGGGAGGCACTCGAAGGTATACCCGACGAAGGTCTCAGAAGTCGAGGTGCATCGAAGGCATGGTCCAGGTGAGGATCGTCGAGGAGTGTGCTCGGGGAGATACACTACGACGAAGTGCTCATGGAATGCTTCATGCGGAGGCCTTGGACGAAGGAGGGACTTCGAAGGGTGGTACTCCGAAGGTGGGGCTTCGGAGTGAGGCTGACTTCGGAGTGAGGCTGGCTTCGGAGTGAAGCTGGCTCCGGAGTGAGGCTGGCTCCGGAGTGAGGCTGACTTGAGGTACTTCGGCCATGCATGGCTTTGGTACACAGACTGACGGAGTTCGAGCTGGGAGAAGCTGCGAAGCCGTGGTGGTCCACTTTGAAGGTGTTGGTGCGAAGGCCCAAGGGCTTTGACGGCTTCAGCTCAAAACCATCACTGTATCGAAGGCTGACTTCGGTGAAGCGAAGGCCATCAGGCTCAAGGCTTCTCACCGAAGCTACCGCACCCCTCGCGTGCGAATGGGGGCTTCAGAAGGGTCCATAACTGCAAAGGCTGACAGCGTGTGCTCTGCAAAGGCTGGTGTTGTCCCCTCTGCGAAGCTAACAAAAGAAGCCTCCAAATAAAGTAGACTACCAGTTGTACCCCCTGTTCTGATGAGACAAAACCAGTGTAAACCCTAGGGGTAAAGTAGTCTATTCACAAGGCTGAATAGTGCCTATAAATAGTGGAAGCTAGCTAGGTCACATCAACACTTTGAGCAGTCATTGTTGAGCACATGTGCTAGTCGCCACACATGTTGTATTCGATCTTTGAGTTCATTTTGTGTTCCTTGTTCATGCAATGAAGTTTTAATTCGGTTCTTCTTTCACTGCTTGAACTTGTATTGTGTGTTGCACTGCATGCTTTGATTTCTCTGTGCACCATCTTCTTGTGAGTTTTCTGGAGAGGTGTGTGAGAAGTCTGTCTGGGTGAAGTGTGTTTTTCAGTGTCTTTTCACTCTGTGTAAACTAGAGGCTAGACCTCTCTGATTACTAGCGAAGCACTGTTCGAAGCCCGTTTTCTTCTTTTGTCGAAGTCCTTGGCGAAGTCTATTCAGTGTGCGTTTAGACCTTCGAAGTACGAAGCCCAGCACTAGTTGCTGTTCTGAGTATTTGGTCGAAGTCCTCAGAGGGAAGTCCGCTGTTGCGAAGGGTGAAGTGCGAAGCCTGCTCAAAGGCACCCTGTGTGCGGAGCCTGTACTGACTTAGCAGAGCTGAATTTTTGGGGATGTGGGTGGAGCGAAGTCTTCTTGGCTTTGAACTTTTGCTCCTTGCGAAGCCTGTTTTCGGAGCTGTAAAATACTTCTGAACCAGAACTTCGAAGGGTGTGTTCGAAGCCTGTTCCGTAGAAGACAGAATTAAAACAGAAGACTATTTTTAGTCTGAAATTTTTAAAAGCTCTCATTCACCCTCCTCTGGTCGCCGTTTCCAGTCCAATAGTTATAATACTATACTTAGATACTAAAATAAAAAAATTGAAAATGTTTCAATAAAGTTGTCACACATAATTTTAAGAAACTCGTGATTCTCTTGAAAAAATAGAGTTATAGAGAAGGAATTTGTTAGTGTTAAAAGCAAATCGATTGTTATTTTTTTGTTTGAACTTTATTTTTTTACAATCTAAATACAGTATTTATTATTCCATGTAAAACTATAATATTTTTCTGGTTACGTTTTATATTTTTATTTAATTAATTGTGTTTCTAGGATTTAAATTGAAATATGTGAAATTTAAATTGTAAGTGCCTGAAATAATATACGGGAATTTATATAAAAACATATTTATGTCTTATAGTCCATTTATTTACTATCCAATAAATTATATAAAATTTTAAAAAATCTATATTACAACACTCGATCAGTAATGTGGGGCTTAATGATTTTTTAATTCTTAAAAAACCAAATGAAGTCTAAAAACGAGAGACTTTTTATGCTATTATAATATGATATGTATATGTTATGATAAAAATTTAAAAATATTTTAAGAAAGTTGTCACGTAGAATGTTAAAAAATCGGAGATTCTTCAAGGAGGAATTAGTATTTAGAGAAGAAATGTATTAGTGTTGAAAGCTAATATTTTGTTAAATCTTTGTTTAAATTTGAATTTTGTTATAGTCATAATACAAAAATTTCTTATTTTATGTAAAAATTTAGTATTTTTTGGTATGTTTGCTTTTTTTAGTTCATTAATTGTGTTTCTAGGATGTAAATTGAAATATGTGAAATTGGAACTGCATGTGCCTAAAATAATACACCAAAATTTATAGAAAAATCATATTCATATTTTTTAATCCATGTAGTTCCTACCCACTAAATTTAAATAAAAATTTTAAAAGATCTAGGTTGTGACACTCTTAATGTTTTGAGGGGTCAAACATGTAATATGACTTCAAGAGTTTTGAGGGGTCAAACAGGTTCATTTGCGATCTTTGCTCAATCTGCTTTTGTTGTGACTTTTGAGCCCTGAGATGTTAGACACACTTTGTCTAATGATAACTGGATCAATCCTATGCATGAAGAGCTCAAAAATTTTGCTTTAAATTGGGTTTGGACATTAGTTGAGTTGCCATCTAGATAGCAACCCTATTGGTACCAAGTGGGTGTTTAAAACAAGCAAGATGAAGATTGGATTGTGGTGCGCAATAAGGCTCGTTTAGTGACCAAAGGTTTTTGCCAAAAAGAGGGTATTGATTTTGAAGAGACTTTTACTGTCATTGCCCATCTTGAGTCTATTCACATTCTCTTAGAATTTGCTGCTTCCAATGGTTTCAAACTTTTTCAAATGGATGTCAAGATTGCTTTCTTAAATGGGTACATTGAAGAGGAGGTCTATGTCAAGCAACCCCTGGTTTCGAAGAACCCAAAATTTTCCAAACATGTTTTAAAATTACAAGAGGCTATGTATGGTTTAAAGTAAGCCCCTAGGGCTTGGTATGATCGCTTAAAGCAATTTTTGTTAGGAAAAGGTTTTAAAATGGGCTCAGTTGATAAAACTCTTTTTCTATTGAGACATGGCAGTGATTTCTTGATTGCATAGATATACATGGATGATATCATTTTCGGTGGCTCTTCTCACGAAGTTGCTTCCAGATTTTTTGAGCAAATGTGAAGTGAATTTGAGATGAGCCTCATTGGTGAGCTCAAATACTTCCTTGGCTTTCAGATTAAGCAAGTGAAGGATGGGACTTTCATCCACATAAGCAAGTACACAAAAGATATGCTCAAAAAAGTTTGATTTCGGTGGTGAGCCCAAGCCTCACATGACTCTAATGGGTACATCTAGAGGCTTGGATAAGGATGAGGATGATGCCAAGGTCAATGAGGAGTATCGGGGGATGATCAAATCACTTTTATACCTGACTGTGACAAGACAAGATATTTAGTTTGTTGTAGGCAGTGAAATGCATCTTCAGGTATCTTACATATGGCCCCCATCTTGGTCTTTTCTATTCGACCTCTTCATCTCTCGAGCTAGGTGGTTACCCGATGCTTACTTTGGTGGATGCTGTTTGGATCGCAAGTCGACTTCTGATAATTATTAGATCCTCGGTTCTTCTTTGGTTTCTTGGTAATCTCACAAGCAATCTAGAGTTAGTGTTACATGAGATTTAGTGTTACATTGAAGCGAAGTAAGCTTAGTTATTCATTTTTGGGCCCCAAAAATATGGGGCCCAGGGCAGTTGCACCGGCCGCCCTACCCTAGGGCTGGTCCTGCTTAACGACAGCCTATAGGGTAGGGATGGATTCTGATCGGATACAGATGGAAAATAATCTGTATAGCACTATTTACCATATTTTTTTCAAATATGAATACAGATTCAGATGTTCTCGGATACGAATACAAATAGATATTTCGAATAAGAATACATATTCTGATGTTTACGTGATTTAACTCGAAATATTCATCATTTCACAAAAATTCCAAAAGTTCAAAGTGTGTGATATACCAAATTGGAATAATAATTAATAACAAGCAATGATACACAATAAACCATACACAAACTAAGGTTTTTAAATAACGCTAGCTAAAATTGTATGATAAATTTCATGAAACATTTTCAAAATTTTATCACAGTATCTATGTATAATATTATAACATCATGGCAAATCTCGTATTTTTCAGACTTTGTTTTATTTTTTAGAATTTAAAAACCCTTATGCTCAACATTATAGATGGAGTGTCATAACATAGATTTTTTAAATTACTTTAAATTTAGTGGATAAGAACTAAAAATGGACACAAAATAGTGAATTTGATTTTTCTATAAATTTTAGTACATTATTTTAGGTACTTACAGTTCAAATTTCAAATATTTAAATTTAAATCCTAGAACCATAATTAATGAGTTAAAAATAGAAAATGGATCTAAAAAAAATATATAGAATGAGATATGTTGTATTTTGATTATAAAAAAGTTTCAATTACAAACAAAGATTTAACCATCAATTTATTTTCAACCATAATCTATTCTTTCTCAAAACTCTAATTCCTCTCAACAGAATCTCGAGTTTCTTAACTTCTTATATGATAACTTTATTTAAAAATTTTCAAAATTTTATCAAAGTAACTACGTATAATATTATAACACCATGACAAGTCTCGTATTTTTTCAGACTTTATTTTATTTTTTTTAGAATTAAAAAACCCTTAAACTCCACATGACCAATGAAGTGTCGTAACATAGCTTTTAAACATTTCTTTAAATTAATTGGATAATAACTAAAAAATGACACAAAATAGTGAATAAGATTATTCGATAAATTTTAGTTCATTATTTTAGGTACTTGCAATTCAAATTTCACATATTTCAATTTAAATCCTAGAAAAACAATTAATGAGCTAAAAATAGCAAATGGATCTAGAAAAATACAAAAATTTTATATAAAATGATATATGTTGTATTTTGATTATAAAAATTTTTCAAGTTTAAACAAATATTTAACCATCAATTTATATTCAACCATAACCTATTCTTTCTAAAAACTCTAATTACTCTCAAAAGAATCTCAAGTTTCTTAACATCCTATATGATAACTTTTTTGGAACATTTTAAAAATTTATTATAGTATCTACGTACAAAATTATAACACCACAAAAATCATATTTTTTAGACTTTAGTTTTTTTAGAATTGAAAAACACCTCGTAACCTCCACATTACCAATGGACTGTTGTAACATAGATTTTCAAATTTTATTTAAATTTAGTGGATAATAACTAAAAATAGACACAAAATAGTGAATATGATTTTAATATGATTTTTCTATAAATTTTAGTGCATTATTTTAGGTACTTGCAGTTCAAATTTCACATATTTCAATTTAAATCGTAGAAACACAATTAGTGAGTTAAAAAAGCAAATGTAACTAGAAAAATACAAAACATTTATATGGAATTATATATCTTGTATTTTTATTATAAAAAATTCAAGTTTAAACAAATATTTAACCATAAATTTATTTTTATCCATAACTTACTTCGTCTCAAAGCTCTAATTGCTCTCAAAGAATCTCGAATTTCTTTAACATCCCGTATGATAAATTTCTTTAAATATTTTCAAAATTTTATTATAGTATATACATATAATATTATAACACTAAGACAAGTCTCATATTTTCAAGACTTTATTTGTTTTTTTAGAATTAAAAACCCCTTAAGCTCATCATTGCTAATGGAGTGTTATAACATATATATATTTTTAAAATTTCTTTAAATTTAGTGGATAAGAACTAAAAATGGACACAAAATAATGAATACGGTTTTTCTCTAAATTTTAGTGCATTATTTTAGGTACTTGTAGTTCAAATTTCACATATTTCAATTTAAATCCTAGAACACAATTAATGAGTTAAAAATAAAAAATGAATCTATAAAAATACAAAAATTTTATATGGAATGAGATATGTCGTATTTTGATTATAAAAATTTTCAAGTTCAAACAAAGATTTAATCATAAATTTATTTTCAATCATAACCTATTCCTTCTAAAAACTCAAATTCCTCTCAAGAGAATCTCAAGTTTTTTAACATCCTGTATGATAATTTTTTGAAATGTTTTTTAAATTTTATCATAGTATCTACGTATAATATTATAACTTCATGACAAGTCTCGTGTTTTTTAGACTTTATTTGTTTTTTCTAGAATTAAAAAACCCTTAAGCTACACATTACTAACATATGTCATAACATAGATTTTTTAAATTTTCTTTAAATTTATTAGATAAGAACTAAAAATAGACACAAAATAGTGAATATGATTTTTTCCATAAATTTTAGTGTATTATTTTAGGTACTTGCAGTTCAAATTTCACATATTTCAATTTAAATACTAGAAACACAATTAATGAGTTTAAAATAGCAAATGGATCTACAGAATAGAAAATTTTTACATAATATAAGTTATGTTATATATTGAGTGTAGAAAAATTTTCACGCTCAAACAAAGTTGAAAATATCCTACTGCCTTGTATTGCTAGAAAATCCTCACTAACATAAGTATTTAATAATTATATAAAAATAAAAAATACATATTAATATTCACTAACTTAACTATTCCATAATTATATAAATAATAAATAAATTATTAATATAGTGATGTCATGTCATCTTGAGTCCAAATTTAATCCGTGTGAAATACTAAACGGATACAGATGTATCTATTTTCATATCCACATTCAGCAGATATAAGTTTCTCTATCCACATTTATAAAACGAATTCGGATATTTCCAAATGTCATCCATATTTAATTCAGATACAAATACGGATATCCGTATTTACAGTTATTCAAATACTAAGGCTATTCACAATGGGGGTTTCATAAGGTGTTTCATGGTATTACATGACATTCAATTAATGAAGAAAGAGAAGGAAGTAGTGTCATCACCATGATATGGTGCTAACCCGTTTCTAAGACGGATGAAACGAAATGAAACAACCATTGAGAGCTAAATCGTTTTATCAGAGAGAGAGAGTATTTCATGAGAGTTAGTTGCATTTAATTACACTGGTTAGCCTAGGAAATAATGAAATGAAACTCTCCACTAAGAGAGTGTATTTCATTCAGTTGTAAAACTGACGTGACATTTTAGGAAACAGTGCTATAAAACCAACCATTGTGAATAATTTAAATATTTTGACACCCATATCCAAAATTAATACAGGTATAACCAGCAGGGGGCCACGTGTTGCCGTCTTGGTTTGTGATTTGCCAGCCTGCATGCATGGCCGACAGGGCCGTCTTGATATGTGTGAGCCGTGCGACCAACGAGTCAACGATGGCCGGCCGCATAGGCGTCATTGGCATGAGTTACGTTCACTTGAAAATGGTTTTGTTGGTTTTTTAAAAAACTTTTTTAGAGAATATTCTAAAATAAAATTTTAGACATCATATTAGAGTGAAACAAAACTATAATATTTTAGACTTATTTGAGTAATACTCGATCTCTTTCAAATTTAAGCAATAATCCAACACTTTGCAAAAAAGAAAATTGTTTTGGATATATATAATAGGGTTTTTTAGATATATGCCATTACAATTACCGTGCTTTAAAACTTTGCCACTACAATTCGTCTATTTGGATATATGTCATTCCGGAATTGCAGCTCTCGCAAAATCTAATGACATATTTCAGATTTCTCTAAAATTGTAATGACATATTTTGAAATTTTCTAAATTTGTAATGGTATAGTTCAGAGTTCTCCGAATTTGTAATGGCATGAATCTAAATATGTGAATTGTAATGGCATTTCTTTAAAGTTGTAAAATTGTAATGGCATGCATCCAAATTTCCCTATATAATACAATGCCAAGAGGCATGCATGACGTCGTGGCTACGCCGAAGAGCCAATGCGTGGCAGCCGTTCTCTTCTCTCTGCCAAAACAAATTTGATAATGTGCATCGAGTTGAAAAATATTCGTCTAATGGTCTGTTAGTTTATTAAAATATTATTTAAAGGGCTTAAGAAAATTCGTGGCTGTTGCCACATCTGAAAATGAAAAACAACAAGCTCTTACCTGCAGATTAATTGTACGGGCGATGCGGACATACTTGGTTTACTATTCTCTTTCAATAATTTTGATGCCCATGATTAATCTACAAAAGTTACTTGCTAGATTAATAGGTAAATTCACTCTTAGTCAAATCTGATATAATTATTGATTAAAATTTTATACTATCTAAGTTTATGTATTTATATATGATCAGATTTGAAGGAAACATAACATGACATGAGGAAAATAAGATTGGCCCAAGGAAGAGAAGGAGAAATACGACAAGGAAGATTGCAGTAAGATAAATTCTTAATTAGACACACCTTAGCTTGGAGGTGGGTCTATGAGCCCAATAAGTATGGCCGAACTCACCATGAGTTGGTTTGTATATAGGTAAATTCGGATAGGTTTAAGACTCCAATTCAGCATAGGAGTCCTACTCAATTACCGAGTAGGACTCTTTTATTTTTCTGGTGCATAACTCTTGCATGTGGCGCACCCCACTTTTATCCCTAGACCTTGGTTGTCCACCCCTATATATATATAAATGCTATTCTACATCACGGGTATAGAATAGCTATTCTACTGAGAAATCTACTACTGAGAAAAAAGTAGTACTCAATTGCTATTCTACTGAGAAATCTACTATCGAGAAAAAAATAGTACTCAATTGCAATTCTACTGAAAAATCTACTACTTAAAGTGATTGATGCAGAATAGCTATTCTACACACGTGGTGTAGAATAGCGCTCCCGTATATATATATATATATATATATATATATATATATATATATATATATATATATATATAAGGAATTTTACCTCCACCACTTTGTTTCGATTCGATGTTTTTGCTACTGAAAAATTCAAGTGTTACCTATTGTTCCATTGGGAATTAGTAGATTGCAGCGCCGCTTCGTAGCCGACGGCTACTATAGATGAGCATCAAATGGCCTGAGCCTGTTGAGCTGATCCAAAACAAAAGCACGGCCCATTGGAGCCTCATTGGAAGTATATTTGTAGCCTTAGTCTCTACCGATGGCACGAGAGATAAAATAATGATAAGATATGTCGTCATATGAGTCTACCTGAGAATATATAATTATGATCCTAATTAACTAGCAACGAAAATTACTCGACACCCGATTCGTTCGTCGCCTTCTACACAACATCACTAATAACATTATCAAATTCGAATGGACCGTCCAAAATTGATGCGGTAATCAGTCCCTATAGCAGCTTTGGTTAAATATAATATATACTACGTATTATGGAACCATGATACGGTGGTAGATTCGTGGATATGATAGATAATTCTACCTATTACTGGATTTAATTATATTGTAGAAAAATATTACATCACGTGTGTATAATTTTAATATGAATTTAATTGGCATGTCTCTTTGTGTCTGTGTGCATATGATGTTTGTGTGCGGTTGTATGTATTGTGCGTCTTTTATGTCGTAAAAAACAATATGACATTTAGGGATGCATTCTTTTGTTTTTCCCGTTGACAATGTTCTTGAAAAAATTGATTATTTATCATTCTTAATATATTCCTTTTAATTGCGATATCACTCTTTAAATAATATATAGGACCATCTACGTTAATTCCTCTTAATTACGATATCACTCTTTAGACTAACACGTAGGAACATATGTATTAATGAATGTAAGTCCGAATGAAAAAAATATGTTTAATTTCTCTAAGACCTTTTGGATATAAGCAGTTTGGTGAACAAGTGTTCATGAATGAAGGTACTCAAATTGTAATCCTAAACAAAATTTATTTTTTTCCCAAATCCTTTATTTCAAATTCTGTCTTGAAATGATTGTGTGCTTTATCAATGTCGTGTTCGTTGCCGATGATGTTTAAATCATCAACATACACGAATATGATGAAAAATCATGTTTGTGATTTCTTAATGAATACACAAGGGCAATCATCGTTGTTTGAGTAACACTTCTGAAGAAGGAACTCACTTAGTCGGTTATACCATATTCGTCTCGACTATTTCAAGCTATATAGTGACTTATTGAGTTTTACACAATACATGTTGTGTTTTGTTTCATTCGGAGTTGAGATTCCTTTGGGAACTTTACGTAGATATTCGAATCTAATAACCCATATAAATATGTAGTCACAACGTCTATCAACTGCATAGGTGTATGATTTTGAACAACCATAGAGATTAAGAATCGAAATGTTATGGCATTCAAAACTGGAGAGTATGTTTCATTAAAAGCAATACCAGGTCTCTGTATGAAACCCTGGACTACAAGCCTTGCTTTGTGTCTCATCACTATATTATTTTCATCGCATTTATGGATGAAAACCCATTTAGATCTTATAGGGAATACCGAGAGCTCAAATTCTGACTAGATCAGAAGTTTTGATTTGGAATCAGAAGTTCTAATTATTTTCTGAATTAGAAACCAATAGCTCAAATTGGAAGTTCCGACATAGTATCAAAAGTTCCGATAATTTATGGTTTGAGAAACCAAGAACTCAAATCGGGAGTGTTCCGATTTGGAATCGGAAGTTTCGATTATTTCTATTTAGAGACAGAGAGTTCAAATCGAAAGTTCTGATAGGGGCATCGGAAGTTTTGATAATTTCTAGGTTGTAGACCGAGAGTTCAGGATCGAAAGTTCCGAGGTGGACGAAACATATTAGATCTGTTAGGCCTTAATGTGGATTTGGGCCCAAGGTCCTAGCACTATATAAAGGGAGGAGAAAGACGTTGTGAAAAGATCAATTTGGCGATTAGATCAGATTTAAGCCCTAGCCTCCACACTTCTCCTCTCCCATCTTGATCTCAAAGGTTGGGATTAGGGTTCTCCCCTTGGATCTCTCGAGTAGGGCTAGCACGCTGTCATGAGAAGATTTCATCCATGTACGTGTGGGCTCCGTAAAGGCGCTGCTCGAATAACGACGCTCATGGTCTTCTTCACGTGGACATCACCGGACTTTGCCGATTGGATCACCGAGGAACGGATAGAGTGAGATGAGGATAAGCGAGGACATGTTTCCCCAACATCGTCTTCCTCTGTACTAGCACGCCTCATGTTAGAAGGTAATGATTCATGATCCCTCATGTGCATGGTTCTAGGGTTTGGGGGCAAACTTTTTGAAATTGTCGGCTAGAGTTGCTTCCCATGTCCCAACAGTGGTATCAGAGCATACACGTGTAGTGTTCGATCTGGATCGATCACGTATGGATATACGTGGTGGAAAATAGATTAGATCTGTTTTTTGTCTGTTGGATTTTGGAAGTTCTGAGGTGTCAAAAGTTCTGATACTTGATCAGAAGTTTTAATCCCGATTTAATTCGAGACAGAGAAGGCGGATAGAAACTTCCAATCCACCAAAAACTAGAAATTCCGAGCCCGTTGGGCTGGAATTTTCAGATCCAGATATCAGTCACTTGTAGATTCTTCGCCTAACTTTGCTTTGCAGAGAATGATGTGACTGGTATGGCCTTGGTGAGTATGTATGAGATCGATTGCATGTAATTAATATGGCCCATGAATCATGATTATTTATTTCCCTAGGCTGTTAAATGGTTGTATGACTTGCGTGTCAACATGTGATGCTTCGACTCATGTAACTAGTATAGGTGCTATAATTTGTAATAGGCTAGTATAGTTTCACGGAGGTCAGAGACGCACACAAATGATGGGAGCCATGGAGATGTAGATCGCCATGTGAAGGGGGCCATACTATGTCACAGTCAATGTGTTGTGTGTGGTGCTTACTTATGTTCCTGTCATACTATTCTTGCATGTTTTGTGCGTGTTAGGGAACTGTCATACTATTCTTGCATGTTTCGTGCGCGCTAGGGAACATCACCTTGCTAGAATAGTTTTTCCTCAAAAAATTAAGTATTAATGCTATTTCCAATAGCTGCACCAACCAAGGATCTCGATCATTGATAGTGGGTCGGCCAAAGAAAGGTGTTATCTTTTATCTTGAATAGTTAGGGTGGAAGTCAGACTACCACACACATAGTATTGGTTTGCTTAACAAAGCTATCAAAACGGTTTTGGGCTTTAGGGCATGGAGTTGGGTGTTAGGCATTAGATGCTACCCCAACGAACAAGAGTCACATATGATGTGATTATCAAGGTGTTGCTTACCTATGTCAGTTAGCTTCTAGCAGTAATGCCAAAGCTCACTAAGAGTTAGTTGAATATGAAACTTGTCACACTATTAGTCATTAGAGGGAAAGTGACTGTTTTCAATAGTGATACATCTTTTATTGGATAAAAGATAAACGTAACATAGTGTTGAACCTTGCATTTATTTTGTAGATCATGGCACCGACTACTGTGAAGAACACATCAGTTTTTGATTTGCGATCGATTCTTTCTAGAACAAACTTTATAGACTGATATAGAAATTTGAGAAGTGTTATCAAACAAAAGGAAACAAAAAATGTTTTAAAGGAACCCTATCACGATAAACTAGCTAATAGTGCAATTGTAGTTGATAGGAGAGCTTATGAGAATCACTCAAATGAGTAACTTGATGTTAGTTGTTTCATTCCTGCTGATATGTTCTCTAAGCTTCGGAAGCAAGATGAGAACATGGATGTACATAATATGATTGTGGGACTCCAAGGCATGTTTGAGAACCAAGCTTAGATTAAGAGGTATGGTACCTCAATGTCCTTGTTTGCGTGCAAAACTGGTCAGTGGTCCATGAACTGCAAATGGTACTTGGAAGAATTCTAGAAAGAGAAGTGAAGCGAGACTTCCGCTTCTACTTCAAGTATAAATGTTATTGAAATCAATCTTATTGCTCGTCCAGATGATTTGTGGGTATTTGATACTAGATCAATGATTCAAACTTGTAAATCGTTGCAAGGACTAAATAGGACAAGGAAGTGTGCAAGAGGTGAACTGGATATCCACGTAGAAAATGGTGCAAAAGTTACACCATTGGTCAGCGGCGTTTATCCTCTGTCGCTACCCTTAGGATTAGTTTTGGAATTGAATAATTGTTATTATGTTCTAGCGTTGTGTAGAAATAATATCTCTTCTTTATGTTTAGAGGAAGAAGGTCATGAGTTCGTGATAAAGAACAAGTGTTGTTCGATATTCTCGAATGGTATGCTATACGGTACTTCTCCATTATTGAATGGATTATACATTCTGAGTCTTGGGGATGCTCATGTTTATAACATTAATACAAAGAAACAACGGCTCAATGATTTGAATCCTACCTATGTCTGACATTGTCGTTTAGGTCATATAAATGAGAAGCGTGTGTAGAAGCTCCATAGAGATGGACTTTTGGAGTCATTTGATTTTGAATCATATGACACATGTGAGTCTTGTTTACTTGGCAAAATGACAAAGATACCTTTCACTGGTCATAGTGAGATGGCAAATGAGTTGTTGGCCATTGTACATACTTATGTGTTGGGGGAAAATATCTCATCTTCAGGGTTATTGCCAAAGCAGTATGAAGACAGCCAACCAGTTCGAAGATTGTCCGAAGGCCATCTTCGAAGGTGCATGGAACCTAGTTCGAAGCCCGAAAGCAGGCATTGGTTCGAAGTATGTCTTCGAACCAAAGTCCTTCAAGATCTTTTCTGCCAGCTAAGATGGAAGACTTATCTTCTGTCCTATTAGATTAGTCTTTTACCATTTTAGCCCTATTAAGGAAACCGAATAGTTTCCTTAATGTCGGTTGTAATAGAGGGGTAAATAGGTCTTTTCCTTAATGTTTAAGCCTATAAATACCCCCCATTTTACCCTGTAATGAGAACCAATTACAAGTGAATCAATACACACTTTCGAACTATTCTAAGCTATTATCCTTTCGGAGGCTTAGAACAGTTTGCTTCGCAAACACTTCGTTTGTTAGTTTCTTTTCTACAGAAACCTGTTAGCGTAATCTTTTACGCCAACAGTTGGCGCCGTCCGTGGGGAACCTAGTCCAAAAAACTTCGTTCTCTACCAACCTTTTGCATCATGCCTCCTAAGCGGAGCGCACCTCGCAATCCCACTCGGAGGTCCTCTCGAATCTCCGGAGAGATACCCTTCGACACAGTCGAAGTCGGAGGGTCTTCGACTATCCCTCCACCTCTAACTACGCAAGGGGCTTCTATCCCTCGAGGATATGAAACCTCTCCACCAACCCCTTCTACACTCCGACCGCCCGGAGCCACTCTGCCACCCTCTATTCCGATTGGAACTGATCATACCAGTTCTCAAGACCCGGAAGGTCCTTCCGGAGGAGATGAAGATAGCTTTCGAGATATGGCCACTCAAATGGCCAATCTTCAAGCCGAGGTAGCGAGGTGGCGACAGGAGGCTGCGAACAGGCTTCGCCCTCAAGCCACCCCAGTTATCCCCGAAGTGCACGAAGACGACGATCTTGACTATCCCGAAGCCCCGGAGAACGCCTCTTACGACAATGAATCTCCGTTGCATCCCGAGCTTCAGAAGGTTCGCTTCGATCCGAGGTTCAAAGCTTCGAAGCTTAGCAAGTATGCCGGAGACGAAGATCCCAGTGAGTTTGCGCGTTCTTATGCCCTAGCAATTGAAGCTAGTGGCGGAGACAGAGAAACTATGGCGAAGTGCTTCCCGTTAGCCCTTCAAGGAGTGGCGTTGAGATGGTTCTGGTCTTTAAAACCAGGATCAATCACTTCATGGTCACAGTTGAAGAAGAAGTTCATAAGTAACTTTCAGGGCACCTTCGTGCCCCCCATGTCGACAGGAAGCCTTTTCCAAGTGAAACAGCTCCCCGGAGAAACATTGAGGCAGTACTTCAAGCGCTTCGCTCACACGAAGTCGCAAATTCGGGGGCTGTCCATATCTTCGGTGGTTGATGCAGCTCGGGAAGGCGTCAGTCATAAAGGCCTTCTAGATAAATTGCATCGGAAGAGCATCACCACAGTATCACAGTTGATGTCGTACTTCGAGGAGTACTCGAAGTCGGAAGAAGGTTGGCTTCGGAGGACTACTGCTACTTCGACAGTGTTGACAGAAGTTAAAGCAGAGGTGAAGACTTCGGCTCAGCCACAAGAACCAGTCTTCGAAGTGCAACATGATAGAAGAAGAGGGCAAAAGCACCCTCGTTCTGAGGTCTTAAACATTGCACCCCCGCAGAAGTTTGCACCAAGAGCTCCACAGTCTGCAGGGAACAAGTCCAGCGGCTGGAGGCCGCCAGGAAAAACGGCTGGCAAGGGCCAGACCCTTTTTTGCTGTATTCATGGAGAGAACCGAAGCCATGCAACTGACACCTGCAAGGCTATTCTTACCCTTCGGGGAGAATACTTGGAGAGAACTTCGGGTCGAGGTAGTACCGACCGAAGTCCAGCAGCAGCAGTGCGCTCGGAGCCGGTCCAGGCTGTGGCGCGGATAGAAAATCTTGATGCTGCAAGGCATCCTCCGGTGGCCAATGTTATGCCACCTCCGAAGCAAGAAGAAGGGCAAGATAGAGGGAAGAGAGTAGTTCTCCCTATCTCCGGAGGAGGTACCCTCGGAAGCATGTCCAAGAGACAGCGAAGAGAGTACGTTCGAGAAGTAGGCCACATTGGAACTTCGTCATCAGCAGCTGCAATGCCGGAGTGGTCTCATGTTCCAATATCTTTCTCTGCGGAGGATGCAGCTGGTATCAAGTTCCCGCATGCAGATCCATTGGTTATTACTGCTGATATTGCGGGGACAGAAGTTCGAAGGGTGCTAATTGACGGAGGTAGCTCGGCAGATATCATATTTGTACAAGCCTTCGATCAGTTATGCATTTCCCGGAAGCATCTCCTTCCAGCGGCTCGTCCTCTGCAAGGCTTCGCAGGACCCCCGCTAGATGCACTTGGCCAGATAGGCCTGGAAGTAACCTTCGGAGAAGGTTTACTAGCCCGAACTGAAGAAGTTATCTTTGATGTGGTGGATGCCCCGTATGCTTATAATGTTATCTTTGGCCGAGGCATGTTGAATCAGTTCGGAGCTGTGGCGCATCACAATTACTTGTGCATGAAGATGCCCACACAATCAGGAGTTCTGACAGTCTTCGGAGATCAAGCCATAGCTCGGAGAGCAGAATATGGTCATGGTCCTCCTCTTGATCCGAGGCAAGTAAACAGTGTCCAAGATAATGGAGAATTTTTTTCAGCCTCCTCCGAAGCTTCGAAGAAGTCGTTTCCAAGACCAAGTCCCGAAGGAGAGATTGCAACGAAGATCATTGTCAAAGATGGTAAAGAATACACTTTTCAGTTTGGTAAAGATTTACCTCCCGAAGTTGCAACTTCCTTGGAAAAGGTTGTAGGAGAAAATTTGGATGTCTTCGCCTGGTCTGACGAAGATATCACCGGAGTCGATCGGGATATTATTGAGCACAGCTTGCTTGTAAACCCGAAGGCCCGGCCTGTTCGACAAGGGCTCCGGAAGATGTCCGCAGAGAGAGCTGCTCTAGCTAAAGACGAAGTTGAAAAACTGCTGAAGGCTGGGATTATCAGAGAAGTGGCCCATACAGAATGGCTAGCCAACCCAGTCTTCGTCAGGAAGAAGTCTTCCGGAAAGTGGCGCATGTGCATTGATTTCACATCTTTGAATAAAGCGTGCCCACGTGACCCCTACCCCATGCCCCGAATTGATCAACTAGTTGACTCCACTGCAGGTTCGGAGTTACTAAGCTTCCTCGACGCGTATTCCGGATATCATCAAATATGGTTGAAGCGCGAAGATGAAATCAAGACGAGCTTTGTAACTCCTTCGGGAGTCTTCTGCTATGTAAGAATGCCTTTCGGCCTAAGAAATGCCGGGGCTACTTTTTCAAGATTAGTTGCTAAGGCTCTAGGTCATCAATTAGGTCGCAATGTGGAGGCCTATATGGATGATATTGTAATAAAGAGTGCTTTAAAGCACCAACATAGCCTAGACTTAGCAGAAACATTCAATAGCCTTCGGGCATGTGGGATCCGCCTTAACCCCGAAAAATGTATATTCGGAGCTAAGGCTGGAAAGTTGTTAGGGTACTTAGTTTCAAGCAGGGGAATTGAAGCTAGCCCTACTCAAATAACTGCGCTGCAGAAGATGGCTCCTCCCGAGAATTTAAAGCAAGTGCAAAAGCTGACTGGACGTCTGGCCGCACTTAGCAGGTTTTTATCAAGGTCTGCGGAGAGGAGTTTGCCAATCTTTAAAGCTTTGAAAGGGTCCGAAGATTTTGCATGGACACCGGAGTGTCAGAGAAGCTTCGAAGACATTAAAAATTATCTCAGCAATCTTGCTACACTTACGGTGCCTATTGCGGACGAAACCCTACTTCTGTATCTTGCAGCTACAGGCTCAGCTGTCAGCGCAGTCCTTGTCAGAGAAGCTGATATCAATGGGAAGTTGGTCCAAAATCCTGTCTATTTTGTATCCGAAGCATTGTCAGGAGCAAAGACAAGATACTCCGAACTTGAAAAGTTCGTTTATGCTCTGATAATGGCTTCGAGGAAGCTAAGGCATTATTTTTTGGCTCATAATGTAATTGTACCAACTTCATATCCTTTAGGAGATATGCTCCGAAGCAAAGATTCCACCGGAAGGATTGGAAAGTGGGCAGTAGAGCTAGCACCCTTCGGCATATCTTTCCTGGCAAGGACAGCTATCAAATCTCAAGTTCTAGCAGACTTCGTAGCAGAGTGGACTCCACCTACGAAGTTGACTCCGGAGAAATCAGATGACAGAGTTTGGACTATTTACTCCGATGGGGCTTTTCAAGCATCCGGAGCAGGCATTGGGGCAGTATTAATTTCACCGTCAGGGCAAAGAGCAATGTACTCCGCAAGACTCAACTTTAAGTCTACCAATAATATAGCGGAGTACGAAGGAATATTATTGGGACTCCGGAAAGCACGTGCTCTAGGGGCTACAAGAATAATTATAAAAACAGATTCTCAGATAGTAGCAGGGCACGTAGACAAAAGTTTTCAAGTCCGACATCCACAGCTTGCAAAGTACTTGGAAGAAATTCGCAAGATCGAAGCACATTTCAAGGGTATTTCCATTCGGAGTATACCAAGAGCTGAAAACGTGCAAGCGGACATTTTAGCGAAGGCTGCTGCCGGAGCTGTGGATGTGCCTGACGAAGCTTTCTATGAGGAGCTCAATATACCTTCGGTGCCACAAGTTGCTTCTGCAGAGATTCTCTGCATTCCTAGTGCAGATTGGAAAGATTCAATCGTAGAACTCTTGCAAGGAGGAACGAATTTGCCCGAAGAGCCCCAATTGTCAAGATTAAAGCTCAGAGCAAGAAACTATCAGTTAATCAACGGTATATTATACAAGGCCGGAGTATGTTCCCCTCTACTCCGATGTATATCTCAAGCCGAAGGCCAAGAAATTCTTCGAGAAATTCACGAAGGCCTTTGTGGAAGTCATTTAGCCCCTAGAGCTCTGGCAGGAAAAACACTTCGCCAGGGGCTTTATTGGCCCACAATAACAGCTGATGCGGAGAGCTTGGTCCGCACTTGTCAAGGATGCCAGTGGATGGGTCGACGGAGTCATCGCCCACCAACAGCTCTTCAAGTCATTGCTCCGGTATGGCCTATGGCCAGATGGGGTATGGATCTAATTGGTCCCTTTCCGTTAGCAAAGGGAAATTTAAAGTTCGCAGTGGTAGCTATCGAATATTTTTCTAAGTGGGTCGAAGCAGAGCCCTTAACAGCTATCACTTCGAATAATGTACAGAAATTCTTCTGGAAAAACATTATTTGCCGGTTCGGAGTGCCTAGATATCTCACAGTTGACAATGGAACACAGTTCGATGCAGAACCCTTCAGGAAGTTTTGCGAAGACCTAGGCATTCAACTATGTTTTGCTGCAGTGAGACATCCTCAGTCAAATGGAGCAGTTGAGCGAGCCAATGGAAATATCTTATCAGGGCTAAATCGAAGAATAGTAGGATTATCAAAGGGACTGTGGACCGAAGAACTTCCGAAGATTCTGTGGTCCATTCGGACTACGCAAACAAGGTCCACAGGTTTTACTCCGTTCAGACTACTATTCGGAGATGAAGCTATGACTCCAACGGAGCTCAAAGGAGGATCACTTCGCAGCACCGAACCAGACATCGAAGAAGAAAGACAAGCTTCGTTAGATTTGTCAGAAGAAACAAGGCTTCGAGCTGTAGCCAATTTATCAAAGTATCATCAGCAGACGAAGACTTGGTATGACCCGAAGGTTAAGCTCAGCGAGTTAAGACCGGGTCATCTTGTTCTACGAAGCATTATAGCACCAGGGAAGTTAGGCAATAAATGGGAAGGTCCATATCTAATCGTCCGCTCGGGGCGCCCTGGTTCATTTAAATTAGCTAATTTAGAAGGTGAAGAGTTAGCACATACTTGGCATGCGGAGCACCTAAAGCGATACTTCGCATAAGGGCTCCTTGTAATTCGCTTGTAATCACCTCTAAATTAATAAAGCATACACCCTGTAGCTTGCCTTCCCCTTGACGCTCCTAGTCTCCCGAGCGGACGCGCTGGGACGGAAGTCGTTCGAGAGGGAAGTGTATTAAGCAGGGCTGTATTTCCGGACTTCGAACCCTTAAAGTCGAAGCCTCCGGTGTGGTGGCTGAAATCCATCCGGAGCCCAAGCTGATACCTTGTAGGCATCCGTAAAAGAGCCAATACCACATTCTACGGAGTCCAAGCTTCGGCTGGTAGACTTCCGTAAAAAGAGCCGAAGGTGGCCAAATTCTGCGAAGTCCAAGCTCCGGCTGGTAGACTTCTGCAAAAAAGAGCCCAAGTGGCCAAATTCTGCGAAGTCCAAGCTCCGGCTGGTAGACTTCTGCAAAAAAGAGCCCAAGTGGCCAAATTCTGCGAAGTCCAAGCTCCGGCTGGTAGACTTCTGCAAAAATAGCCGAAGGTGGCTACAATTTCTGCGAAATCCAAGCTCCGGCTGGTAGATTTCTGCAAATAACAGCCGAAGGTGGCTAAAGCAAAACAGCATTTAAGCCATGAGCTTCGAATGTCTGTTCATATGCGTCCAAAGTGGCAAATTTCTTAAGACACTAAAGTGTCCTCGAAGTTATCTTAATTGATTTCTTTCGTAAAGCAAACAAGGGTACCAAGTTACCATTCTTTTGACTACAAATAGTCGAAGATATTTCATAAGGTTTCAAAAGATCTTTAAAAATGACAGAGGGGCTCCGAACCCCCAAGGAAAAATTGTACTCCGAAGTTTTTCTTTGCGCATAACCATCTTTGAATACAGTTCGAAGTTGCTCATACCCAAAGAGGGGCTAGTAATATGGAGACAATTTTAAATCGGCATTCATTATCAAAATAAATGTATTTACAGATTACATTATGAAAAATTGGTATCTATACCAAGAAGGAATCGGAGACCTCTTCGGTCCCGAGAGCTAGGGGTGGAACGACTAGTTCCAACATCGGAAGTTCTAAGAACTTTACGTTTAACTCTCTTTCTCCCCTTCGAAGCTCTAAAATCCTTCTGTTCTTGTTGAAGTTCGGCCCAAGTTCGAAGCCGCTCGGGGCTTCTCTCCCAGCTTCTAAGATCTTCAGATCTTTTATTTTGGGCTTCACCTTCGTCTTCGGACCAATTAGTGTCTTCAGAAGACGAGGTGTTTGCGTCACTCTCTTTATCTTCCTCTTTAATATAAGACAATACGTCTTTGATTACTTCGGGTGCAATAACGCCGGAGTCATCTCGAGGGATAAGGAATCGAGGACGTTTATAACTCTTTAGAAGTTCGAAGGTGTTCCACAGTGAGCGAAGTTCGCTGTCAAGTTCTAACACTTCGATATCTTCCATAAGAGGCAAAGCCTAAAAATATGACAAACAAGATTTTCATTGATAAATATTTACAAGCATCAGCTTTACATAATCAAAAATCCTAAATAATCCTAAACCTGCGGGTTCGGAGGAGGCTGACTGCTCGAAGCTTGGCTCCGAACTTGCTTCTGGCGTTGGCCTTCATCAATCCAAGCCTTGATCGCAGATCGACCTTCGGCTCTCCACGAAGTTTGGAAGGCTCGCCAAGCAGCAGCTACACCTTCGGAAGGTTTTAGAAGTCGGTCGTCGTCGAAGATGATAGAGTTCTCTGCGCTCGGAGTGATTGTTCGCCCTAAATCCTCGTAGTAGCGAAGTATTCCAAGGGCAGACACTTGTCCGGAGAGTTCTCCATAACGTATGCCTGCCGTCTTCATTTGCTTCGCTGCTCCTTGGATCCTCTTTAGCCGGCGCAGCAGAGTTACATTGTCATCTGAAGGTAGTGATCCAGTAGTACCGAAGTACTCCAAGACACCTAACATTTGTTCGATGACCTCCGAAGCCACCTTCTCGGACTTAACCTTTTCTTCAATAAGCATATCCTTGGCCGAAGTTGTTTCAGCTAAAACTCCGGAGATTCTAGCGTTCTCCGTAGTCAAAGCATTCTTTTGAGTTCGGAGTTGGCCAGCCTCTTCTTGTAGCCTTACAAGTGCGGAGTCCTTCGCAGCATCCTCCGTCCGCAATCTTTCAATCTCCGCTCAAAGCACAATTCTTTCTGCTTCGAGCTCTTTCTTTGCAGCCTCCAAGCTTTGCCTAGCCCTTCGCTCTGCTAAAATTACATTGTCCATCTGAGCTACTCGACCTTCGGAGAAGTTAAAATTTCTTTGAAGAGTCTCGTTCTCTTCCCGAAGTTGAGCAATTTCGTTTTCGCTCGATAAAGCTGCAGCGCGGGCTAAGACTGCTTGCTAAGAAAAAAGAAAAACTGGAATAAGAAATTATTCATATATAATTCATTATTTGGTTCGAAGATGCTTTATACCTGATAAGCTGCTCTTTCCACAGCAACATTAAGCTCCGAACCCTTTGCTCTGCTTAAAAGGGCTACTAGCTCTGTTTCCCCGACTTTGCGACTGGCTTCACCCAAAGGTTTAACCAAAGTCCCAAGTCCGGTTTTCTCCTCCAAAAATGGAGTTATGAGAGGAAGCAGTGCTAAAGCCTTCTGATCAGCTCTGCTTAGCGAAGATCCGGAGGGCTCTTCCGAGGCCCTTGGAACTTCTGAAGATGGCCTCCCCTCAGTCGATTCACTTTCATCTGTTGACTCAGATGAAGTCGATCCTTGAGCAAGGAGAGGCTCGATGTGTCTTTTTCCTCTTCCAGGCCCCGGTAGAGCAATTCCCGGTTGTGGCCCTGAAGTTGTCGAAGGTCTTTGAATTGTATCTTCGAGGGATAATTCGACAACAGGAGGCTCTGAAAAAACAAAAATATTACACATTGTATAATTTTGCAAAATTTGATAAGAATTAAGCAAAATTTACCTTCGACATTCTCTGGAATATCGAGTACCGGACTGATCGGAGGATCAAAAGTGTAGTCCTCATCCGAATCAGCCGTTAAATCTTGGACTACAGGAGCATCGTCCTGAAGAGTCCTTGTTACTTCTTCGAGAATCGAAGCCATAGTGACTTCGACTCCACTTTCATCCACAGGAACTTCAGCCTGAGTGGTATCTTCTTGAACTACCGAAGTCATTGGTTGATCAGCATTATCTCCAGACTCCGGTATGTTCGCAGGCACTTCGGCCTCATCTACACCCATAGGGGCTTCGAATTGTTCTCCCTGGGTATCCGGAGCTCTTACTTCTTCGATGTTGGCTTGAGGCTCCGGAATACCTGCAGTATCTTCAATGTGAATACTTCGTTGAGTTGCATCTTCATCAATTAATTTTACTAATAAAGTACCTTCATCCTCTTTAGAACCGGAAAGTGAGGTTCTTGAGCTTGAAGGAGCAGGATCCGAAGGTGCGAGATTTTTTGGCTTCCGAGCCACTTTCTTCACCGGAGTCTTTGCTGAACCTGAAGCTCCGGCTTCGGCTACTCTTTTCTTGGGGCCTTTCTCCTGAGGCACCCAGTCCGTCAGAGGGGGTGGAGTTAACTCCAGCATTCCCCATACTCTGTTAAAACGCTCCCAACTTCCGACTAATTTGATTCGCCATTCTTTTTCTGACGGAGTTGGAGCACCCAAGATTTTTTCCGAAGCCCTTATAATCTGTTCTGAAGTAACAGGGGCTGAAGTTTCTACAAAATAAATAATTCAAGTCAGTTTTTTCTTCGAAGCAAATACGTTTAATGCATGTTGTTTTCGAAGTTACCTGTAGGACTTGAAGTCAAGTTAATTCTCCGAAGACCATCTTCGGAATCATCTTCGAAGATAATAGGCCAGTCGGCCATCAGTGGAGGAATTTGAAGACCGATGAACTCTTCTGCCAAATCCCGCATACTGAGCCTTCGGCTAACTTTTTCAAGCAAGTTCAGACGAGCTTCGAATTGGCCTTCGTCAGGACGCACCAAAGCCTCCTTTCGGAATTGGATTTCTCTAAGAGGTCCGGCCAGAGGATTGCTTGCTCCGACTTCGGCATAGAACCATTTCAAAACCCAGTCGGTGTACCACCTAGCGTTGATGGCCTTAGCAGGAAATCGCAGAGCGTATTCATCTCGAAGCCTAAAATTGATGCTTCCGAAGGCAACCACTACTTTTTCACCTCCGGAACCTATGAAGGTCTTCGGCTGACAAGTTGCTCTATGCAATGCTGCGAAGATTTCAGCCCTCCCCTCACAACCTTCGGCTCTCAGAGCCCACTCGAAGATAGCTAATCTAGCTACAACATTCGGAGACAGCTGGGGGAGGGTTACATGAAACAAGTCAAGGACTTCAGCCAAGAAATCTACGGCAGGGAGGCCCAAGCCTGCTTCGAAAAAAGCTTCGAACACTACGACTTCTCCGGGTCTTGGTGATGGGATTGCTTCTTTCCCTGGTTTTCGAATCATAACTCCCGCACCTATATTTCCTCCTGCTGCCATTGCCAGGGACTCTCTTTTGCAGGTTGAAGGTCCTAATTCAAAGGATTGGTCCAGATATTTGGTCGATGGAGGGCACAGACCTTGATCATCGCTGATTTGGGGATTTTTTCCCTTTGCCGCCATGGAAGTTGTCGCCTGCATCGAAGGCGTCGCCGCCACTGTTGCCGCTGCCGCTGCCGCAACCGCTTGTTGACGAGCCAAGGTCGAAGGAGGTGCAGAGCCCTTGGTCTTCGCCATCGCAATGACTGGATCGATCTGAGAGAGTGGGGACTAGGACTCAAGAACTCGAAAGCTAGGGCTTAAGAACTCAAAGGGTTCAAAAGGCTTTTGACTGGGAACAAGCAGTGAAAAGGTAATCGAGTAAGTTCTGGAGTTCTTTATTTATAGTCTAACTTTCCGTTTGTTACCGTTTGGGTTCTGCCCTTTCGCATTCCCGCCTGTTATTTTCCTCCGAAAATAACGCTTCGTATAACTCCGTTAGAAACAGAAACTAACGGCTATATTTTCTAAGTCTGAAAAGACTTTCGAACTTCTCGAATCAGTTCTAAGATAGTTCGAAAAGCAATTACCTTATGATTGATTCGAAGTTCATATCTTCATGTATTTCGAAGATAAAACAAAAATCAATAACCCCTATGATTGGTTATCTTTTCTTTCCGTATACTGCTCTCCTAACGTTACAGGTCGAACGGAGAAGCGTATTCGAGGGGCTATTGTTGGGGGAAAATATCTCATCTTCAGGGTTATTGCCAAAGCAGTATGAAGACAGCCAACCAGTTCGAAGATTGTCCGAAGGCCATCTTCGAAGGTGCATGGAACCTAGTTCGAAGCCCGAAAGCAGGCATTGGTTCGAAGTATGTCTTCGAACCAAAGTCCTTCAAGATCTTTTCTGCCAGCTAAGATGGAAGACTTATCTTCTGTCCTATTAGATTAGTCTTTTACCATTTTAGCCCTATTAAGGAAACCGAATAGTTTCCTTAATGTCGGTTGTAATAGAGGGGTAAATAGGTCTTTTCCTTAATGTTTAAGCCTATAAATACCCCCCATTTTACCCTGTAATGAGAACCAATTACAAGTGAATCAATACACACTTTCGAACTATTCTAAGCTATTATCCTTTCGGAGGCTTAGAACAGTTTGCTTCGCAAACACTTCGTTTGTTAGTTTCTTTTCTACAGAAACCTGTTAGCGTAATCTTTTACGCCAACATTATGTATGTGGACCGATGAGTCATACAACTAGAGGTGGTTTCAGTACTTTATCTCTTTTACTGATGACTTGAGTAGATATGGTCATGTCTAATTAATGAGGCATAAGTGGGAATCCTTTCAAAAGTTCAAGGAGTTCCATAATGAGGTACAAAATCATATGTGCAAGACAATCAAATTTCTACAATCTAATTGTGGAGGTGAATATTTGAGCCGCGAGTTTAATGATCATCTGAAGCAGTGTGGAATTGTTCCACAACTGACTCCACATGGTACGCCTCAATAGAATGGGGTGTTCGAGTGGAGGAACCGTACTTTGTTGGACATGGTCTGGTCGATGATGAGTCATGCTGATATTCCATTATCCTTTTGGGGACTCGCTTTAGAAATTGCCGCTTTCACATTAAACAGAGTTCCATATAAATCAGTAGAGAAGACACCATATGAGATATGGACTAGGAGACGTCCCAGTTTGTCCTTTCTAAAGATTTGGGGTTATGTGGTGTGTTTCAAATGTTTGATGTTTGACAAGCTCACTCCTAAGTTTGAAAATGCTTATTTGTGGGATATCCTAGGGAAACCAAAGGATAATATTTCTATAATAAAGAAGAGAGAAAAGTGTTTGTCGCTCAAAATGGTATATTTCTTGAGAAAGAGTTTCTCTCGAAAGGGGTTAGTGGGAGCACAGTGTATCTCAAAGAAGTTCGAGAACTGCTATAAAGTGTTCCAGATCTTATTAAACTGCAACAGGACATGCAAGGTTTTGTAGAGTCTGTTGTTAAGACACTAGCCCCACGAAACAGTGATATATTGTAGTTGGACAACAATGAGCCTAAGACCTACACAAAAGCAGTGTTGGGACCATACTCTGAGAAATGGCTTGGATCCATTAGATCCAAGTTAGAGTCCATGCGAGAAAACTAAGTTTGGAACTTGGTCGATCCACCCGATGGTGTAAAAACTATTGAGTGTAATTGGATTAAGCCAAAGTATGTACATTGACAAGGTTTTGAAGCGGTTCAAAATAGAGAATTCCAAGAAAGGTTTTCTACCAATGTCACGTGGTATTTATCTTAGTAAGACTTAGTGTGCCTCGAAACCTGACGAGCTAGAGAAAATGAGTGTGATCCCGTATGCTTGTGTGATCGGGTCCATCATGTATGCCATGCTATGTGCATGCCTAGATGTCTCCTATGCTTTAAGTGTTACGAGCAGATTCTAATCAAACTCGGGTGAAATTCACTAGGCTGTAGTAAAAAGTATCCTCAAGTACTTGAGAAGAACTGAGGATATGTTCCTAGTTTACGATGGTGAAGAGGACCTCATTGTAAGTGGTTCCACCGATGCTATCTTTCAGACCGATAAGGATGATTCTTGATTGTAGTCTGTATTTGTGTTCTGTTTAAAGGGAAGTGCAGTAAGCTGGAAGAGTTCAAAGCAAGAGACAATGATTGATTCTACGATAGAAGCTGAGTATATCGCAACTTCAAAAGCTGCAAAAGAGGATGTTTCGATCAGAAAGTTTGTTTCTGAGTTGGGTGTTATTCCTAGTGTGTCCAACCCAATGGATCTCTATTGTGACAATAGTGGTGTCATTGTGCAAGCCAAGGAGCATAGGGTTGGCAATGGGGCGGGTCGTGTCTAGGTTGGCCAATACCATCCCCGAACCCGCCCTCGCTTGGACCCACCCCGTTTGTCCCCGTGGGTTGAAATCCTAACCCAAACCCGTACATGTCAGGTCCCCATGAACCCGTCGGGTCCTCACAGACTCGGTGGTTCGGTTTGGGGGTAGTCGAGTAGCCAGGTATGGTCGGCAGTGGCTAGGGATGATCCCGAGGTTGCCAACGGTGGTGGAGTGGCTATGACAATAGATCGGACCCAATGGTAGAGTAGATCTAGTGGAAGGCAGGTTGCGGTGGCTAGAGAGGGATTTGGGACGACGAGAGGAGGCCGGATATGCTTGGGCATTGCTAGGGTCGACAAGATGCACCCGGGGCACTCTGATTCAGTCGCTAGTAGTTGGAGGTGCCAGGTAATGGCATTGTGGCAGGAGGAGCTTGGGCGCCCGAGGTGGTTGGAGTTGCCCGGGGATGCGGGAGGTGACCGGAGTCTGGAGCGGCAGGGGTAAGCGATCCCGTTCCCCCATCAGCGGTGGCAGCAGTGGGAACCGACGGAAGATGTGGCCTGCTGGAAGCCTAGGTGGAAGAATAGAAGAGGTGTTGCGGTATGTTGGAAGAAGGAAGTAGCAGGTGGCTTGTGAAGGGACTTGGTTGGCCGGTTGTGAATGAAAGATATTGGGACCCCATGGGTGACCTGTGGGTAAAAATGTAAACTTGGACCCGGACCTAGACCCAGTTTAATGCTTGGCCCAAACCCGTTAGAACCACAGGTTTAAAATTGAACCCGAATCCAGCCCCAGCGTGTCCCCGACCCCAACGGGTATGTTGCCACCCTTAAAGTAGCATAGATCACACCCAAAATCCAAACACATACTTCAGCGATACCACCTGATCCGTGAGATCATAGAGAGAGGTGAAGTGAATATTTGCAAGGTGCACACAGATTTGAATATAACAGATCCGTTGACAAAACCTCTTTCACAGCCCAAGCATAAGGCGCACATGATCTCTATGAGTATTAGATACTTGCGTGAGTGAGACATGTGTATGTGAAAGATGTTATTGGTGTTTATGCTCATGTATGAGGATAATTGTTATCTTGTTCCTTGAATAAACGTTGTTTACATTGATTGATGAGTTGATGACTTATTTGTGACACTCTTTGTTTTATAATGATGTTATTCAAAAGGATCCCTAATCTTATTGTCATGTGGGATAGTGATGATACATAGATTAGCACACATGACTGATTTATGATCATGTTTCATGGATCATAGATAAGGGGATATCGAATCAGAGAAGTGGACACATGCTGGAGAACATGGTGTTGGATATATCCACTTGGGATAACTGTTGGGATTGTTATTTTCATGTGCCATTAGGTTTAAACTCAAATAGTGTACATTCAATGTCCTCAAATCTAAGATCGTCATTTGATTCCAAAATGCGTAGCGGCACACTTAGATGCTTCCTAACGCTATTCCGTAACTAGGTAGCCATAAGGGTTGTTTTCAGGTGTGTTGTGAAACATGTCGTGGGATATGAGCGATCAAGATGGAATTTACCCCTCCTTATAACGGGAGAGACGTCTCTGGCCCCCTCGAGGTGTCAGATTGGAAAAGTGCATGGCCATGCCACTATGACTAAAGAGTTAGTCCTGATTTGAATCTATTACTTGTTCAAATAAAATGTCGAGCTAACCAACAAGGGTGTCATGTATCTCACCTTGAGCTTGACTAATATCATGTGGTAAACGGACTGGTGCATGCATATATCAAGGTTCAACAAAAAATTGATTTTGTACGCTTCAAGTGTCAATATGTGTTGCTAGGTACTACTATTGATCAGTGAGACAGAAAGAGTTTCCGGAGAATAGCCGTTTGTGAATGAACCTATCGGGTCAAACACTTAAAGGGATGGATTAAGAAACTTGCTAAGAATTGGTTATTGTGCAAGTGGGAGATTGAAGGAATTGTGCCTAAGAAAATTCTGACTAGATCAGATGTTTTAGCTTAGAATTAGAAGTTTCGATTATTTTTTGAATTACAAACTGAGATCTCAAATTGGAAGTTCCGATTTAGAATTGGAAGTTCTGATTATTTTTGATTTATAGACAGAGAGTTCAAACCGGAAGTTCCGATAGGGGCACCGAAAGTTCCGATAAATTATTGGTTGCATACCGAGAGTTTAAGATTGGAACTTCTGAGGCAAACAAAACATATTAGATCGGTGGGGCCTTAATGTGCATTTTGGCCCATGGTCCTAGCTCTATATAAAGGGAGTAAGAGGAGTTAGTGAAAAGATCAATTTGGTGATTAGATCAGATCTAAACCCTAGCCTCCACACCTCTCCTCCCCCATCTTGATCTCAAAGGTTGAGATTAGGGTTCTTCCCTTGGATCTCTCGAGTGGGGCTAGCACGTTGTCATGAGAGGATTTTATCCTTGTACGTGTGGACTTCGTAGAGGAGCTGCTCGAATAGCGGCACTCGTGGACTTCTTCACGTGGACATTGCCGGACTTCGCCAATTGGATTGTCGGTAAACAGACAGAGCGAGACGATGATAAGCGAGGACGCGCTTCCCCAACATCTTCTTCCACTGCACTAGCGTATCTCGCGTTAGAAGGTAATGATTTATGATCCCTCACGCGTATGGTTCTAGGGTTTGGGGGCAAATTTTTTGAAATTGTCGGCTAGCGTAGCTTCCCCATGTCCCAACAATACCTTTGGTCATGTGGGTATTACTTCTATAAATACTTTCCTTTTGTAAAGAAAGGCGATTTCTGCAAGAATTGCATCCTTCCATTTCGGTCAATCGGAGCTTATCGTACACTCTGTGATGGACTTTGGATTGCGATCACTTAGAAGGTTGTTTGTGATCTTATTTGAGAAAAATGTTTCAATGATTGTACTCTGACGATTAAATGATTCTCCAAACTCACTATAATTAGTGGACATTTCTTATACCTTTCGTGACTCATTGTGGTTTCCCAATGTGGTTGAGTCCAGGTCTTTCGATCTTCCTGCGTCATAGATGATGTGTAATATTGAGCTGGTTTCTTGTGGAGGTTCCCCTTCCATCCTTGTGGAGGTTCCCCTTCCACTAGGTGTATATTACCCAATTTATCATTCTTATCTCATTGTTGAATTCTACTTATAGAAGTTGTTTTAGAAGTACTTTTCTTCTATTTCCTTTGTTGCTTGATGGAAGTCACTTTAGGTTCAGAAGTTTTCTTATTTGATTCTTTTGACTTTGTGGTAGCTGAATTCTGTATTTGGGCCATACTTCTTGTAGGACCGAGAGTAGCGATCAGAGGGGTGGTGAATGAGAGCAAATTCCTAAATCAAAAATCTTACAAAAACAAATGAGAGGTTTAGTTTGATCTTGCTCATGGATACTAGAGACTTCACACTAGGATATAATATCTTCTCCATGATAGAGCAAGTCAAGTGTACTTCGAAGAAAGAGATTCATCTCAAGAACTTATAGGGCTTCTGTATGACCTTGCTTGAGGATTCTTGAGGCTTCGCACGAGGCTATGCTAGCTTTTCTCTATAGAGCAAGTCAAGGATACTCCGAAGAAAAAAAATCGGAACATAAAGAGCTTTGGACATAAAGTCTCTACAAGAACACAAATAACTCCATTCTATTCTTGGTCAGAAATTTTGAAGGCTTCACACTATTGCAAAGAACATAGGTGACTTCAGTCTGATCTTTGCTCGTGGATTTTAGGGGCTTCAAACTAGCTAGTAAAGGATTTTCAACGATGGAGCAAGTCAGGAGCACCTCGAAGAAAAAGTTCTACACAGGGAAAAGTCTTCACAAGAACACAGATGGATTTGGCCTAGAAAATAACTTCAGTCAAGAAGATAACTTTGATCTAAACTTGCTCATGGATTTCTATGGCTTCGCACTAGGCAATAGTAAATAATCCATGATAAAGCAAGTCAGAATAAAACAATGAAGGAGTTCATCTGTAGGAAAATAAAGACATTAAGAAATCAAATGATTTTTCCCGAAAACAACCAATAGCAGAGGAGATGGATAGAAATCAGATTAAGCATGAACTTAGCAAGGGAAAATCATTGATTTCATTGTAAGAGCCTGATGACAAAGTCATGAGGTCTCTCTCCTCTCTATTTCGGCTTCGGTCTACACAGAATAGAGGTTAGGAAAACATGAAAAGTGTTAACCCTAGAGGGTAAACTATGCCTACTTTACATAGACAAGACTCAAAGTCCAAGGGTAGAAAAGGAAACTCTACTTCTACATATTATTTGACACTTCACATCATGTAGGCTTCGTCATGGCTTCGATTTATTGTAGCTTCGTGATAGCTTCGCTTTGTTGTAGCTTCGTGATAGCTTCACTTGGTTGTAGCTTCGTGATAGCTTCGCTTCATTGTAGCATCATAAAAGTTTCTCCATGTGCCCGCTATACTTCGTTTGAGTAGTTGACGGTTTTGAGTCGAAGCCACCAAAGTGCTTACCGCCCTTACACCATGTACCCAGATTGGACCACCACGACCCCACAGCTTCATCTCGGCGATCGCCCATCCGTTTACCTAAGTCACACATGGACAACACCATGGTAAGTCATCATCCCTTTGAAGTGCCTCCCTTCGGAGTGCCTTTCTTTGAAGTGCCCCCTTCGGAGGACTTTCGGAGTGCCCCCCTTCGGAGGACTTTCAGAGTGCCTCCCTTTGGAGGACATTGATAGTCCTCTCTTTGGAGGGCTTCGCTCTGAAGTGACTCGGTCGAAATACCTCCCTTCGGAGGACATTCATCTAGAGGACTTTACTCATCTTTTGTTTACAATCACTCATCATATCAAAGCCATGAGGTTTACAGTCTTCACCATGGCTCCTCAATATCTCTTTTGATGAGTGCATTGTCAACACCTCCACTGCTACAAATATTACCTTCCTGAAATCAAATGTGAAAATAAGAGAACCAAATAAAAAACAAAATAAATAGAAAATAAATAAGAAGAAAAGGAATTCAACCCAAGAGCCAAATGTCAAAAAACATGACTCCTCGAGAGTTCAGTCAAGCGAATAAAAAAATGGACAGAGCTTGATAAAAGCACAAAAATACCATGAGAATACTCGCATTATTATCTGTCAAACTGTCAAAAACAAGAGTGCTTCACAAACCCCCCTGAAAAAATCATGGGAAAGATCGAAAAGACAGATAGCAAAGCAAACATATAGCATAACTTCTCTCCCTTGTTCCTTCTCCCCTTGTTGACAAAGGACTCATCAAGTGAAATAAGAACAATCGAAGTGGCAAGTCCCCCTGAGATGCAACTCCCCCTGTATATATGCCATGAATGCAAGTGGAGTGCAAGAACAAGCTTCTCAAGTATGATCAATAGTATTTAAAATATCTAGCTTGTATAAACAAAAGATATTGTATTTTGACATTGCATAACAAGCTCAGGTGAATATATCCAAAGAAAATCATGAGCATGCAGTTTTAGAGTTTTGGAACAAAAACACATCATCACTTAGACTAGCTAGCTAGCAGGATAGGATAGGAATAGCAAAAGCTAGTAAGTATCTACACAGGTCTGCATATCGAAAGTAAAGAGCTTCAGCAAACTTGTTATCCAATACATTCAAGCCTTTTTATTTTTATTTTTGGATTTTGACTTAGTGTCAGGGGTTATTTGCTTGTCATGTCACTTCTTACCGGCCAAGCTAAGCCTAGGTCAAAACAAGGACCATCAGAAGCTTAAAGCATTGGTCTTGGTTATACATTGTAATGTCCTAGTTCTTACCATAGTACCGATATTAGCAGTCTAGAACAAAAACAGTGTGACACAACAAACCCATCTAGATCTTTTCAATTTGGCATAAAACATGGATATGTCTCAAGATTATATCAATTTTAGGATAAAATTTCCATGAAAGGCATTTAGATGTTCAAGTTGCATATTTGCATCTAGAGCAAAGGACCTAGTTACCAGGTATGTACAAGATAGCAATGCATTCAGCCTACACATTCTAGTAACCAGAAAAAGTGGAGACTGAGTTGAGTTTTTTAGGAAATAAAAGCCAAGCTTATGACAGATATCATATATATTTAGGAGAGCTTAATTATCATAATCTAAGACATTTATCTAATGCATATACAGACAAATACATGTAAAAAAAGTTAATCATACAGAAGAAGATAGTGCAAGTGTACAAATGAAATAATGCATGAGATGAACACACACAAGAAAATGCAAGAGAAATAACAAATAGAAAGTCAAAGTATCCCATTCAAAAAGGATACACAACACCCAATTCCCCTCGTAATTGCTCAAAAGTTGTTTGATCTAGGGGTTTGGTGAGAATATCTGCTAGCTGGTTTTGGGACTCAACATGAATTAGATCAATCACTCCTTTCTCATATTGGTCTCTCATGAAGTTGAATATCACATATATATGCTTGGTTTTGGAGTGGAGACATGGATTTTTCCCTACATTGATGACACTTGTGCTATCACAAAACAAGGGCACTCTGGTTGGAAAAGTCAACCCATAATCTCTCAAAGTAGAAATCATCCACACAAGTTGTGAGCAATAGCTAGCAGAAGCAACATATTCAACCTCTATAGTAGAAAGAGCAACTCTAGATTGCTTCCGAGATGACTAAGAAACCAAAGAAGAACTAAGGAACTAATAATTATCAGAAGTCGACTTGCAATCCAAAAAACATCCACCAAAGTAAGCATCGGTGTAACCACATAGCTCGAGAGATGAAGAGGCCGAATAGAAAAGACCAAGATTGGGGGCATATGTAAGATACCTGAAGATGCACTTCACTGCCTACAACAAACTAAATATCTTGTCTTGTCATAGTCAGGTACAAAAATGATCCGATCATCCCCCGATACTCCCTCTCATTGACCTTGACATCATTCCCATCCTTATCCAAGCCTCTATATGTACCCATTGGAGTCATATGAGGCTTGATCTCACCACCGAAGTCAAACTTCTTGAGCATATCTTGATCTCACCACAACCATATCTTCATCTTGCTTGTTTTTAAACACCCACTTGGTGCCAATAGGGTTGCATCTAGGTGGCAACTCAACTAATGTCCAAACCCAATTTCGAGCAAAATTTTTGAGCTCTTCATGCATAGGATTGATCCAGTTATCATCAGACAAAACGTGTCTAACATCTCAGGGCTCAAAAGTCACAACAAAAGCAGATTGAGCAAAGATTGCAAATGAACCTGTTTGACCCCTCAAAACTCTTGAAGTCATGTTACCAATAATGAGTTGTGGTCTTGTGGAGGGTGATCCCATTGGTCTCCTTAAGACCCTTGGAGCACGAAAGTCACTTCCATTGTATCTGTAGTCAGAACTTCAGAACTTGATGGATAAAGCTCGATTGTAGTGGAAGTAGTGACTAACGGGCCATTCTCATTATCAGTTGATGTTTTGGAATCTATGGAATTTGTAGCACGTGCAGTAGTCCCATTAACATTATCAGCAGGAGCATCGTCGTCTTCAAAAATCAACTCTCCTATCTCATCATCACCTAAAATCTATAAAGAAGGGGTCACACAAGGCATAGATTTATCGAAAATTACTTCACAAGTTTCTACAAGCTGCTTGGTGTCAAGATTCCACACTCGAAATTCACTAGAGTTCAAGGTGTACCAAAGAAAAACACCATCCCAGTAGCGAGATTCAAATTTATCCAGATGCCTCCCTTTCTTGAGCTCAAAGCACTTGCAACCAAATGCTTGTAGGTGGCTCACTTTGGGATGTCTGCCATACCTTAACTCGTACGAGGTCTTACCAAGGTAACCATAGAGAAAAATACGGTTATCAACATAGCATGCAATGTTCATTGCCTTAGCCCAGAAACGACGAGGAGTCATATGCTCATCAAGCATCATCCTAGCCATTTCTACAAATGTACGATTCTTTCGTTTCACAATACCATTCTATGGGGGAGTGTAAGGTGTAGAAAATTGATGTTCAACACCATGATCACTACAAAAGTCGTTGAAATAAGAGTTTTTGAATTTAGATCTATTATCAAAATGAATGGCTCGCATTCACCCATTGTTCTCATTCTTCATCCTCTGGACCAGATCATGAACATATTGAAATCCCTCATCCTTAGACTCTAAGAAAAATACCTATACGAGTAGTGAGAAAAATCATCCATGATCACTAGAACATACCACTTCCCACCAACCGATCAACCCAAGCTAGTCCAACAGTGTCCATATGAATCAACTCGCCTAGATATGTAGTCATAACCCAAGAGACAGGAGTGTGGGCAGCAACAACCATCTTCCCATGGTGACAAGGATGACAAACCATGTCTTTCTCCATTTTGAGTCGAGGCAATCCTTGGATCAGACCCATAGAGCTTAATCTGATAAGTAGATCAAAACTCAAATGACCTAACCTCCTATGCCATTTTCAAAGCTTAGAAGTGGCTTTAGCTAACAAATAGTGTGAAGGTCCAAAAGAACTTGAGAAATCGATTTGAAAGACTTTACCAAAAGGCAAAATCTAACAAACCAAACTGCCTCTAGAATTAACAACACAAGACTTGCCCTTCTTAAACCAAACCTCAAATCTTTCATCGAGAAGTTGCGAAAGAGAGATCATGTTAAAACCAAGTTTCCCAACCAAAGCAACATCTTTCAAGAAAAACTTCCCAGAAATCCAAACAGAACCAACACCCAACACCTTACCCTGACCATTGTTCCAAAATGTGATATACTCTTCGGAATTCATGGGGTTGAGGCTAGAGAACCATCTGTGATCCATTTGTCCTACAAACCTCATTCCCGCTGGCCACCTGTGCCCGGTCTTATCGCTACTACTAGCTGCACTGACTGCGCTAGTTTATTTGTCAAGACATCTTCTCTCCATAGGTAAGTGCAAGTAAGCATGCTTCTAACTTGCAATTAATTTGTTCGATGAAATGCTTGTGAACTCAAACATGCATGTCAAGTGTTTGATGATTTTCCTGATTGACTTGTGAATGTGTCAATGAACTAGATCATGTTGTGTTTGATGAAATGCCATTGAGGTTGTATGTTAATTGCATTATGTGTTTGATGAAATGTCACATGTTCGATTGAATGCCCTTGTGTGCTTTATGCATACCCTTTTCCCTAGGACACTTGTGGCACTTTTTGAAGGCAAATTTGGTTGATCTCTTTTGAATGCTTGTGATCTCTCGAACTGTCCTACACATCTCAACTGATAGGAGAGTGATGGCATTGAGATTGGTTTTATCAGAGATTTGTGAATTTGTTTGCTTCCGCTAGATTACTTTGGAGGAGCATTGGGTGAAAGAAAGATGCCATCTTTTCGAAAGAATTTGTTGAGGCGCCCATTTACCCCCTCTAGTCACTTGTTTCGGTCCTATATCTATTGTGTAACGGAGGCCAAGCATTAAAAATACACTAGAAATATTGAGTTCTACGAAGCTCATTTTGTAAGTTGTGTGTGAAGTCTTCTTCAAAGCCCTTCTACGGGGTTCAATCTGAGTACCCCCTTTTGTGCGAAGCCTAGTGCAAGTCACTAGTGTGAAGCCTAGTACGGAGTACACCTCGAGATTTTGAACTTGTGTGAGAATCCTAGGGTTATGAAGCCTGTAAGAAGATTTTCTTTGTGCGAAGTCTAGTGTGAAGTCCTCTTGGGATCTGAAGTAAAGCACAGTGTGAAGTCCAGTTCGATGTGTTATCAGTACCTCTGAACTGGAACCAGTGAAGGCTATTTTTAGAAGGAAATTTTTAGCTCACATTCACCCCCCTATCATTGCCTGGTTCAGTTCAACAATTGGTATAAGAGTCGGTTAGATCACTAGTTGATCTTAACCGATTTTGCGATCAGTAGGCCACATAGGAAAACATAGCAAAATTCTTTTATTTGATGAGCAAGATTTCTCTTATTGGAAGGTGCACATGGAGGATTATCTTCAGAGCCAAGGAAGTGCAATTTGATATATAGTTGATACTAACTATGAGATCCCCCTCTCCATTCCACTCAGGCTCAAGTTGAACAATATAACTGGAACATCAAAGCTAGAAACATATTGTTCACAAGCTTGAGCCGGAATGAGTTTGACAACGTACAACACCTTCACACCGCAAGGGAAATTTGGACAACTCTGGTTGTTTTGCATGAGGGCATTACACAGATCAAGGCTAGGCACTAAAGCACATACAATCAAGAATATCAAATTGAGAAACAAAGTTGAGATGTGCCTTGGTTTCAAGTTTGTGATGAGTGATTGATAAGTTTCCTTCTAGACGAAGGTGTCCCTCCGAAGGGGTTCGGAGGTGTTTCACCGAAGGGTTCGGTGCTTGATGGTTGTACAAGTGTGCAGCAGAGTATGTCTGCCGGAGGGGATCGACAGAATACATTTCGGAGAATGTACTGAAGGATTCGATATTTTGGATGGTACATCAGAGTGTGTACCGGAGGGTGTTAACCCGGAGAGGTGTCCGGGGTATCGGATACACTTGTTTGCTTGTTGGTGGTGTGCAGGTGACTTCGGAGGTGACATGACGGTTTGTAGCAGGTGAACATGGGTCAAGCAGGGAGCTTGATGCTAGACGAGCGGGGAGCTTGGTCACGGAGGCTGCGTGGAGTCAAGGTCAGTCCTCAGGTCGAGTTGCACCAGGCAAAGGCAGAAAGTGTGGAGGGTGACTCTGGCTGAAGGTACCTCGAGACAAAGTCCTCTACAATGAGGAAAGGCTTTCGAAGTGTGCTCTTGACGGAGGCACTCGAAGGGTCACCTGATGAAGGTCTCATAAGTCATGGTGCATTAAAGGCATGGTCCGGATAAGACTCTTCGTGGAATGTGCTCTGGGCAAAGACACTACGAAGCAGTGGTCATGGAAGTTCTTCATGCGGAGGCCTTGGACGAAGGAGGGACTTCAGAAGGTGGTGAAGGTACTTTGAGGGCGGGGCTTCGGAGTGTGGATGACTTGATGTACTTTGGCCATGCATGGCTTTGGTACACGGATGGGGCCATGGTGGTCCAATCCGGAGGTAATGGTGCGAAGGCTCAAGGGCTTTGATAGCTTCGGCTCAAAACCGTCAATGTATTGAAGACTGATTTCGGTGGAGCGAAGGCCTTCGGGATCGAAGCATGCCACCAAAGCCTCTACACACTTCATGTGCGAAGCGGGCTCCAAAAGATTCTGCTTTGCAAAAACTGATCGTGTCTACTCTGCAAGAGCTGATACTCTCTGCTCTGTGAAGCTAACAAAAGGAGCTTCCAATAATGTAGACTACCAACTGTACCCCCGTGTCTGCTAGAGACAACAATGTTGTAAACCCTAGGGGTATTGTAGTCTATTCGTAGGTCAGAGTAGTGCCTATAAAAGGAGAGGCCAACTGAGGTCTAGGGTAACACTGTGTACTCTACTTTTAGAACCTTCTATTTTCCCTGTAGCCTTGGCTAGCCGCCATGAAGTGTTCTCTAAATCTGTGAGTTTTTTGTTCCCTGTTCTTGCAATGAGATTTTTATTCTGTTTTCCATTAATTGCATGAACTTGTTTTTGTGTTTTACACACTGTCTAAGTTAAGTTTTCTGCATTTCTTCTCGCTCTGTGCAAACCAGAGTTCTTACTCTCTGTTCTTCTTGATGAAGTGTTTTTTCACATGCGCGCCATCTCTGTGAATGATTTTGGTGTATGTTCGCTCTATGTAAATCAGAGGTTAGTCCTCACTGATTACTAGTGAAGCACTTTGTGAAGTGTGCCTTCGAAGCTTATTCTCTTCTCGTAGCCAAAGTCCTCTTTGCAGTTAGTTTTCTTGCTCCTATTTAGAACACACCGTAGTGCGAAGCCTAGTACCTTTTACTAGTGCGGAGTATTTGTTCGGAGCACTTTGAGGGAAACATACTTGTGCGAAGTACTGTTGTGCGAAGCCTGCTCGGAGGCACCTCGGTGTGTGGATCCTGCATAATCTTTGTAGAGTTTAGTGCGTTTTTTGGTTTCTAAGTGCGAGCGAAGTCTTCTGAACTTCAAACTTTTACCCCGTGCGAAGCCTGTGTTTGGAGTGTGTTCAATACATCTGAACCAAACACTTAAAAGGGTGTGTTCGAAGTCTGTTCAGTAGAAGAGAATTTTTAAAGCTCCCATTCACCCCCCTATGGTCGTCTATTTTGGTCCAACAATTGGTATCATAGCTTGGTTAAGATCACCAGTTGACCTTAACTAATTTTGTAATATTTTGGCGGCATGGACAAAATTAGTAAAATACCTCTGTTCGATGGAACTAATTTTGCATACTGGAAGGTGCGCATGGAGGCTTACTTGATAAGCCAAAGAAATGCAATATGGGATATTGTGGATTCACAATACTCCATCCTTGAGACTCACACTACTCAGACAGAAAAGGATCAGTATAATTCTAACTCCAAAGCTTGAAATATATTGTTCATTGGCTTGAGCAGAAGTGAGTTTGATAGGGTACAATACCTTAGGACATCTAGGGAAATTTGGACAACACTCTCTGTTTTTCATGAGGGCTCTACACAGATCAAGGCTAGGCACTAGAGCACATACATTCAGTAGTATCAATTTTTTGTGCAAGGCCCTCACGAATCTATAGATGCCATGTTTTCATGGTTTGATGCGATAGTGAGTAACTTGAGGTCCACTGGGACGCTTGCTTACAATGACCATGATAGGGCTATTAAACTTCTCTATGCTCTTGATCGCAGCATATGGGAAGTGAAGATATCTAGCATTGAGGAGTCAACAGGGTATGACACATTGACCTATGATAAACTCTTCAGCAAGTTAAAGTCCACAGAGATTGCCAGGACATCTCTTGCAGGGCACAAAAACTCTTTGCCTCAGCCTTTGGCACTAGTTTCTAGCTCTAGCCATGACACCACTACAAAACCAAGCTCATCTGGCACTTGTGTTCTTGTAGGTGGTTTCGCTTTGTCCTCCCTGGTCTCTGTTACTAAAGAGCAGGTGGGTACTAAGAGAGGTTACCTGCTAAGGCCATCAATGCTAGATGGTATACTGACTGGGTTATGAGATAGTTCTATGCCGAAGTTGGGGCGAGCAATCCTCTAGCCGGACCTCTGAAAGACATCCATTTCCGGAAGGAAGCCCTAGTGCATCCAGACCAAGGTCAGCTCGAAGCTCGCCTCAGCCTACTTCAGAAGATCAGTCGAAGGTTGAGCATGCGAGACTTAGCCGAAGAGTTCCTCAGGTTACAAATTCCTCCGTTGATGGCCAACTGGCCTATCATCTTCGAAGAGGATTCGAAAGGCGGTCTCCAAAAAATTACTTCGACTTCGAGCCCTGCAGGTAACCTCGAAAACAACATATATTATGCATATTCATTCGAAGAAGTAACTAACTTAATTCATTTTTTAGCTTCTTCAGCCCCTATTACTTCGGAGCAAATCGTACGGGCTTCGGAGAAGATTTTGGGCGCTCCAACTCTGACCAAAAAAGAATGGAGAATCAAATTGGTGGGGAGTTGGGAAAGATTTAATAGAGTGTGGGGAATGCTGGAAATCACTCCGCCCCCTTTGATGGATTGGGTGCCTTCGGAGAAAGGACCCAAAAAGAGGAAAGCCGAAGCTGGGACTTCGAGCTCCGCCAAGACTTCGGTCAAGAAGGTGGCTCGGAAACCAAAGAATCGAGCACCTTCGAGCCCAAGGGCTTCAGTCTCTGACTCCCAAGAGGACGAAGGGAGGTTGCTTGTGCGTCTGATAGATGAAGATGCATCTCAAAGGACTGCACAAGCCAAAGTACTTGCGAACATGCCGGAGTCTCGAGATAACCTTGAGCAACCAAGGACTTCGGCAGTTCAAGAGGATTTACCTCAGGACGAAGTTCCTGTGGATGAGAGTGGAGTCGAAGTCACTATGGCTTCGATTCCTGAAGAGGTAACAAAGACTGTCCAGGAAAATGTTCCTGCAGTCGAAGATTTAACGGCTGATTCGGACGAAGATCTCGCCTTCGATCCGCCAAACAGTCCAATGATTACTACTCGCCAGAATGTCGAAGGTAAACTTCGAATAATTCCTTATGTTTATTTTGTGTATTTATACGATGTATAATACTTTTGTTTTTACAGAGTCCACTTCTGTGGAAGAGGTCCGTTAGGAAGATATAATCCCTGGACCTTCGACGACTTCAGAGCCAATCCCAAGAACCACTCAGATGGGGCCTGGAAGAGGCAAAAGAAAAATAGACTCCCTCCCTACTGCGAGCTCCGGATCAACTCCGTCTGATTCAACAAACGAGAGTCAATCTACCGAGGGGGGTCAATCTCTGGGGGCTCCGAAGTCTACAGGCCAACACTCCGGCCCTTCGTTAGACGAAGATGACCAACAAGCGATAAGTATGCTCCCCCTTCTAGCTCCTTTCTTAGAGCAAAGAACTGGTCTTCGGACTTTGCTCGAGCCTTTGGATCGAGCTAGTCGCGACATTGGGGAGACGAACTTGGTGGCCATTCTGAGCGAGGCGAAGAGCTCGGAGCTTAACGCTGCTATGGAACGCGCAGCCTACCAGGTACGAAGCATTTGTGAAATAACATTAAGTTTACATACAAATAATTTCTTACCTTGATTTTTTCTTTTTGCAGCAAACAGTCTTGGCCCGAGCTGCGAATATATCAAATGAACGAGAAATCACTCGCCTTCTAGAGGAAAATGAAACTCTTCAACGGAATCTCACCATCTCCGAAGGCCGAGTGGTTCAAATGGATAGTATAGTGTCAACGGAGCGTAGGGCCAGACAAGGTTTGGAGGCTGCGAATAAGGAGCTCGAAGCAGAAAGAATTGTGCTTCGAGCAGAAATTGAAAGAATGCGAGCGGAGCACGCTACTGCGGGGACCGAGCTTGTCAAACTTCAAGAGGAAGCTTGCCAGCTTTTGAACCAAAAGAATTCCTTGACTACAGAGACTGCTAGACTTTCCGGAATTCTGGAAGAAGTAACTTCGGCGAAGGATGTGCTGATCGAAGATAAGCTGAAGTCTGAGAAGGTAGCTGCGGAAGTTATGAATCAACTGCTAGGTGTTCTGGAGTACTTCGGTACTACCGGAACACTTCCCTCTGATGATAACATTTCTCTTCTGCGTTGGTTGAAAAGGATTCAAGGAGTAGCGAAGCAGATGAAGATAGCAGGCATTCGCTACAGAGAACTCTCCGGACAAGTGGCTGCTGTTGGCCTACTTCGTTATTACGAGAATCTGGGCCAATCGATAACTCCGGGCGCAGGAGAGGGCCCAATTACCTTCGACGACGAGCAGCTTTTGACTCCTTCCGAAGGTGTGGCTGCTGCCTGGCGAGCCTTCCAAACTTCATGGAGAGCCGAAGGTCGCTCTGCGATCAAGGCCTGGATCGACGAAGGACAACGCCAGAAGCAAGCTCGGACCCAAGCTTCAAGCAGTCAGCCTCCTCCGAATCCGCAGGTTTAGATATATCTTAGGATTTTTGACTATGTAAAGCTTTGTTCTTATGTACATTTATCAATGAAAATTTGTTTATCATATTTTTAGGCTTTGCCTCATATGGAAGATATCGAAGTGTTAGACATTAACGACGAACTTCACTCATTATGGGCTACCTTCGATCTTCTAAAAGCTTATAAACGCCCTCGATTTTTAATTCCTCGAGATAGCTCCAGTGCTATTACTATCGAAGTAAGCAAGGATATACTATCTCACATTAAAGAGGAAGAAAAAGAGGTTAACTTAGACACTTCGTCTTCTGAAGACGTTATATGGTCCGAAGACGAAGATGAAGCTCGAGGTAAAAAAACCTGAAGAACTTGGAAGCTGGGAAAGGATCCCCGAACGGCTTCGAACTTGGGCCGAGCTTCAACAAGAACAGAAGGACTTTAAAGCTTTGAAGGGAGGCAAGAGAGTTAAACGTAAAGTTGTTAGAACTCTCGGCGCCGAAACTAGCCGTTCCAACCTTAGCTCTAGAGATCGAAGAGGTCTTCGATTCCTTCTTGGTATAGATACCAATTTTTCATGATGTAATCTGTAAACATATTCGTTCGAATAATGAATACCGATTTAAAATTGTCTCCCTATTTACTAGTCCCTCTTTGGGTATAAGCAACTTCGAACTGTATTCAAAGATGGTTATGCGCAAAGAAAAACTTCGGAGTACAATTTTTTGGGGTTCGGAGCCCCTCTGTAATTTAAACATCTTTTAAAATCTTATAAAATGTCCTCGACTATTTGTAGTCTGGAGAATGGCAACTTAGTATCCTTTGTTTTTTGAAAGAAATTATTTGAGATAACTTTCAGGACAGCTTAGTGTCTTAGATAATTTGTCACTTTGGACTATGTTAACAGACATTCGAAGCTCATGGCTCAAACTCTATTTTGCTTTGGCCACCTTCGGCTCTTTTTTTGCGAACTCTGTCAAACCCATGGTTCGGAGTTTGCAATGGTCTCTTTGGACTCTTTTTACGGATGCCTACCAGCCAATGGCTTGGGCTCCGCATAATTTGGCCACCTTTGGCTCTTTTTACGGAAGTCTACCAGCCAATGGCTTGGACTCCGCATATTTTGGCCACCTTCGGCTCTTTTTACGGAAGTCTACCAGCCAATGGCTTGGACTCCGCATGATGTGGTTTTGGGCTCTTTTACGGATGCCTACAAGCCGGTGGCTTGGACTCCGGATTATGTCAGCCCCCACGTCGGAAACTTCGAACCAATGATTCGAAGTCCGAAAATATGATTCAGCTTTATGACACTTCCCTCTCGGTCAACCCCGCGGTTCCAGTGCGTCCACTCGGAAGCTGTAGGTTTATGAGGGGAAGGCACTATCTGGACCATATGCTTTATTAATTCAGAAGATGATTACAAGTAATTTACAAGGAGCCCTAATGCGAAGTATCGCTTTAGGTGCTCTGCGTGCCAAGTATGTGCTAACTCTTCACCTTCTAAATTAGCTAATTTAAAAGAGCCAGGACGTCCTGAACGAACAATTAGGTATGGACCTTCCCATTTATTTCCTAACTTCCGTGGCGCTATAATGCTTCGTAGAACAAGATGACCCGGTCTTAGTTCATTGATCTTAACTTTCGGGTCAAACCAAGCCTTCGTCTGCTGATGATACTTTGATAAATTTGCCACAGCTCGAAGTCTTGTTTCTTCTGATAAATCTAGCGAAGCTTGTCTTTCTTCTTCAATCTCCGGTTCGGTGCTGCAAAGTGATCCTCCTTTGAGCTCCGTTGGAGTCATAGCTTCATCTCCGAATAGTAATCTGAATGGAGTAAAACCTGTGGACCTTGTTTGCGTAGTCCGAATGGACCACAAAATCTTCGGAAGCTCTTCGGTCCACAGTCCTTTTGCTAATCCCACTATCCTTCGATTTAGCCCTGACAAAATATTTCCATTGGCTCTTTCTACAACTCCATTAGACTGAGGATGCCTCACTGCAGCAAAACATAACTAGATACCTAGATCTTCGCAAAACTTCCTGAAAGGTTCTGCATCGAACTGTGTTCCATTATCAACTATAAGTTGCCTAGGTACTCCGAACCGGCAAATGATGTTTTTCCAAAAGAATTTATGTACATTGTTCGAAGTGATAGTTGTTAAGGGCTCTGCTTCTACCCACTTAGAAAAATATTCAATAGCTACCACTGCAAACTTTAGATTTCCCTTGGCTACTGGAAAGGGTCCAATTAAATCCATACCCCATCTGGCCATAGGCCATACCGGAGCAATAACTTGAAGAGTTGTTGGTGGGCGATGACTTCGTCGACCCATCCACTGACATCCTTGACAAGTGTGGACTAAGCTCTCCGCATCAGCTGTTATTGTAGGCTAATAAAGCCCCTGGCGAAGTGTTTTTCCTGCCAAAGCTCGAGGGGCTCCAGTACTCTTGGTTTTCGCCATTGAAGCTACTGGATTGCTTTGGAGGAAGAATGGAGGCTAGGGCTCAAAAGGTGTTTGTTTGCAAGAGAGCGATGGAAAGGTACTCAGGGAAGTTCTAGGCCCTCTATTTATAGCCTAGACTTTACATTCTTTACCGTTAGTCCATGCCGTTTCGTATTCTTGCCCGTTACTTTTCTCCGAAATTAACGCATTCTGTAATTTTCGTTAGAAGAAGGAAGCTAACGGCTATTTCTTCTAAGTCTAAAAGGCTTTCAAGCTTCTTGAGTAGGTTATAAGATAGTTCGAAAGTAATTGTCCTAAAACTGATTCGAAGTTTAATATCTCCATACATTTCGGAGATAAGTTAAAATCTAATAACCCCTACGTCTGGTTATTTTTTTCTTCCGTATACTGCTCTCCTAACATTACAGGTTTAACGGAGAAGCGTATTCGAGGGGCTACTGTTGGGGGAAAATATTTCATCCTCAGGGTTATTGCATTAACAAGATAAAGGCAGATAATGGATTCGAAGGTTTCCAAACATGCGTCTTCGAAGATGTCCTGGATCAAGCTCGAAGCCTGAAGATAGACCTTGGTTCGGAGTATATCTTCGAACTAAGGCTCTTTGAGATCTTTTTTGCCAGCTAAGATGGAAGACTTATCTTTTTTCTCATTAGATTAGTCTTTTACCATTTTAGCCCTATTAAGGGCACCGAATAGTTTCCACTATGTCGGTTGTAATAGAGGGGTAAATAGGTCTTTTCCTTAATGTTTGGGCCTATAAATACCCCCCATTTCACCCTGTAATAGGGACCGAATACAAGTTATTCAATACACACATTCGAACTATTCTAAGTTGTTATCCTTTCGGAGGCTTAGAACAGTTCACTTCGCAAACATTTCGTTTGTTAGTTTCTAATATACAGAAACCTGTTAGCGTAATCTTTTACGCCAACACATACTAAACCATAACTCCAAGACCGATAGAATTCCAGGGGTGAGAGAATAATGGGGATCATATAATAGAATCCAAATCTCTACGACTCGTTTTTATCCTATAGCAGTTGTGTCGATACATTGGACACTATCTAATAATAATACTATCATGGTGACAAGGGGTTTTAGGCTCAATAGCATGGCTTAGGTTTGCACTTCAAGGTCGGGGATCTAAATAAATCTAATGTAAGGCTTTTAGTTAGACTAATGCATCTATAACCTATGGGTTTTAGCGATATTTTAAGAAAGTTAGGTTCAATATGCTCAAAATTTAGTGTGGTGACTTGCCTTGGTCGGCAAAGGGTTATGGTGGAACTTCTAGGTAGTATTCCGGCTCTTCGACGGCGTCATAGTCTTCGCATCACACAAAACGAGAACAACAAACAATTTAAACATAATAAAATAAACAGTACAATCATTTCATTTAAATTGTCTAAAGTTGTAGAAAAATAAAAGAGAGGCTTTCTAAAATTGAAATGATGAAATTTGGAGTTAAAATGGGGGTAAATATGAATTTTTAAAGTTTAAAACAATACTCTTGGTTTTATTTTGAATAATGAACAGCACAAAAATGTCAAGTAAATTGGTCCAGAATGTAGAGAATAAAAATATGAATTTTCTAAAATTTGAATGGTAAAATTTGGAGTTAATTTGAAGAAGTTATGAATTTTTGAAGTTTTAAATCAATTTCTAGAATTTAATTTAAATCCTAAAATAGTCGCCGGTCCATGGTGAGCCAAGTCTACCGTGAAGCCACGCACTGTGCGTGTGAGACGGATCATGAATCACCGTTGGATCACGATCGAACGGCCACAACATGTGCGGGGTGATTTAAATGAAATCAGACGGCCGAGATCGCTCCGTACCCCTTCGATCAGAATGGACAAATCAGATTACACCGACTGGCGATCTAATCGTGGATGCCAACTTGGATCGCACAACCGAGGGCGAATCCAACATGGCACGGGTAATTTACCCGTGCCAGTCATCTTCTCCGACGACGGCAGGGGAGGACGGTGACCATAATGGCGACGACGATGGCCGACGGTCGAATCTAAAGGTTAAAATGTAATTAGGAAGGCATAGTGAGCACAAGGGTACCAGAGATGGGGTTCGGTGGTCATCGGAGCGTGGTTGATGACAAGCGAGGCGGCGATGAGGCTTTGGGTCGACGGCGGGGACGGTGCTCTAGTGGCCTTCAGCGGGAATGGAGGGGTGGCCGGGGTCGGGGAGGTGACGACGGTCATGTTGGTGCGGTCGACGGCCGCGGTGGAGGGCTCCGGTGACGGCGAATGATGGCTGGAGCGTGAATAGAGGAACGATGCTAAAACACACTGCAGAGAGCTCAGGTATGCACTGGTTGCAGCAAAATGGGTAGCTTGAACACTGAGGCCGACATGGTTTAAATAGAGGCGTCGGGCGGAGTAAATGGTAGGCTCATACATGTTAAGCCGAGGGTGGGTTCTAATTTTCCAACGAGCCCTTTCCTTGCACGCGGTTCCGGTGATCTCGGGCCTTAACACGTCGGGTAAATGGGGGAAAGGGGTCCTGGGATTGCGGGGAGTAATGATCCGTTGTCAATTGGAAGGAAAGAGGCCGCCGATGACAACATTAAAAGCTAGGGTTTTCAGCCGGCGGAATTTGGGGGGCGTTGGCATGGGGAAGACGAAGACTGATGAGACGGGGCAACCGGTCAGCCGGTGCGGGTGCGGCAGACTACGACTGAGAGTGCCGATAGGTGGGGACGCCTGGTCAGCGGGCGGTTGTGGCTGATGGGGTTGGTGCTGATAGGTGGGGTCAGGCTCGGGCGCGCGCAGTGAGAGGGAGGGACACTGATAGGTGGGCTCCACTTGTCAGGGAGGGACGCGAGGCTTAAGCAGGCTAGGCTAGCCTGTGGAGGGAGAAAGGGAGGATGCGGCCCATTACTGTCTAAAATGAATTTTTGAATAAAAATAATTGCTGAAATTGGTTTAAAATTTATAGGCTAATTGCCAAGCTTATAAAAATTTGTAAAAATTCTCAAAAATATGTCTTGGCCCTATGATCATAATATAATTTTCTCAGACCTTGGTTTGAATTATTTCTCTAGATTTATATTTATTTGGACATTTTCATCTTTATGAAAAATTAAAAATAATCCTTTTTCAGAATAGTATAATTATAAATTTTATTTTTACCTTTGAAATTTTGGGCTATTACAAACCTATCACCCTAACAGAGAATCTCATCCTCGAGATTCGAAAAGCTTCTCGAATAACTCGGGGTATTGGGTCTTTAGCTCTTCCTCTTTTTCCCATGTGGCTTCCTCGATGGGGTGGTTATTCCACTGAACTTTACAGAAGCATACTACTCGACTCCTGGTTAACCTTTCCTTGATTTCTAGGATCTGAACCGGTTTCTCGATGTAGGTCAGGTCTTCTTGGATATTGAGCTACTGGAGGTTTTCCTGTTCGGTGGGTACTCGAAGGCATTTCTTTAGCTAAGAGACATGAAACAAATCATGGACTCCTGCCAAAGATGGTGGTAGCTCCAACTGATATGCTACTTCTCCTTGCCGACGAATGATTTGCAAGGGTCCAACATAGCGGGGAGCTAACTTTCCTCTCATGTTAAATCTCTGGGTACCTCAGAGGGGAGTGACTCAGAGATAGACATAATCACCTTCTTCAAAAGCTAAGTCTCTCCGTCGGTTATCGGCATAACTTGTTTGTCGGGACTGAGCTATCTTTAGTCTATCCCTGATGACCTTAACTTTCTCTTCGGCTTCTCGCATAATATCTATCCCGAATAACTATGACTCACCAGTCTAATCCCAGAGTAGCAGCGTTCAGCACTTACATCCATATAACGCCTCAAACGGTGACATCTGCAGGCTGACTTGATAGTTGTTGTTGTAGGAGAACTCTACATATGGCAAGCTCTTGTCCCACATTCCACCAAAGTCTAAGGTGCAGGCTCTAAGCATATACTCCAATACTTGTTTCACCCTTTCGGTCTGACCATTGGTCTGCGGATGATAAGATGTGCTGAAGTTCAGCTTGGTGCCGAGCTCTTCCTGAAGATTCTTCCAAAACTTGGAGGTGAATTGCCTATCTCGGTCTGACACAATATTCTTTGGAACCCTGTGTATGCACACGATCCGGGTCATGTATAGCTCAGCTAGCTTCGAGCCACTGTACGTCGTCTTGATGGGAATAAAATGAGTCACCTTGGTTAGTCGATCGATGATCACCCAGATGGAATCATATCCGGCTTGGGTTCTGGGCAATCCTGTGATGAAATCCATTCCTACCTCTTCCCACCTCTATTGGGGAACCTTGAGGGGCTGCAATAACCCGGTAGGTCTCTGTTGCTCTGCCTTGACTCACTGACAAGTGTCACACGTTGCCACATATTCAGCTATCTCTCTCTTCATGCTGACCAACCAATATTTCTCTATCAAGTCCTGGTATATCTTAGTACTCCTGGGATGTATGGAGTACAATGTCTCATGGGCTTCCTTGAGAATGAGAGCTTTCAGCCCGGGCTTGTTGGGCACACATATCCTATTTCCGAAACATATGATGCCATTCTCATCTTCGTAGAACTCTGGGGATTTTTCCCTCATATTCTTCTGGATCTCTGCTATGTCGGGGTCTTCCTTTTGTGTCTCACGAATCTGGTCCATCAAGACAGGCCTTGCTTCTAGTGTAGTGAGGTACTCCTTGGTGGCGATCCCTAAGTTTAACCTTTCCATCTCCTTGTGTAGCAGCGGGGCCTGATCTTGTACCATGATGGCATTACAATATCCCTTCTGGCTCAGAGCATCTGCCACTACATTCACTTCGCCAAGACGGTAATGGATGCCTAAGTCGTAATCCTTAATCAGTTCCAGCCATCCTCTCTGCCTGAGGTTCAGATCTGGTTGGGTGAATATGTACTTGAGACTCTTATGGTCGGTGAAGACTTCACACCTGTTATCCACAAGGTAATGCCTCCATATCTTTAGTGCATGAACCACTGCTGCTAACTCCAAGTCATGAGTCAGGTAGTTTAACTCGTGGGGCCTCAGTTGATGAGAGGCGTAAGATATCACCTTCCCGTCTTGCATCAAGACACACCCCAATCCTTGACGAGAGGCATCACAATAGACGTGGAAGTCCTTTCGTATATCTAGCAAGGTCAAGACCGGGGCTGACACAAGCTTCTTCTTGAGGGTCTAGAAGCATTTCTCACAGTCTGGAGACCATTCAAACTTCACTTCTTTCTGCAACAACCTAGTCATGGGTTTGGCTATCTTATAAAAGTTGTCAATGAATATGCGGTAATATCCAGCCAGTCCCAAAAAACTCCGGATCTCGGACACATTCGTTGGCTGCAACCAATTAGTTACTGCTTCCACGGTGGTCGGGTCCACTGCTATTCCTCGGGCAGATATGACATGGCCGAGAAATTTCATTTCAGACGACCAAAACTCGCACTTGATGTACTTGGCATACAACTTTTGCTCCCTTAACTTCCCCAAGGTCAGACGGAGGTGGGCTTCATGTTCTTCCTTGGTCTTGGAATAGACAAGTATATCATCGATGAACACCACAATGATCTTGTCCAAGAAGTCCATGAATACATTGTTCATCATGTTCATGAAGAATGCGGGGGCATTCGTGAGTCCGAAAGAATTCACGGTATACTCGTATAATTCATAACAAGACGTGAAGGCAGTCTTGGGGATGTCCTCTTCTCTGATTCTTAGCTGATGGTAGCCTGACCGGAGATCGATCTTGGAGAACACCGAGGATCCCTTCAACTAATCAAACCGGTCGTCGATTTGGGGCAATGTTTTTTCTTGATGGTCATCTTGTTCAGGGCTCTATAATCCACACACATGCTCTTGGTTTTGTCCTTCTTCATGGCAAAAATAACTAGTGCACCCCAAGGTGAGGTACTCGATCTGATGTATCCCTTCTGCTCAAGCTCCTCAATATTACTCTTCACTTCCACTAGATCATTTGCGGACATGCGATACAGGAGCTTGGAGATGGGCGTGGTTCCGGGTACAAGCTCAATCCTGAACTCGATGTCCCTCTTGGGTGGCACCCCTGGCAGATCCTCCAGGAAGATGTCTGGGTATTCTCAGGCCATAGGCACCTCTTCTAACATCATCTAGTGAAGCGACATTCCTCTTCGGTCGTAGCTAGCCATCTTGAAGGTGATGGAGACTCCTTCATTGCTGGTCACGGTGATGGACTTGCTGGCGCAGTCTATCATCCCCTTGTGCTTCATCAACCAATCCATACCTAGGATGAGGTCTAGGCCCTTACAATCTATGAGGACTGGGTCGGCCCAAAATAACACCCCTTGGATTTCTATCCTTATCCTAGGCCTGAATAGACTGGCTAGGGTTTTCTTGCCGGGGGTGGCGATCATCATGGTTGTGGGAAGATGGAGTACTTCTAGGCTATTTACTTTCACAAAATCTTTGGATACGAAAGAATTTGTTGCCCCAAAGTCAAACAATACTACTGCGGGTACGAAATTTGCTGTGAACATACCGAACACGACTTCGGGGGCCTCTTGGGCTTCTTCAGCATTGATATGGTTGACTCGGGCACGAACCGCCTTGTTTGGTGTAGCGCCGTGGGGTTTCTTGGGGTGAGGGCACTAGTGTGAGTAGTGCCCCACCTTTCGGCAGTTGAAGCAGACAACCGGTTTTCCATTCTGGTCTCTTAGCATGGTGGTCTTCATGGCCAGTGCTGATGGGGCGAATGGAGCTGGTGGAGCGGGGCGAGGATTCCTACAACTTGAGCCACTGACAGAGTACAGTGGCCTATAGACAGGATGAGGATGGTAGGTAGGAGCTTGAGGTGGAGGGACGAAGCGAGTCCTCTGGACATTCCCCTGGTAATGCTTGAAGGCAATCATCTTTCTCTTCTTGAGATCCAACTTGTTCTGTTCGGTCTCTTGAAGAATAGCCTTGTTTACGAACCATTGGAAGTCGGCATAGTCTGCTGCGACGAGCGGGATGGAGAGCTCATCCTTCAGTCCCCTAAGGATCTTGGCCTAGCGAGTGACATCCGTATGAACTTCCTCTAGCGCATATTGGGCCAGCCGGTTGAACTCATGGAGATACTCCATGATGATCCTATTCACCTCCTACAGATCTCGGAACTCTTGCTGCTTCACAGCGATGACTCTAGCAGGGACGTGAGTGGCTCGGATGCCAATGGTGAACTCGACCCACGACACCTCGTGATCCTCAGGTTGAGACTCATGATAGTTATCCCACCATTCTGCGGCGGGTCCCTGAAGCTGGTGAGAGGTGAACGCCACTTGCTCTCAGTCCGAGCATGAGAGGAGATCCAACTTCTTTCCACTGGTCCTCAGCCAATCACCTGCCTCCATTGGGTTTGTTGTGCTAAAAAAGATGGGGGGCCTCACGCGCAAAAAACCGGGAGAGTTGAGGCACAGGAGCGGGTGTGGGGGCTTGCTAACGAGGAGCAGGCTCCAAGTTCTACTGCCGCAGATGATCCACTTGGGCCTACTACTGCTGCATCTACGTCAGGAGGACAGTGATCAGCTGGTTCTGATTAGCCATCATTTCCACTGGTGTGGGATGATTGGCAGTCGGCAACCCTGATTGACGTTGACCCGTTGCACCCTAGTTGGGTACAACACTCCCGGGCAGACCGTTGGCAGCTCCCTCATTGTTGTTGGAACCCGAGTTCTGGTTGTCAGCCATTTCTGAAGATAATAACATTCCCAAGTATAAGAGAAAAAGGACTTAGAAGATTTTTCCCAAAATAACTCATGGTTTATTAGAAGTGGTACTAGATTGTTCATTACATTGGAGCTCTTATTTTTATCCCATCAACGTCACAAATCGCCATAGATGGTACCACAATCATCAAACAAAATAAAGCAATCAATCGAGGACTATCGCTTGATGTAATCTACTCATTGCCCGAGGCAGTCTTAGTGCTCTCGGAACCACGAGTATCCCGGGGGACGCTGGGCTCGGTGAAGTTCTCGATCAGAGGGCCGGGGATGATGGCAGGCCTCAGAGCAGCGGCACTGGAGCTGGATGGTCCTACGGGTGCTAGCGGTGGAGTAACCCTCTTAGGCTGAGGGGCGGGCTCTCAGATGGGATTCTTCCACCTCAGAGCGAGGGAAGCATCTCTGCGATGCCCTTCTGCAGCTGGATGATCTTGCGCTGCAGCTTGCCATTCTGCTGGATCAAGCCCTTCGTCTCATGATGAAAGAACTCGATCGCCTTGTGGTGCTACTCGGCATCGAGCATGGCCTCGGTGTGAAGATTGTCCATGCCATGGAGGAGACGGGTGTGCCTAGCCATGACCGGGTCACGGTCAGAGAGGAAGCCAACATAGATGCTACGGTGGGCACCCAAGGTACACATCAGCACAAGGCAGACGAAAGAGTCTCGAAGATGATCATCGTATATTATCCTCAGCTCTATGAGGGCCTGGAAGGCGGTGCACTGACAAGCGACGTCGAAGGTCGGACCTCCGAGTGCCACTGTGAATTAGGGGAGGTGCTCTCCGGATGCGTGGATTGTGACGGAGACGTGACAAGGGCCCACAAACTCCTCCATGTACACCCCATGGAACTCAGGCTCGAAAGTGAACCCGAGGAAGGTCACCATCATCTAGAGCTCCTGGATGAATCCCTCGTGGTCCCAGAAGAAGCTGTGGATGTGGTGGACATGCATCTACAAATAAAATAAGTTTAAAGAGTAAGGGAGAGGAAAAAAATATGAAGTAGGTTTTTATGAAATAAATTTTGTAAAGCTAAGTGTTAGGCTAGCCCGTTTGGCTTCCTATAGTCAAGTCGGCTCTGATACCATCTTGTGGGGGCCCAGATTTAATAAAATCGGGACATTATTTAATTTCTACAGAAAAACAATAATAACAAGATGTTCATCACGCAACAACGTACATACATCAATCATCCGTGGTTCGTAGACCACATTATTACACAAGTGTAAAATTAAAAGAAACTATAAAAACAAAACTAGGCGATGAACATCTCTGCCAGTCTCGCGTCGTTGACTGGGTCGCTACTCCAGACCATACTCCTCATAGTATGTAGTCTCTGAAGTGTTTTCCAATGGGTATGAGTACAAAAGTACTCAACATGCCACCGAGAATGCAATAGTAATGCAGGGTAATAACAAGGGAATATAAGGGTTTAAAGCGTGGAAAAGTGCATTTTCAAGTTGCAGCATTTACTGTAGTCAGGTTTAATTATACAAAATAATAAACATGAGCTATGCAACATCTTCTAACTCGAGGAGTACAGTCAGCCCTCCTTGCTCAATAGTCCTTACATGTCATATAATCATGCAACACTCATAATAGTAAACTATCTGCGAGATGTCACGCAACACGCCCTTGACCATGGGCTCGACTTTTTGAAAAGATTTAAACACTGATAAGAGGTGTACTACTGTACCCACAAGGCACACACTCATCCCTGTACACCAAGGTGTATCGAGATGACCCATACCACGAGAACTCGTGCTAAAACCGTTAGCATGAGACACTCCAATTTGATAACACCCACTCTAGGTTTCGCCGGCATGCCAACACTCTGGACAACATCGTACCCCCTTTTGCGCCTCGTCGGTACAAGTCACCCGCAGGTGCTACTTGACCCATCTCCAAATGGTGCCTCAAGTTGGAACGTCCCATACCTCTAGTTAGGACTTACCCACTAGACTTGTGGTTAGTACAAAAGTGTATTGCAATGGATCCCGCCGACCGGTCCTTATAGTGCCCTAGGTGCGACTAACCAATGCCCTCGATTGCACCCGAAACCCACCATGCTAACATACTAAACCATAATTCCAAGACCGATAGAATTCCAGGGGTGAGAGAATAACGGGGATCATATAATAGAATCCAAATCTCTACGACTCGTTTTTATCCTATAGCGGTTGTGTCGATACATTGGACACTATCTAATAATAATACTATCATGGTGACAAGGGGTTTTAGGCTCAATAGCATGGCTTAGGTTTGCACTTCAAGGTCGGGGATCTAAATAAATCTAATGTAAGGCTTTTAGTTAGACTAATGCATCTATAACCTATGGGTTTTAGTGATATTTTAAGAAAGTTAGGTTCAATATGCTCAAAATTTAGTGTGGTGACTTGCCTTGGTCGGCAAAGGGTGGTGGTGGAACTTCCGGGTAGTACTCCGGTTCTTCGACGGCGTCGTTGTCTTCACGACAAACAAAATGATAACAACAAACAATTTAAACATAGTAAAATAAACAGTACAATCATTTCATTTAAATTGGCTAAAGTTGTAGAAAAATAAAAGAGAGGCTTTCTGAAATTGAAATGATGAAATTTGGAGTTAAAATAGGGTAAATATGAATTTTTAAAGTTTAAAACAATACTCTTGGTTTTATTTTGATTAATAAACAATACAAACATGTCAAGTAAATTGGTCTAGAATGTAGAGAATAAAAAGATGATTTTTCTAAAATTTGAATGGTAAAATATGGAGTTGATTTGAAGAAGTTATGAATTTTTGATGTTTTAAATCAATTTCTGGAATTTAATTTAAATCCGAAAACAGTCGCCAGTCCACGGTGAGCCAAGTCTACCATGAACCCGTGCACTATGCGCGTGAGTCGGATTGCGGATCACCGTTGGATCGTGATCAGACGGCCACAACACGCGCGGGGTGATTTAAATGAAATCCGATGGCCGAGATCGCTCTGTACCCCTTCGATCAGAATGGATGAAAGAGATTACACCAACTAGTGATCTAATCATGGCCGTCCAACTTGGATCGCATGGCCGAGGGAGAATCCTACATGGCACTGGTAATTTACCCGTGCCGGTCATCTTCTCCGACCACGGCAAGGGAGGACGGCGACCACAGTGGCGACGGCGATGGTTGGCGTCCGAATCTAAAGGAGGAAATGGAATTAGGAAGGCATGGCGAGCACGAGGGTACCAAAGATGGGGTTCGGTGGTCGTCGGAGCATGGTCGGTGACGAGCGAGGCGGCAGCGAGGCTTTGGGTCGATGACGGGGACGGTGCTCCGGGGGCCTTTAGCGGGAACAGAGGGGTGGTTGGTGTCGGGGAGGTGACGGTGGTCGCGTTGGTGCAGTCAACAGTGGTGGTGGAGGGCTCCGGCAACGGCGAGTGATGGCTAGAGCATGAACAGAGGAATGGTGCTAAAACGCACTGCGGAGAGCTCTGGTACGCACTGGTTGCAGCAAAATGGGTAGCTTGAACACGGAGGCCAACACGATTTAAATAGAGGCATCGGGCGGAGTAAATGGTAGGCGCATACATGGTAAGCCGAGGGGGTTCTAATTTTCTGACGAGCCCTTTCCTCGCATGTGATTCCGGTGATCTTGGGCCTTAACGGGTTTGGTAAATGGGGGAAAGGGATCCTGCGATTGCGGGGAGTAATGATCCGTTGTCAATTGAAAGGAAAGAGGCCAGCGGCGATGACATTGAAAGCTAGGGTTTTCGGCTAGCAAAATTTGCGGGCGGTGGTGTGGGGAAGACGAAGACTGATGGGTGCGACAAACTGCGATTGAGAGCGCCGATAGGTGGGGATGCCTGGTCAGCGGGTGGTTGCGACTGAGGGGGTTGGCGCCGACAGGTGGATTCGGGCTCGGGCGCGCACATGGTGAGAGGGAGGGACACTGACATGTGGGCTCCACTTGTCAGGGTGGGGCGCTGGGCTTAAGCGGGCTGGGCCGGCCTGTGGAGGGAGAAAGGGAGGATGCGGCCCATTACTATCTAAAATGAATTTCTGAATAAAAATAATTGCTAAAATTGGTTTAAAATTTATAGCTACATGCCAAGCTTATAAAAATTTGTAAAAATTCTCAAAAATATGTCTTTGCCCTATGATCACAATATAATTTTCTCAGACCTTGGTTTGAATGGTGTTGAGAGAGAAATAAACGCACTCTGGTTGAGATGGCTAGGACCATGCTCGATGAGCACAAGACTCCTAGAAAGTTTTGGGCTGAGGCCATGAACACCGCTTGTTACATCTCAAACCGAATTTTCTTGTGCTCAATTTTGAACTTGACTTCTTATGAACTGCGTTTTGGGAGTCAACCCAAAGTTACTCATCTTCGAGTATTTGGCTGTCGATGTTTTATCCTAAAACGCGGAAATTTGGACAAATGTGAGTTGTGTTCCTCTGACGGGATATTTTTGGGTTACATTACCCATGGTCTTTCTTATTGTGTTTTTAATTTGGAAACTAACACTATCATCGACTCATGTGATGTGACTTTTGATGAATCAACCCCCTGTGTTAGCTCTTCTTTTGAACAGGCAAGTGAACATGACATGGAACAAACTATCTTTGAAGATGAAGATCGTGAAGACTTCGAGGATGATCTCCTGCTACCCTCGACATCGACCCCCAAAGCTGACCCCGCTTCGACCAATTCGGCAAGAGACTACGAAGCCACTACCTCGACATCGGTCATCTTCGACCACTTCCCGACAAAGTTGAGGGGGAGACTGCATCCCATCGTGAGGCTCCACACTACATCTAAAGGATGCATCCTCCCAAGCAGATCATTGGTGAGCTTGAACAAACGGTAACACGTTCTCACGCTCATTTCATTGATTCTGCTTTTGTTGCTTTTTTCGAGCCCTTAGATGTGAGTCATGCTTTATCTGATTCTAGTTGGATCAATGCCCTGCATGAAGAACTTGAAAATTTTGAAAGAAACCAAGTCTAGATTCTTGTAGATCCCCCTCCTAATGTTCATTTTATTGGAACAAAATGGATTTTGAAAAACAAGCAAGGGGAGGATGGATCTGTGGTTAGAAACAAAGCTAGACTTGTAGCGCAAAGTTTTTCACAAATTGAAGGGATTGATTTTGCTAAAACTTTTGCAATTGTTGCTCGTCTAGAGGCCATTAGGATTATGCTTGCATTTGCTGCATCTCGTGGTTTCAAACTTCATCAAATGGATGTCAAAAGTGCTTTAATTATTGGCTTCATAGATGAAGATGTTTTTGTAAAACAACCCCTGGCTTTGAAAACCCCAAATACCCCCATAGAGTCTTTAAACTTCATAAAGCTTTTTATGGACTCAAGCAGGTGTTGACATGAAAACGTGCCCCCACACTTGGATCAATTTGACGATCCAAAATTATGCGGATACTTAGGGACGAGCCTAAGCGTAACATAGCACTGACATCGCGTTCCGACTACCCTTAACTGTGGTAAGGGGGTTGGAGTCGCTAGGTAATCAGATCACACAAAATAATCCAATTAGCCGAAAGAAATATATTAAATAGAACAAATCAGCAAACCGAGCAGAGCCTAACAGATTCGAAGTATAGTGTGAAGGGTGTCGCCGAAGGGTACCTTCGGCGTCTGATGTGAATTGTCCCGCCAAAGGATACCTTCGGCGTTCGGACTGATCTGGTTGAAGATGAACTCCGAATGGATCTGGACGCGATAATCACCTCCAAAAAGTGGGGTTCGGTGCGAAGTCTCCGATGCAGTAAGGTACAGGGAAATGACTTAGGTGCAACGCGCGAGCGCGACTTCATCCGGAGCAGAGTATGGGCGTGGCGAAGCCTGTCGTGATGAAGCCTATTGCGGAGCGTGTCGGTGTGAGGGACCTGGCCAAACCGACAACAGTGTGACGGTCTGGCACGGGCGGTCGAAGTAGTACTCTTGCCGAGGGATGTTCTAGCAGCCTCTGAAACCAATCTCCCAGCTTTGGACACCTCCGGCGAAGCAGCTCCGAACGTGGAAACCTGCTAGAGAGTAGATTCGAAGTACCAATCCGGCCTGAGTACCGAATTCTGCTAAGTGTTGCACTAGGAGTGAAGGTAGCAATCTGTTACGCAGATTGGCGAATACTTCACAGGTGAAGTAACAAGGCGATAGCAATCTATTACGTAGACTAATGGATACTTCACAAGCGAAGTAACAAGGATTACCACTATTCTGAAGTGGCCGTCGTAGGGCTTCCAGGCAAACCCATGAAGGTTGTAAACATGATTTATCAGAGGTATACTAGCAATAGGGGCTGATGGTACGGCCTCAGTAAAGCCGAACCTTCTAAGCGTCGCCTCTACTTGGGAGCTAACTGCTGAATCTAAACGGTTGGCTAGCGAAGCGCTAATGGCTTGATCTACCGATGTAGCTATCTTTTGCTAAATCTCAAAAGAAGATAAATGAGGCGATACGGGTGTTACCTAGATCTGAGCAAGGTCGGGGATGACGATGTCTCGTTTGATGAAGCCCGCGCGAGTCTTGACGTTGCTCCCAAGCATCATGTCTTGGAGAGCCTTCATCTTCGTCTCGATCTCTGCTCGATCTTCTGTGGGAATATCTTCAAGAGTATGTGTTAGGATGTTGCGGTTGTCGATATCTGCGCCTCCCACGACGTTCATCGGCGGTGTAGACATAGTAGTCATTGTAGATGTACCAGCAGCCGATGTAGATGTACCCGTCATGTTGGTGTAGCTTTCCCTAGCGGAGTCGCCAAAAAGTGTGTTGACACGAAAACGTGCCCCACACTTGGGTCAGTTCGATGATCCAAAAGTGTACAAATACTTAGGGACAAGCCTAAGCGTAACACAACACTCACGTCGCATTCCGACTACACTTAACCATGGTAAGGGGGTGGAGTCGCCAGGTAATCAGATCACACAAAACAATCCAATTAGCCAAAAGAAATATATTAAACAGAACAAATTAGCCAACTGAGCGGAGCCTGACTGATTCGAAATATAGTGCGAAGGGTGTCGCGAAAGGGTACCTTCGGCGTCTGATGTGAAGTGTCCCGCCGAAGGGTACCTTCGGCGTTTGGACTTATCTAGCCGAAGATGAACTCCGAACGGATCTGGACGCGACAATCACCTCCGAACAGCGGGGTTCGGTGCGAAGTCTCCGATGCGGTATGGTACAGGGAAATGACTTAGGTGCAACGCGTGAGCGTGACTTCATCCGGAGCGGAGTATGGGCATGGCAAAGCCTGTCGTGACGACGCTTGTTGTGGAGCATGTCGGCATGCGGGACCTAGCCAAACCGACAACAGTGTGACGGTCCGGCACGGGCGGTCGAAGTAGTACTCTTGCCAAGGGATGTTCTAGCAGCCTCCGAAACCAATCTCCCAGCTTCGGACACCTCCAGCGAAGCAGCTCTGAACGTGGAATCCTGCAACAGAGTAGATTCAATGTACCAATCCGGCCTGAGGACCGAATTCTACTAAGTGTTGCACTAGGAGCGAAGGTAGCAATCTGTTACGCAGATTGGCGGATACTTCACAGGTGAAGTAACAAGGCGATAGCAATCTATTACATAGATTAACGGATACTTCACAAGCGAAGTAACAAAGATTACCACTATTCCAAAGTGGTCGTCGGAGGGCGTCCAGGCAAACCCACGAAGATTGCAGAAAGTAAAGGTAAAATAAAGGTACGGTTCAAAGCTTGGGCTTTGTGTTGATTTGTGTTGGGGGTCCTATGAACCGGCCACACCCCTATATTTATAGGGGCTAGACTTCTAATCTCTAAGCCTAATCTGGTGGAATTCGGTTTGACTATGCGTGAAAGACTTAATCAAAAAACATACTCAATCTCTAACTCTGCCCGAAGTGGGTCTTCGGCCAGGCCCACCGAAGTGTGTTCCTCGGGCTGAAGCTTCGGTGGAGTGGGCCTCCGAAGGCCTCCGGGCCAAAGGTTGTGGGCTGGCTGGAAGCTTCCGAAGCCCGTAGCCCAGTGGTCCTTCGGCCCTGTAGGGCTTCGGCCTAACCCGGGACATTGTGCATTCTCGGCCCAAATTACCAAAATTGATATTTTAATAATCTTAACCATTAATGCCATTTTTTGCTATCAACAGCAGGCCCCTCGGGCATGGTATGATAGACTTAAGTATTTTCTTCTTGAGCGAGAATATTTGATGGGATCTGTTGATAAAACTCTTTTCACTCTCAAGCATGGCAAAGATTTCCTCCTAGTTCAATTTTATGTTGACGATATCATCTTTGGTGTGTCTTCTCATGCTTTGGTTGCCAAGTTTGTAGATACCATGAGCAGGGAGTTCGAGATGTCCATGATGGGCTAACTCATGTTTTTCCTTGGTTTGCAAATCAAGCAAAGCAAACAAGGTACCCTCTTCCATCAGACGAAGTACACCAAGGACCTGCTCAAGAAGTTTGACATGGTTGATGAGAAGCCCCTTGCCACTCCGATGGCTACTTCGGTAGCATTGGATCCTGACTAGGATGGAGAAGCTGTAGATCAAAAGGAGTTCTGAAGCATGATCGTCTCCCTCCTCTACTTGACTGCTATGAGGCCGGACATACACTTCGCTATGTGTCTATGCGCTCATTTTTAGGCTTCGCCAAGGGCTTCGTACCACCATGCGGTAAAACGCATACTCAGATATCTCAAACATACCCTCGAATTTGGCATTTGGTATTCTGCATCTTCTTCTTTGTGCATTCGTGGTTATTCGGATGCGGATTTTGCTGGGTGTAGAATTGATAGGAAAAGTACCTCTGGTACTTGTCTCTTGTTTGCTGGTCTTCCTACAAACAATCTAGCGTTGCACAATGTACAACTAAGGCTGAATATGTTGCAGCAGCTAGCTATTGCTCACAAATTTTGTGGATGGTTTCTACTTTGAGGGATTTCAGGTTAGATTATACAAGTGTTCTACTTTTTTGTGATAACACTGGTGCGATTTGTATTGCTAACAACCTAGTTCAGCATTCCAGAACCAAACACATTGATGTGAGATATCATTTTCTCAGAGACCACAATGAGAAGGGTGATATTGAACTTCAATATGTTGATACCCAGAACTAGCTTGCCAATATTTTTACCAAACCACTTGATGCTTCTTGATTTGCTTATTTACGTGGGGAACTTGGTATTTGTACCCTTATGGCATCTTGTGAGGGGGAGTTGTGTGTCATTGCATAAGCTTCTGTCATATGATTAACTGCTTTTAAATGTACTTGCCTATATATGCCCTTGAATTATTGTCTTTAATCATGATGTTTTTGCTCTGTTGAATATGTATGATATTTTTCATGAGCATGGCTTTTATTTTTGAAAATTAAAATATGATCACTGCTTAGTCTAGTTACTAGCATGAGTAGGCAGAGTGCTTTTGCTATCTTTTACTTGCCTGGTAGCTAAGTCCTTTTCACTTGGATGCAAACATGCAACTTGAACATTCTAATGCTCTTCATGGAAATCTTGTACTGAAAATTGATAAAAATCATGAAATTAATATCCATGTCTTTTGTGCTGACATTGAAAAGATCCAGGTGGGTTTGCTTTGTCGCACTGCTTTGTTCTAGACTGCTTACCATAGCACTTTGGTATGAATTGGGGCACTGCAGTGTATGCCTTGACTAATGCTTTAAGCTTCTGATGGTATTTGCTTGACCTAGGCTTGGCTTAGTCGGTTAGAATAAGGTTGACATGCAAATAACCCCTGGCACCAAAATCAAAAATAAAAAGGACAAAAATATTGAAAATATTGCATAATCACTAGTTTGCTGAAGCTCCATGTTATTTGACGATGCATATTTGGGTAGTATTTTGCTAGCTTTTGCACTCCATGCTTTACCTTATCTAGTATGCTAGTCTGAGTGGTGATGCTTTTATCTGCTCAAATCTGAAAATGCTTGCTCTTGCTTTTTATTGGATATGATTCATATGAGCTTATCATGCAGTACTTTTAGACACTATTCAAGGCAAATGCTTGTTTTGTACTGTAATTGCTGCTAATCATGTTTTAGAAGCTTGCATATGCACTCACCCTCATACCTCTCTTTACTCCTTGATTCTTGCATTGCCAAAGGGGGAGAGTGTTTTATATCAGGGGAGTTTTTGATGCCGAAGGGAAAGAAATATGATTGTATGCTTTGCTAAAGGGGCTCTTTATTTCAAAGGGGGGAGAAGCTCTTTTATCAAGTGACATGTTTTGGTACCCGTCTGAGTTTTTATGGTCACTTGTGTGCTAAAAATTTCAAATTTTCTTGATATTGAATTTGGTTGTCAATGCACTCATCAAGGGGGAGATTGAGAAACCAAGTTGAGTTGTGCCTTGGTTTCAAGTCTATGATGAGTGATTCATAAGTTTCCTTCTAGACGAAGGGGTCCCTCTGAAGGGGTTCGGAGGTGTTTCATCGAAGGGTTCGATGCTTGATGGCTGTACAAGTGTGCAGTGGAGTATGTCTATTGGAGGGGTTCGGCAGAATACATTTCAGAGAATGTACCGAAGGATTCGGTATTTTGGACGGTACATCGGAGTGTGTACTGGAGGGTGTTAACCCGGAGGGGTCTCTGTGGTATCGGATACACTTGTTTGCTTTTTAGTGGTGTGCAGGTGCCTTCGGAGGCGACGAGATGGTTAGTAGCAGGTGAACCTGGGTCAAGCAAGTAGCTTGACGCTAGTCGAGCGGGGAGCTCGGTCACGGAGGCTGCGTGGAGTAGAGGTCGGTCCTCGGGTCAAGTTGCACTAGGAAAAGGTAGAAAGTGTGGAGGGTGACTCTGGTTGAAGGTACCCCAAGACAAAGTCCTCTGCAATGAGGAAAGGCTTTTGAAGTGTGCTCCGGACGGAGGCACTCGAAGGGTCACCTGATGAAGGTCTCAGAAGTCATGGTGCATTGTAGGCATGGTCTGGATAAGGCTCTTCATGGAATGTGCTCTGGGCGGAGACACTATGAAGGAGTGGTTATGGAAGTGCTTCATGCGGAGGCCTTGGACAAAGGAGGGACTTCAGAAGGTGGTGAAGGTACTTTGAAGGTGGGGCTTCAAAGTGTGGATGATCTGATGTACTTCGGCCATGCATGGCTTCGGTACACGGACGAGCAGAGTTTGGGTTTGGAGTAGCTTCAAAGCCGTGGTGGTCCAATCCGGTGGTAATGGTGCGAAGGCCCAAGGGCTTTGATGGCTTCGGCTCAAAACCGTCAATATATCGAAGAATAATTTCGGTGGAGCGAAGGCCTTCGGGTTCAAAGCATGCCACCGAAGCCTCTACACACTTCGTGTGCGAAGGGGGCTCCAAAAGATTCAGCTTTGCAAAAGCTGATCGTGCCTGCTCCCAAGAGCTGATACTCTCTGCTCTATGAAGTTACAAAAGGAGCTTCCAATAAAGTAGACTACCAACTATACCCCCGTGTTTGCTAGAGACAAAAATGTTGTAAACCCTAGGTGTATTGTAGGCTATTCATAGGTCAGAGTAGTGCCTATAAAACGAGAGGCCAACTGAGGTCTACGGTAACACTGTGTACTCCACTTTTATAATCTTCTGTTTTCCCTGTAGCCTTGGCCAACCGCCATGAAGTGTTCTCTAAATCTGTGAGTTTTGTGTTCCCTATTCTTGCATTGAAATTTCTATTGTATTTTCCATTAATTGCATGAACTTGTATCTGTGTTTACTAGCGAAGCACTTTGTGAAGTGTGCATTCGAGGCCTGTTCTCTTCTCGTAGCCGAAGTCCTCTTTGCAGTCAGTTTGCATGCTCCTGTTTAGAGCATTCCATAGTGCGAAACCTAGTACCTTTTACTAGTGCAGAGTTTCTGTTTGGAGCACTTTGAGGGAAACATACTTGTGCAAAGTAAAGTTGTGCGAAGCCTGTCTGAGGCACCTCGGTGTGTGGAGTCTGCACAATCTTTGCATAGTTTAATGTGTTTTTGGGTTTCTGAGTGCGAGCGAAGTCTTCTGAACTTCAAACTTTTACCTCGTGCGAAGCCTATGTTTGGAGTGTGTTCAATACCTCCGAACCAGACACTTCGAAGGGTGTGTTCGAAGTCTGTTCAGCAGAACATAATTTTTAAATCTCCCATTCACCCCCCTCTGGTCGCCTATTTTGGTCCAACATAAATGTTTGTGTAACGCCTTGGTGAGTTTTTAAATGCTATGTTTGCTAGATTTGATGGGATCATTAGCATTCTTCGCTCTACTAGGGTTTCAGCATACTGTGATCATGATAGGGCGATCAAACTTCTCTATGCTCTTGATCGTAGCGTATGGGAAGTAAAGATCTCCAGTATTGAGGAGTTGTCAAGTCATGACACGTTAACTTGCGATGAACTTTCTAGTAAGCTTAAGTCCATAGAGATAACCAAAGCATCTTGACTAGGATAGGGAAACTCTTTACCTTAGAACATGGCACTAGTTTTGAGTCCTAGTTGTGGCACTCTAGTTGGAAATAGTTCATCTAGCACAAGTGCTATGTTGGGTGGTTTTGTGTTTTCCTCCTTGGTCTCCGTCACAAAAGAGTAAGTGGACACTTTAGATAATGAAGAGCTTGCTCTCATTGTCAAAAAGTTGACTCAGTTCCACAACAATAGATGAGACCAAAGGAGATGAGGTTCTCATGGGTGTTTTGAATGAGGTGATACTTCTCACTTCAAGGTTGAATGTCCAAAAATCAAGAAGATAGATGAGAGTGATCAGGAAGCCATTCTATAAGAAGAATCATGACAATTTGGCCAAGAAGATGGCCAAAGCAGCTTCTATGGCTTTCATGGCAGCCTTTAGCGACATCGACACTTTGTCGAGTGAGGAGCTCAACTCTGATGAGGATGAACGACGAGATAAGGGTGAAAAGAAAGGAAAGGACTTCACTAGTATTTTCTTCATGGCCGATGACAACGACAATGACTTCCAGCCTAACTCATCTAAGGTAGCTCTATCCTATGACCAACTTTCCATTCGATTAGATACTTTTGTAAACCAACATTTATAGACTAATGAGAAGGCCGAAGTAATAAAGTTGCTTCGGTCATATGTCGATTGTTTCACATGGGAGTATAGCGAGATGCCGGGAGTAAGCCACGAGCTCGTGGAGCATCGGCTACGTATCAAATCCAGATTTAGGTCATATAAACAGCCTCCTTGATGCTTTAATTTGGCCGTCTATGACCAAGTTAAGGAATAAGTGGAGCGACTACACAAAGCTAAGTTTATTAAGCCATGCAGGTATGTTGACTAGGTCACTAACATTGTGCCTATAGAAAAGAAGGGGAGAGGCAAGATATGAGTTTGTATTGATTTCAGGGATCTAAACAAGGCCACTACAAAGGATGAGTATCCAATGCCGATAGCCAACATGCTAATCAAGGATGCTTCAGGACATAAGGTACTAAGTTTTCTTGATGGCAATGCTGGTTATAATTAAATCTTTATGGACGAAGAGGACGTCTACAAGACAACCTTTCAATGCCCTGGTTTTGTCGGTTTGTTCGAGTGGGTCGTTATGACTTTTGGTTTAAAGAATGCCGGTGCTACATATCAACGTGCTATGAACTTGATCTTTCATAACTTGCTAGGAGTTATGTTAGAGGTTTACATAGATGATGTTGTAGTCAAATCGGACGCTATGGGAAACCATTTAGCCGATTTCAAAGTTGCTTTTGATAGGATGCGACAGTATGGCTTAAAAATGAACCCGCTCAAATGTGTTTTTGGCATGTCGGCAGGCAAGTTCTTAGGATTCATGATTCATGAAAGAGGTATAGAAATTGATCCTAAGAGGCTTGAGAAAATTAGAAACTTTGCAGCACCGACATGCAAGAAAGATGTGCAGAAGTTGCTAGGCAAGATGAATTATTTGCGCCGCTTTATATCTAACTTGTCTGGAAAGATTGATGCCTTTGTCCCCATACTCTGGTTAAAGAATGAAGCCAAGTTCACTTCGGGGGTAAGTCAGCAAAGTGCCTTTGAAAAGATTAAAGAGAGCTTATCGTCGCCACCTGTGGTGAGGGCACCAAAAGCCGGGATCCCATTTCGGTTGTACATTGCCACCGAAGATACCGTGATTGGGGTCGTGCTAACCCTGGATGCCGAAACCAGGTACGTGTTTGTGGAGCGCTTATGTCTATCACTTTACTATGCATGTACAAAATTACGTCACTATCTTCTCCCTACGACATGTGTTGTCATTTGCCAAGTCGATGTTATAAAACACATGTTGCAAAAGCCGATTCTAAGTGGAAGAATAAGGAAGTGGGCTTACGCTTTGATTGAGTACAATTTGCGCTATGAACCCCTAATAGCTATGAAAGGCCAAATTGTCACTAACTTTATAGTTGATCAACACATAGATGTCAATTGGAGTGACAATGTTGCTCTAGTTGAGGTAGTACCATGGAAACTTTATTTTGATGGTTCATCTTGCAAAAGTGGCCAAGGTATTGGAGTGGTTCTCATATCTTCTAGTGGAATGCATTTTGAAACCTCAGCTTGTTTAGAATTTCCCTCTACTAATAACCAAGATGAATATGAGGCTTTATTGCTAGGATTGGAATTGATAGAATATATAGGTGCTAAACATGTTCACGCGCATGGTGATTCCCTGTTAGTAGTACAACAAGTTGCTAAGAGTGCTCAATGTCTTAATGGCTTGCTAAATAGTTACTTGGATAAATGCTTAGACATAGTTGCTACTTTTGATGACTTCAAAATCTCTCACGTGTCAAGAGAAGCCAATTCCATTGCAAATGATTTGGCTCAGCAAGCATTTGGCTATCAAGTCAGGAGAGGTAAATTTTCTATACAGGAAAAGTCGATGCTTGGTCTCACTACCGAAGCCAGAAACTTTAGGCAGGCGCGAAGCCTGCCGAACCCTCTGGGTCGGACCCCTCCGGCCACCGGAGAGTGCCGCGCGCCGGGGCCCTCATGCCGGGATGGTTCGTCTATCGAAGGGCCTAGCTCGTCGGAGCCCTGCGCCGAAGCCCATCAGACGATAGAGGTCTTCGGGAACCCGAACCCTCCACCAGGAGGCTTCAGACTGACTGGCTCTGCATGGCCAAACTGGCCAGGCTTCGGCAGAAGCGGGAAAGGCCCAGGGGCACTCCGAAATCAGTAGTTTAGACGTCACTCTAGGGAATGAGATAGCAAACCCTCCGGAAGCCCATAAGAGCGATTGGAGAGTTCCAATCATCCAGTATTTGATAAACCCTAGTCAAAGGGTTGATCGGAAAGTTCAGCGATAAGCGTTTAAATTTGTGTTGCTAGATGATATACTATATCGCCAAACTGTTGATGGAGTACTCCTAAGATGTTTAGACAATGAACAATCCTAGGTAGCTACAGGATAAGTCCATGAAGGGCTTTGTGGCACTCATCATTCGGCCTAGAAAATGAGTTGGATGCTCAAAAGAATAGGTTTCTATTGGCTGACTATGACTGAGGATTGTTTTAGATATTATAGAGGGTGTGAAGCATGCCAAAAGTTTGGAAACATTCAGCTAGCTCCTGCTTCATTGCTTAACCCTATTATCAAGCCATGGCCGTTCTGAGGTTGGGGTTTAGACTTCATCGGCCAGATTTACCCTCCTTCTTCAAAAGGGCATCGGTTCGTGTTGATGGCGACAGACTACTTCACCAAATGGACCGAAGTCGTGCCTCTCAAGAATATGACTCACAACGAGGTACTTGAATATGACTCACAACGAGGTACTTGATTTTATCTTGAAGCACATTATACATAGGTTCGGTATTCCCCAAATTCTCACCACAGATCAAAGTAGTTCATTTGTTTCTAAAGAAGTGAGAGACTTTGCCAAACTTTATGGTATTAAGTTGGTAAACTCTTCACCATACTATGCTCAGGCCAATGGTCAGGCCGAGTCTAGTAATAAAACTGTGATCAAACTCATTAAGAGGAAAATCGAAGAGTTCCCTAAGAGGTGGCATGAAGTGCTTTCCGAGGCATTATGGGCTTGTAGAATAGCAAAGCACGATGCTATCAAAGTTAGTCCATATGAGTTAGTATATGGACAAGAAGCCGTTCTACCTGTAGAAGTAGATCTTGGCTCTTTGAGAGTTCTAAAGCAAGATGGCTTATCGGTCGATGAGTATGAGACTCTTTTGAAGGACAATCTAGAAGAAGTGACCGATAAGAGGTTAAGGGCTTTAGAAGCTATAGAAATAGACAAAAGGAGAGTAGCTAAAGCCTACAATAAGAAGGTTAAACCAAAATCGTTTCAAGTAGGTGACTTGGTTTGGAAGACGATTTTGCCCTTAGGCACTAAGAGCCCTAAATTTGGCAAATGGTCACCTAGTTGGGAAGGTCCTTTCAAAATAGCCAAAATCGCTCCTAGCAATGCATATGTGTTAGAGTCTCTACAAGGAGAGTAGTTTCAAAGAGCTTTGAATGGCAGGTACTTGAAAAGGTACTTCCCAAGTGTGTGGCAAACAACTTGAAAATGTCGAAAGGCCGATACGAGAGGTATCGTCCTTAGTCTGTTATGCTTCTAGTTTACTTAGTTCACTAAAAGGCAGGGGGCATGTGTTGATAGCAAAAAATGGCATTAATGGTTAAGATTATCAAAATATCAATTTTGGTAATTTGGGCCGAAAATACACATGTCCTGGACTAGGCCGAAGCCCTACAGGGCCAAGGCCCATCGAGCTGTGGGCTTTGGAAGCTTCCAGCGAGCCTACTACCTTTAGCCCGAAGGCCTTCGGAGGCCCATCTCACCGAAGCTTCGGCCCAAGGAGTAGGCTTCGGTGGGCCTGACCGAAGGCCCACTTCGGGCTGAGTTCTGGAGATAGAGTTTGAGTCTGATTTTGGCTAATTTTATCCCTACACATGATTAATCTGAATTCTTCCAGATTAGGCTTAGAGATTAGAAGTCTAGCACCTATAAATATAGGGGTGAGGCCGGTTCATTAACCCCCCCAACACAAATCAACACAAAGCCCTAGCTTTGAACCGTACCTTTACTTTTACCTTTACTTTTCAGCAATCTTCGTGGGTTTTCTTGGAAGCCCTCTGACGGCCACTTCGGAACAGTGGTAATCCTTATTACTTTGCTTATGAAGTATATGTTAATCTACGTAATAGATTGCTATCGCCTTGTTACTTCGCTTGTGAAGTATCCGCTAATCTGCGTAACAGATTGCTGAGGAGCCATGTTGAAGAGCATGGGTCTCATGGCTCCAGAAGTTACGAGTGATTGTCAACGGAAGTCAAAGAGGACACGAAGAGAAGGGAAGATTTGATGTGTCTAGGCTGCATGTGACTCAGGTACATGGGCAGCGAGCGACTATCGGGCAGAGGAGTCGCGAAGTCGAGCTGGCCCAATCCGGGTACATGGGCTAGGAGCAGTAGAGGATCCACTGGGATGTTTACTGGGATTGACTCAGGTATACGGGAGGCGAGAAATTGTTGGGCTGAGAGAGCCGTGGAATCGGGCCGGATCTGACTGTTCTGAGGCGAAGCCGCAGCTGCTATGAAAGCTTCACATCAGGACAAGTTATCTTTATTTAGGTTTTTACTATTTTGCCTTTAGGCCCACAGTTTGTCAGTCGAGTCTGTAAAAAATCCTAAGGGCATTTTGGTCTTTTCCATTTTTATTCCAGCGTCTGTAAAAACCCTAGGGGTATTTTTTTACTTTTCCATTTATTGGGCTGCCTATAAAAAGGCCCCAATACCCTAAGATTAGGGTTACCTATTTTCAGCAATCACTTTACCAATTCCAAAATTTGGGTCACTTTTTGTTCATCTTCCTGGAGCTTTCTCCGCCGCTGGTGTTAATCTCAAAAATTAGCCGCCGCCACCACATTATTCTTCTGGTCTGTTCCTTGTGTTGTTGTTTTTCTCGCTGCAGTCTAGAGCCACGTTTCTTCTCGCTTCGCTCGGTCTTTGAGGCGTGTGCACAGCAGCCTTGCTGCATCAGCAGCAGGCAGCGTAGCAGCCGAGGCCTGTAGGCATCAGGCTCTAGGGGCTAAGCCCTTGGCTGCGTGCATAGGAAGCTGGCCGTTGTCATGGCATAGCACACATGCTCATGCTTGCTTTCATCTCACGGCAGCTACAAGCAACCATGCGTGTACACGCGACTTGTTTCTTCTGAGTGTAGTGGCCAGGACAGGAGACAAGGCATGGGAAACGCAGGTCTACACGGCTTGTGGGACCATCATTGCATAGGATGAACAACAACTGAGAAACCAAGGGTTGGTTTTGGAGTCTGTGAAGAGTGATTGACATATTTTATCCTCTGATTCGAAGGGGTCCGTCCAAAGGGGTTCAGAGTTTGTTTCACCGAAGTGTTCAGTGGGTCTGTTTGCTGCAGCTGTTGCAGTGGAGTATGCCTGTCGGAGGGGTCTGACAGTACACGATGACTAGGTTGTACCGAAGGTCTCGGTATTTTTGCGGTACAACGGAGTGTGTACCGAAGGTTGTTTACCCGGAAAGTAATGGGGGATTGGTCCCGATCTTCCGCTAGATAAGGATAACTTGGATTGGTGGAGAATCTCGACGTTGACGATCCAAGGCTTCCGTCCAGCGGATCAAAACCTTGCAATCGCTACACCACTGTCTCCATCGGTTATCAACCACGCAGGGCGCGATTGACCTCGCCATGAAGGCTAGTTCCTCCAAGAGAACCCAAGAACACAAGCAAGAACAGGAAGATACAAGTCGAATGCCAAATCACAGAAGAACTATGATGAGGAGAGGTTTCACAAACGCTGATGCAGCAGCCAATCGGTCCGGTGCAGGAGCGGGATCTAAACACACAAGTGTAGATGCAAACAAAGCAAAACCTAACCCTAAAGGCGGCTGGCATTAGTATATAAGGCGTGGGCAGCTTGTAGGAGGCGCACACGACTCGGGCTATGGACATACACGGCCTCCAACTCAGTATAAGGTCCAACTCGGCCCAATTCTGTCATGCAGAACTGTTTCAATCACACAGTACGACTCGAGACTCAAAATGAGGCGAAACCAACGGCAAAAGATCTGTCTTCTCCTTAGCTTTCCAAAAAGTCCAAGAACGTGCCAATCGGACTTCGTATGAGGAAGTTACGCCCATTTTGGTGCATGGTGGTTGATGTAGTCCGAACCAGCGAATTCTTGACTTCAAATCATCCGTGCGACTCCGTCTTCAACTCCAACTCTCCTATTCCATCTCCCATGTTCCTAAGCAATAAAATATCACTAGTATTCAGTAGCATCCCATCCAAAAAAATATTAACATAGTTGCTAAGGAAAGAATTAACCTCATGGTTCAAGCGACGGGCACGGGCGCGTGTGATTGGTCCCTGTAATTGACTTGTAGGTTGACGATGCATGTGTGTATCAGGCTGGTGCATGTGTGTATCATGTTGGTGCATGTGTGTATCATGCTGGTGCATCTGTGTATCATGCTGGTGCATCTGTGTATCATGCTGGTGCATGTGTGTATCATGCTGGTGCATGTGTGTATCATGTGAAGTGATGTCCTCATCAGAAAGGTCTCTGGGGTACTGGATACACTTGTCTATCTGTCTGTGGTGCGCAAGTGACTTCGGAGGTGACGGACGGTTCGTAGCAAGTGAACCTGGGTCAAGCGGGAGGCTTGATGGCAGGCGAGCGGGGAGCTCGGTTGTAACACCCCAAGATTTAAAAAGAAATAAAATAAAAGAAATATATTATTCATGAAATTTCTGAATATTATTATTAAAGAAAAACCCTTAAAGAGCCCTATTAAAGCCAAGGGAAAATTACTCACATGCCATTATAATTTTCAAAAATTGCTTATATACCACTGTCAGTGACTGTGGCGGCCCCCATCTGTTAGTGACACACCGATGGCATATTGGCAAACCGTGAAAATTGTAATGGCACGGAAAAAATTAACCCTAAAGCCAAACAGGGAAAAATATTCAAAATCTGAACTTGAAAAATTTATGAGATAAACTAGAGGCCAAAACATAATTTCAGGACTTTTTATAAATTTTTATCAACAGTGATTCAACCCTTAATCAAATAAACGAATTACTTGAATTATTTTAAATCAGAAAAGCATTTAAAATTTAAATGGGCCTCAACCTCGAATTAACCTCCAGCCCAGCCCAACCCAAGCTCGTGTCATTGACAAGCGGGACCCGCCTATCGGCGCACTTTCCCCTCTCTCCTCTCCCGCCCGCGCCCGCCTGGGTCCCACATGGCAGCCACTCGCTTCCCTCTGACCGATGGGGCCCGCCTGTCTGGCTTTCCTGTTTCGCTCACCCGCCGACAGGTGGGGGCCACCTATCGGATCCATCATCTCCGATGGAATCCCGTCGATCCCCTTCCATTTTATCGCCGCCGGCCGCCCGTTTTCACCGATCCGATCCCGGATTCAGTTTCCCCGAACGCCGGCGACTCCATTCCATCCATAGCCCACGTGGATTCGTGATTATGGAAGTATATCCGCAAGTTTGGAAACCTCGGCGGAGATGGAAAGGAACCTCTCGGGTTTCCTCCGGTTACCTTGCCATAACAACACCGGCGACCCCCTATATAAACCCCTGTGGTCGCCACCCTCTTCCCACACCGTCGTAGCCCAAGCACGAGTGAGAACAGAGCGCCCCGTCCCAATTTTCGGGTTCCCTCCCTGTTTCGACTCCGGTGAGCCCTCGCCGGCAACTCGAGCCTCCGCTGCCCTTGCCGACGACACCACTGTGACCACCACCTCACACCCGTCACCGGCATCACCTCTGTTGGGCCCGGACGTCGCCGGAACACCGCCGCTGCCGCCAACACGAGGGACCATCATCGCCCTCTTCGACGCCAGCCGCTGTCAGCTCACCACCGCCACCACCATCGGTACGACCATACTCCCCATGATCCCCACTTTACATTTTAGGCCTTAGCTTGGTCAAGGAACCCTCACTGGCACTGGAATTCCTTGCCATTGCACCGCCGGAGCCGAGAACGAAGGGGGTACAAGCCCCTTATCTCGTGCCGTGCCGTACGCGCTCACAGCCGTCTGATCGCATCTGTGTGGTACAGATTAGATCCTGAGGGGATCTAATCAGAGCCCTCGGATCCGGTCAAACTGGTATATTTTAATCTGAGCCGTATATTGAAACTTAAAACCCTCGAGCGATCTCAGGCGTCCACACATACCGGTTCGGTGCGATTTAATCCTGGCTGTCCAATCTCATTTAAATGAATCCGCCTCGTGCCCGATCACCGGATCCAGATCCGACGGTCCTGGTTGATCCGGTCCACGCGCACAGTGGCCCAGTCCACCGTGAGCCTGGCTCACCATGGACTAAAACCCATTTCCTGTTTAAATAAAATTCCAGAAATTGATTTAAACTTTGAAAATTCATAACTAGCTCATTTTAACTCCAAATTTCACCATTCAAATTTTGTTAAATTCAGCATTTTATTCTCTACATATTAATGCCATAAAAACAGTATGCTACTAACATTATTAATTCATAAAATAAATTGGGAAAAGCCTTAAAATCTAATTTTTAATGTTTTTTCACAAAACTTCAGAATATTAAAACTTTATTTCACATATTAAAAACCCATAAACTTGTATGTTTATTATTTGATGATGTTTTATCTGTTTATTGAATGTATTGTTTACTTTTTCCGTATCAAGAAGACTACGAGTTCGTCGAGGAGCCAGAGTTTTACCCCGAGGTTCCTCCATCACCATTTGCTGAGCAAGGAAAGTCACAACCCCCATTTTGATCATAATTGAGCCCATGTTTTAATAAAGTATCGCTATAACACATAGGATAATATTGTATTAGTCAAATCTCAAGCCCTACATTATATTTATTAGATCCCCGTCCTTGTGTGCAAACCCAAGCCATGCTTATTGAGCCTTAACTCCTTGTCACTCTACTATAAAAGTATTAGCTAGTGCCCAATGTACCAGCACAACTGCTATAGGATAAAAAGAATGAGTCTTAGATAGTTGGAATCTGTTATATGAATTTCCCCGTTATTCTCGTCTCTGGACTCTGTTGGAGTTGGCTATGTTATAAGTATGGTGGGTTCAGGGTGCAAGCTAGGGCATTGGTTGGTCGCACCCGGGGCACTATAAGGACCAGTCTGCGGGATCTGCTGCAAAGCACTTCTGTACCAACCACAAGTCTAATGGGTAAGTCCTAACTGAAAGTATGGAACAATCTGACTCGATGCACCATAGTGGAGGGGGCAAGGGGCAACCTGTGGGTGACTTGTACAGACGTGGCACAAGGGGGGTATGGTGAGGCTCGACGCGTCGGGACAACATATGAAACCCATAAGAGGGTGCTGTCGGGCCGAGTAGGACCATATGGAAGGTTTTGGCACGAGTTCTCGTGGTATGGGTCATCTCGTTACACTTTGGTGTAAGTGATGAGTGTGTGCCTTGTGGGTACAGTGGTACACCTCTGATCAGAGTATTTAATCTTTTCGAAAAGCCGAGCCCACGGTTAAGGGTGGGTTGTGTAACTACTCGCGGTTAGTTTACAATTGTTTGAATGGTTGAGTTATTCATGGCATGTAAGGACTGTTGAGCGAGGTGGGGCTGACTGTACCCCTCGAGTTAGAAGATGATGATGCATACACATGTTTACATTTCAGTACTAATAAATTGATCACATTTAATGCTTTACAATTATGCTTTTCCGCAAAATTAGCCACTATCTCCCTTGTTATTACTCTACATTATATTTGCATCCGGTGGCTTGCTGGGTACGTTTGTAATCACCCCCATTGACTTACACCACCAGAGCCCGTCTACTATGAGGAGGATGAAGGTCTGGAGTAGCGACCCAGTCAAGGCGAGACTGGAAGGAGGCGTTCATCTAGGACCCTTTGTTTTATTTGTTTCTCTTCATCTTTATTCACTTTTGTACTAATACGGTCAACGAACCGTGAATGATTGCTCGTATTGTACGTGGTCGCATGATGAACGTCTTGTTTTTATTGATTTTCTATGGAATTTCAATAAAGGTCCTGATTTTTTAAATCGGGGCGTGACATCGGCCACAAAGGCTGTGAAGGGGTCGAGGTCGGTCCTCGGGTCAAGGTGCGCCAGGCGAAGGCAGAGAGTGCAGAGTGTGGCTCCGGCTGAAGGTACTTAGACGAAGTCCTCAGAGGCGAGGCACTTCGAAGGGTACTCCGAATGGAGTGAATTTGGAGTATGGTGGACAAAGTTCTCAGCAATGAGGCAAGGCATTCGAAGTGTTCTCCGGAGGGAGGCACTCGAAGATATACCCAACAAAGGTCTCAGAAGTCAAGGTGCATCGAAGGCATGGTCCGGGTGAGGTTCGTCAAGGAGTGTGCTCGGGGAGAGACACTACGACGAAGTGTTCATGGAATGCTTCATGCGAAGCCCTTGGACGAGGGAGGGACTTCGAAGGGTGATACTCCGAAGGTGGGGCTTCGGAGTGTGACTGACTTGAGGTACTTTGGCCAAGCATGGCTTCGGTACACGGACTGATAGAGTTAGAGCTGGGAGAAGCTGCGAAGCTGTGGTGGTCCACACCGGAGGTGTTAGTGCGAAGGCTCAAGGGATTTGATGGCTTTGGCTCAAAACCGTCACCTTATCGAAGGCTGACTTCGGTTAATCGAAGGCTGTCAGGCTTAAGGCTTCTCACCGAAGCTACCGCACCCCTCGCGTATTCAGTCTGTGAGTTCATTTTGTGTTCCCTGTTCAAGCAATGGAACTTTGATTCTATTTTCATTTATTGTTTGAACTTGTATGCCTACTTTGTACTGCATGTTTTGATTTTTCTATGCACCATCTTCTTCTAGGTTGAGTTTGTGCACTGGATCTCTTCTGGAGAAGTGTGCGAGAGGTCTTTTCGTGTGAAGTGTGTGTTTTTTAGTGTCTATTTTCTCCGTGTAAATTGGACCTTGTCGAAGTCCTCGACGAAGTGTGTTCTGTGTGCATTTAGACCTTCGAAGTACGAAGCCTAGTACCAGTTGCTAGTGCTGAGTGTTTGGTCGACGTCCTCCGAGGGAAGTCTGCTCTTACGAAGGGTGAAGTGCGAAGACTGCTTGAAGGCACCTTGTGTGCGGAGCCTGCACTGACTTAGCAGAGCTAAATTTTCGGAGTTGTGAGTGGAGCGAAGTCTTCTTGACTTCGAACTTTTGCCTCGTGCGAAGCCTGGTTTCAGAGCTGAGAAGTACCTCCGAACCAGAACTTCGAAGGGTGTGTTCGAAGCCTGTTCCGCAGAAGACAGAATTCAAACAGAAGGCTATTTTTAGTCTAAAATTTTAAAAGCTCCCATTCACCCCCCCTCTGGTCGCCGTTTCCGATTCAACAATTGGTATCAGAGCGGGTTAAGATCACCAGTTTTCCTTAACCGGTTTTGTGATCTGTTGACGACATGGACAGCTTTAGTAAAATACCTCTGTTCGATGGGATGGATTTTGCATACTGGAAGGTGCGCATGGAGGCTTACTTGCTAAGCCAAGGAAATGCAATTTGGGAGATTGTGGACTCACAGTACTCCATCCCTGAAACTCGCACCTCTCAAACAGAAAAGAATCAGTATAATGCCAACTCCAAGGCTAGAAATATATTGTTCATTAGTTTGAGTAGAAGTGAGTTTGATAGGGTGTAACACCTTAGAACAGCTAGGGAGATTTGGACTACATTCACTATTTTTCATGAGGGCTCTACACAGATTAAGGCCAGGCGCCAAAGCACATACAATCAACAGTATCAGTCGTTTGTGCAGGCACCCGGTGAATCCATAGATGCCATGCTTTCTCGCTTTGATGCGATAGTGAGTAACTTGTGATCCAACGGGATGCTTGCTTACAATGATCATGATAGGGCTATCAAGCTTCTCTATGCTCTTGATCGTAGCATATGGGAAGTGAAGATATCCAGCATTGAGGAGTCTGAGGCATCGGACCGAGGCTTGGAGGGCATGTGGATCATGGACTCCGGTTGTTCACGCCACAAGACCGGAGATGCAGCATGGTTCTCCAGCCTCACCACAACCAAGAAAAAGGAACATATCACCTTCGGCAACAATCGAAGTAGTAGAGTGAAAGGTAAAGGTGTGGTAAGAATCAACTCAAATTTCACTCTCAAAGATGTTGATTTGGTTGAAAATTTGGGATACAATTTGCTTTCTGTATCTCAATTGCTTGATGATGGCTTCAAAGTGCGATTCCATCGCAATACTTCGCAAGTACTCAATTCTGATGGCGTTGTGGTCTGTAAGATCTTTATAGTTGGGAGAGTTTTTAGAGCTGATTTTTCTGAGTCTTCTGGTTCTTCTCATTGTCTTGTTGCACATTCGACTTCTGAGCTTTGGAAGTGGCATAGGAGACTAGGGCATATGAGCTTTGAGTTGCTTTCTCGTCTGAGTGCCCTAGGTCTGATCCGAGGATTGCCCAAGCTCAAGTTTGAGAAGAATTTAGTTTGAGCTCCCTGTCGACATGGAAAAATGATTGCCGCTTCGCACTCGCCAGTCACCACAGTGATGACTGAACAACCCGGAGAACTTCTCCATGTGGACACTGTAGGTCCTTCTCGGGTTAGTTATTTAGGCGATAAGTGGTATGTGTTAGTCATTGTAGACGATTTCTCTCGTTACTCTTGGGTCTTCTTTCTTGCCAGCAAGGATTAAGTGTTTTCACACTTTCGGAGCTTGGCTTTGAGACTTTTCACTGAACTCCCTGGTGCATTGAAATTCATTCGAAGTGATAATGGCACTAAGTTCAAGAATAGTCTCTTTGTTGGATTTTGCATGGAGCATGGCATAGAACATCAATTCTCTGCTCCGCGGGTTCCTCAACAGAACGGTGTTGTTGAGAGAAAGAACCGCACTTTGGTTGAGATGGCTAGGATGATGCTCGATAAGCATAGGACTCCTAGGAAATTCTGGGCTGAGGCCATGAACACTGCTTGTTACATCTCAAACCGAATCTTCTTGCGCTCAATTTTGAACATGACATCTTATGAGCTACGTTTTGGGAGACAGCCCAAAGTTACTCATCTTCGAGTTTTTGGTTGTCGTTGCTTTATCCTAAAATGTGGAAATTTGGATAAATTTGAGTCGCGCTATTCTGACGGGATCTTTTTGGGTTACACTACACATGGAAATTCTTATCGTGTTTATAATTTGGAAACTAACATTGTCATCGAGTCATGTGATGTGACTTTTGATGAATCAACCCCCTCTGTTAGTTCTACCTTTGAACAGGCAAATGAACACGACATGGTGCATACCATCTTTGAAGAAGATCCCAGAGATTTCGAGGATGAACACCTACTATCCTCGACATCGACCCCCGAAGCTGACCCCGCTTCGACCACTTCAGCACAAGGTCCCGAAGCAACTACCTCTACATCGGTCATCTTGGACCACTCCAACGCACAAGTTGAGGGGGAGCCTGCATCCCGCCGTGAGGCTCCACATCATGTTCAAAGGATGCATCCTCCCAAGCAGATCATTGGTGAGCTTGATCAAAGGGTAACACGTTCTCATGCTCATTTCATTGATTCCGCCTTTGTTGCTTCTTTCAAGCCCTTATATGTTAGTCATGCACTTTCTGATTCTAGTTGGATCAATGCCATGCATGAAGAACTTGAAAATTTTGAGAGAAACCAAGTCTAGACTTTAGTTGATCCTCCACCAAATGTTCATTTTATTGGAACAAAATGGATTTTCAAAAACAAACAAGGGGAGGATGGGACTGTAGTTATAAACAAGGCTAGACTTGTAGCTCAGGGTTATTCTCAATTAGAAGGGATTGATTTTACTGAAACTTTTGCACTTGTTGCTCGTCTTGAGGCCATTAGGATTTTACTTGCCTTTGGGACATCCCGGGGATTCAAACTCTATCAAATGGATGTCAAAAGTGCATTTCTTAATGGCTTCATAGGCGAAGATGTTTATGTAAAACAACCCCTGGTTTTGAAAACCCCAAATACCCACATAAACATCTTCGCCATGGCATGATCAGTGCATGATCAGAGGGGCCGCGAAGTTGGGCTGGCCCAATCTGGGTACATGGGCTAGGAGAAGCAGAGGATCCATTGGGCTGTTGACTGTGATTGACTCGGGTACACGGGCGGCGAGCGATTGCCGAGCTAAGAGAGCCGTGGAATCGGGCCGGCCAAATCCGTGTACCCGGTGCAAAGACGGTGGACGCTTTGTCAGTTTCGGCGAAAACTGACCGCTGATGTCGGATCTGACTATTCTGAGGCGAAGTCGTAGCTGCTACGAAAGCTCCGCATCAGGACAAGTTATCTTTATTTAGGTTTTTACTATTTTGCCTTTAGGCCCACAGTTTGTCAGTCGAGTCTGTAAAAAATCCTAAGGGCATTTCGGTCTTTTCCATTTTTTGTTCCAGCGTCTGTAAAAACCCTAGGGGTACTTTTTTACTTTTCCATTTATTGGGCTGCCTATAAAAGGGCCCCAATACCCTAGGATTAGGGTTACCCATTTTCAGCAATCACTTTACCAATTCAAAAATTTGGGTCACTTTTTGTTCATCTTCCTGGAGCTTTCTCCGCCGCTGGTGTTAATCTCAAAAATTAGCCGCCGCCACCACATTATTCTTCTGGTCTGTTCCTTGTGCTGTTGTTTTTCTCGCTGCAGTCTAGAGCCATGTTTCTTCTCGCTTTGCTCGGTCTTTGAGGCGTGTGCACAGCAGCCTTGCTGCATCGACAGCAGGCGGCGTAGCAGCCGAGGCCTGTAGGCATCAGGCTTTAGGGGCTAAGCCCTTGGCTGCGTGCATAGAAAGCTCGCAATTGTCATGGCATAGCATACATGCTCGTGCTTGCTTTCATCTCATAACAACTAGAAGAAACCAAGCGTGTACATGCGGCTTTTTTCTTCCGAGCGGAGCTGCTAGGACCGGAGACAAGGCACGGGAAATGCAGGTCTGCAGGGCTTGTGAGACCATTATTGCATAGGACGAATAGCAGCACTCGAGTGTTTTTTCGTGCATGCTTCAGTACGCAACATCGAGGTACAAAAAATCTAAGTAAGTGCTTTGCTGTTTGATTTTTGATACAAACCAACTGTTGTTTGAAATATTGTTCATGACTAGTTCTGGTTAGCAATTTTTTAATCCTACTGAATACTCATGCTACTGTTTTTTAAATTGCATGAACTGGCAAATGAATGGATACTGCGTTGGCTTGTGGATGAACTGATTATTTGTTTCCTAGCGATTCCTTCAGACGTGTTTATTGATAAATGAAATGTTGACTGAAATGGTCCTTGTTGAAATGCTTGGTTAAATCGAAGATTATGTCTGTTTTTGTTCTGTCCGTGAAGATGCCTATGTTTTGATTACACTGTTTGATCTGCCTTTAAGCACTGTGTTGTTGTCTTTTTGATTAGGATACCGGTTGTTTTTAGGCTAGATTATTTTTTGACCTGTGAACTGTTTTTGTTTCTGCTAGTTGTTTGTTGAGGTGCGTTGGGTGTTGGGAGAAGGCCATTGATTTGCAAGAATTTTTTTAGGCACCCATTCACCCCCCTCTGGTCGCTACTTTCGGTCCTACAAGTGCTACCTTCACTCTCTAGTGCAACACTTAGCAGAATTCGGTCCTTAGGTCGAATTGGTACTTGATATTTGTTCTATTGCCGGTTTCCACTCTCAGAGCCCCTTCGCCGGAGGTGTCTGGAGCCAAGAGATTGGTTTCAGAGGCTGCCAGAACACCCCTCGGCGAGAATACTACTTCGACTACCCGTGTCAGATCATCATGTTGTTGTCGGTTTGACCGAGTTCCGCATGCCAGCACACTTCGCAATAGGCTTCGTCACGATAGGCTTCACCACGTTCATACCCCGCGTCAGACAAAGTCACACCAATGCGTTGCGTTCGAGTTATTTTATCGCGTCAGAGACTTCGCGCCGAACCCCACTGTTCGGATGTGATTGTCGTGTCAAGATCTATTTGGAGCCCGCCTTCTACCAGATCAGTCTGAATGCCGAAGGCACCCTTCGGCAGGACCCTTCGCATCGAACACTGAAGGTACCCTTTGGCGATACCCTTCGCACTGTACACTTCAGATCAGTCAAGCTCCGCTCGGCTTGCTGATTTGTTCTGTTTAATATATTTCTTTCAGCTAATTGGATTATCTCTGTGTGATCTGATTAACTGGCAACTCCACCCCCCTTACCATGGTTAAGGGTAGTCGGAACGTGACGTCGATGTTATGTTACGCTTAGGCTTGTCCCTAAGTATCCGCCACTTTTGGATCATCGAAATAACCCAAGTGTGGGGACACGTTTTCGTGTCAACACGAAGCTAATGTCCCAATATGCCCGACTTCACGTACATACTCCCTTCGTTGTCGCTTGGACATGCTGCCCAGAGCACCACCCCCAGTGATGGGTAGCACGATGCGCTTATGATGATCTTTGGGGTCTTTGGCCTTCGGTGGGGGCTAGGCTTTCGACACGGGGGAGTGTTCGAGGGCTTCACATCCTTCAATTCGCCCGACAGCTTGCACCGGTTATAGGCGCATAGCGGGGGTTGCCCGATCAGTGGTACCTCGGCCATAAGTCCGCTCGAGGTATTCACTTCATAGAGCTAGAATAGACTTGCATGAGTCAGTGTTATGACTCTGATTCTCGCCATGCAAACTATAGAAAAAGGTTTGGTTCGAATTAGAAGACCTCTTAGCTAGCTTCGAACCACCAGCCCGACCTCCTTGATTCTACTGATACTTTTGCTGTTGTTGCTTCGGAACGGAGGGGGCAATATTGTGGGATCGGAATGGCGACTAGAGGGGGGTGAATAGACGCCTCGACAAATTCTTGCGAATATGATGGCCTTTTAAAATCACCCAATGCACCTCTAAATGAACAAGCGAAAGCAGATGTAGAAAAGACTCCGAAAAAATAGATGCTATCACCCTCCTATCTGATATTATGTCAAATGATAGATTGAGGGATCACCAGCACTGAATTTGCACATAGAAAGACTGCACTTCAAAAATAGAACTGAAATATGTTCTATACAAAATACCCGCATAAAGAAACAATTTCAGAATGGGCTTGGTGGAACATGTGCTCGACAGTGCATGTAGTTGTTAATTGTGAAAACCATCATTGCATACGGCAGCACATGATCGGCAAGCTGGGAAAGAAAAAGAAGGGAGAAAATGTTTCTAGATTCAACTTTGAGCCTTCAAGATTTTCAGTAAATGACCACCTTTCGGAATTTTTAAAGCATATAGATGAGCCAAAAACTATATGTAGTTGTGTTCAGAACCTTTTGCAAACTTCAAACATGGAACCCTTATAACTTGGATAACAAGAGTTATGTAGAACTCAGGTCCAAAAACAAAACCAAAACCGATCAAAAATCGCCTCAAAGACTGAATCCAGACTGAAAACAGAAAACTTGGCAGAAATCAGCAATTTTCAGAACTTTTTAGGCACTTTTTTGGACAAGAAAATATATGCAGAAGTGGTCAAAACCTTTTGCAAATTTTGAACATGAAACCCCTGAAACTTGGTCAACAAAAGTTATGCAGAACTCAGGTCCAAGAACAGTATAAAAATAGATCAAGACTACCCTCTAAGATTAAATCCAGACTGAAAACAGAACTCAATCAGCAGAAATCAGAAGTTTCCAGAACTGTTTAGGCACTTTGTTGGACAAAACAATATATGCAGCCGTGGTCCAAACCCTTTGCAAATTTCGAACATCAAACCCTTGAAACTTGGACAACAAAATTTGTGTAGAACTAAGGTCCAAGAACAGTACAAAAATAGATCAAAACTCACCTCAAAGATTGAATTCAGCCAGCTGAAGACAATCAATAAGCAGAAATCAGAAGTTTCCAGAACTATTTAGGCACTTTGTTGGACAGAAAAATATATGCAGAAGTGGTCAAAAACTTTTGCAAACTTAAAAAATGGAACCCTGGAAACTTGTACAACAAAAGTCATGAAGAACTTAGGTCCAAAAACAGCATCAAAATAGTTCAAAACTCAGCTCCAAAAGTGATTCTAAAAAGGATGAACAGTACTTACGCTGGAAGCTGCGGGTTGCTGTTTTTGCTTGATCCGAATGATGAACACTAAGCACGAAATTAAGAACAGCAAAAAGGCTAGAACAAAATAGAAATTGTGGTTGGTAGCCCCCAAAATATTTAGCTAAATGAGTCTAATGATAGCCACAAAAATCACACCAACCCTACGCCTTTGGGTCCTTTATATAGCCAAGCCCACAAAGGAAAACGCCAAAATGCCCCTAGGGTTTAATTACAAATTAATACTTAAAACTAATTAAACCTGAAATACCTTTTGGTATTTTTTAGAATTAAAATCCAGAAAAATACACAAAGAATAAACCTAATTTATTACAACACTTAAACATATACTTTTAATATATTTTCAGAATTTTGACAATTCCGAAAAATACTAGAAGTCTCTCCCGCTCTCGATCCCCTCGAGCCGCCTGATCACTTGCACTGGACTCCGTTTTGCTGACTTGACCATCCCGCTGTCTCGACCATCCGTCCATCCATGTCTTGCTCTATCTCGTCGTGTACTCCTGAGATCATCTCCAACTTCACTCGGCATTCTTGATCCTTTGGCATCGAGCTCCCTGCTCGACCCTTGATCACCCGTCGCTGACAGTTGGTTAGCATCTCCACTCTGCACACATGAGACAAGACAAAACACGAAACGCGATGCACACCGATCTCGTCGACATCCACTCTCCATAACCACATATCGATCCCATCGATGCAATCAAACCATAACTCACTCATTCACCAGATCGCTCAACCTTGTCAATCACTCATCATAAAGATAGAAACCAAGTGCGACCTCTCTTGTTTTCACAATCTCCCCCTTGATGAGTGCATTGACAACCCCAAACAGAAACATGATGAAACTTTCAAGTTAAGCGCACAAGTGACCATAAAAACTCAGAAAAGAGCCAAAACATGTCACTTGATAAAAGATCTTCCTCTTGAGCAAAAAACTCATGCAAAGCATTCTCCCTATCTTTAGCAAAAGCATCAATGCATCATGAAAGCCATTACTCCCCCTTAACCAAGCAATCATCCAAAAGCCTCCAAAAGCATCATGTAACCATTTCTCCCCCTTTGGCAATGCAAGCATCAAGATGATAAAAATATGCAAAGAGGGGGTGTGAGGGTAGAGTATAGATGCAAGCTTCTAAAACATGAGTAACTCCAATTACAGTACAAACAAGCATTTGCTTTGATTATTGTCTAAAAGTACTGTATGAAACACTTGGATGAATATCATCTAAACAAAAGGCATGAGCAAACATTTTTAGATTTTAGCAAATAAAAGCATCACCACTCAGACTAGCATACTAGACATGGCAAGGCATGAAATGCAAAAGCTAATCAAATACTAACCAGATAAGCATATCCTACTCCAAGGAGCTCCGACAAACTTGATATGCAATTGATTCAAGCTTTTGATTTTTTATTTTTCATTGTAGTGTTAGGGATTATTTTCAAGTCAACCTTATGCTAACTGACCATACTAAGCCTAGGTTGAAACCATCAGAAGCTTAAAGCTATGGTCTCGGCATACACTTCAATGTCCCAGTTCACACCAAAGTGCTATGGTAAGCAGTCCAGAACAAAGTCGTGCGACAAAGCAAACCCACCTGGATCTTTTCAATTTCAGCATAAAACAACATGAATATCAATCATTTTCATTTCATTTTCATTCATTTTTCATTTTCAATTTTTTTTAATTTTCAGCACAACATTTTTGATAAGATCAAGTTGCATATTAGCATCCAAGTGAAAAGGACCTAGCTATCAGGTATGTAAAAGATAGCAAAAGTACTCAACCTAATCATGTTAGTTTCTAGACTAAGCAGTGATCATTTTCAAATTTTCACAAATAAAAGTCATGCTCATGACAAACATCAGATGTACACAAGCCAAGTGAAATCTACAGTATTAAAGACAATACTTCAAAGGCATAACAAATCATGTACTTGTAAAAGCAATTAATCATATAACAGAAGCTCATGCAGTGCTACACAACTCCCCCTCAAAACATGCTAGAAGATCTCGAATGCTCAGTATTGGGGTGAGTGAAAATTGTTTAGGAATCCAGCATTGTATATCTCGAGAACCAGGTAAAGCAGTAGAGTGATTATACACAGGGTATTAAGCCATGATAAAAAGTGTGTGGTCTACCTACAAAGTGCTAACTTGGAAAATGACTAGGTCTCCTAAATTGTCGAGATTCAAAGCCTCTTACACGCGGTCTAGCACCATATGTAGCATGGTGTACACCACGATGGGCAAAATCTCTCATGGGACCATGGGGAGCCTCAAAATCAGGATAAGAGTGAAAAGCTGACTCATGCATACAAAAAGATAGGTAATGCATGTCCTGAAAGCTCATCGTAAAAGAACGTCGTTCATCCTTGATACGACAAAAGCAAAACCCAACAAAATGACCCATCCGATGACTAGTAGGAGCAGTGATACACTCTCTTGGGTGTGTGAGCATGGGTCTCAAGCGAAAATCTCATAGTCTTGTTGGGTTTTTGCCGAGGAGTTTCGTTTGGTGGACAAAGGGCTTTCTTAGTAGGTTGAGTAGGATTCTTGGCTTTTTGTGTGGTGTCTAAATTGACTCTTTCTTTCACAAGAGTAGTGGGTGGAGTGAACACTGTTTTGCTCGGAGTGTTTGGAGTGGTTCTCTCATAGCCCAACCCTAGAGCTAACTCTGCCCGGTTAGCACACAATTTTGTTTTAGCCAAAAGCAAATCTATCCTACCCTTTCCTTTAGTGCATTTTTCAACCATGGAGGGAAGATAATCATTTTCACATTTTAGTTTTTCGACTTGCTCTCTAGCAAAGCTGAGTTGGTCCTTAAGGGTGATTCATTTGGGACAAGCTGGCTGCACATCCTTAGAACATTCAGCACTCTCTAATCTAGCCTTAAGTTCATCAACATGCCGATCTCTCAAATTAATGCTTTCAACAAGTAAAGGACAGTTCATGCATTCGTTGATGACAACAGGACTAGACTCCACCTCTAAAAGCCGCTTTTCAGTAATTTCAAGTTTTTCAACAGTTTGAGCATGTGTAAAATGTAGCTGAGCAAGTTCTTTCATGACAACAAGACATGATTCACATTCGGCATCATCAGACTTAGATTTCAAAATTGCAAGTTCAGTGGAAATAGTTTCAAGTCTGAATTTTAGTTCTTTTCGTTCTTTAGCAGCAAGTTTAAGTAATCTATCCTGAGAACAAACAACATCATGCAATTCATCATTTTGAACAAGAAGCTGATCACGGGATAAATATACCTCAGAAGTGTCGAGCTCATCGCTGCTATGGTTGTCGTCGACCATGAAGCAAAGGTTGGTGAGGTCCATTGTATTTTTATCCTTCTCCTTCTTTTCCTTCTTGGGAGGCTCCTCTTCCTCTGAGCTTAGCTCCTCGCTTGATGTACCATCGATGTCACTAAGGGCGGCCACAAAAGCTCTGGCTACTCTTTTAGCCACTTTTTTGTGCTTCCCTTTGAAGTAATGTTTCTTGTTCCACTTCTGGCGCTTGTGCTCATTTTCATTTTTCATTTTTAATTTAGGGCAATTCACTTTTATGTGAGAAAGATCTCCACACTCATAACATCCTTGCGACCCTCCTCTCCTCTGGTCTCATCTATCATTGTAGAAGCGAGTGAACTTCTTAACAATGAGAGCTAGCTTCTCATCATCTAGAGTGTACACCTGTTCTTTTGTGACAGAGATAAGGGAGGACAAGTCAAAACAACCAGAATAAGCACAAACTGCAGAACCACCAGAAAAGTTACCTCCAAATGAGGTACCACTGCCAGGACCAGAAACCAAAGTAATAGAAGGCAACAAAGAGTTTCCAAATCCTGGACGAGACGCCTTGGCAATCAATGTGGACTTAAGCTTACTAAAGAGTTCATCGCAAGTCAAGGTGTCAAAGCTTGCCGACTCTTCAATACTAGAGATCTTCACCTCCTATATGCTACGATTAAGAGCATAGAGAAGTTTGATAGCTCTATCATAATCAGAGTAACTCAAAGTCCTAGTGGAGCGCAAATTACTCACAATTCCATCGAAACGTGCAAACATGGCATCTACAGATTCGCTGGGGCCCTGCACAAACATTTGATTCTTGATTATATGTGTTTTGCCGCCTAGCCTTAATCTCAGTATTGCCCTCATGGAAAGTTTTCAATGTGGTCCAAATTTCACATGTAGTTCATAGAAGCTAGACCCTATCAAACTCTTTTCGACTCAGACTCATGAACAGTTTATTTTGTGCTTTGCTTTACAATCGTACTATCCCTTTTGAGCCTCAGTGGTGCGAGTTTTAGGGATCACATATTGGGAATCAACAATGTCCCAAATTACACTTCCTTGGCTTAGTAGATAAGCCTCCATACGCACCTTCCAATAAGCAAAATCATGACCATCAAAAATCGGAATCTTAGAGATTATGTCCATGACGCCAAAAAGAATCGCAACCCGATTAAGGCCAACTGGTGATCTAACCGGCTTTTATACCAATTGTGGGATTGGAATGACGACTAGAGGGGGGTTAATAGGCGCCTCGACAAATTCTTGTGAATATGATGGCCTTTTCAAATCACCCATTGCACCTCTAAATGAACAAGCGGAAGCAGATGTAGTAAAGACTCCGAAAAAAATAGATGGTATCACCCTCCTATCTGATATTATGTCAAATGATAAATTGAGGGATCACCAGCACTGAATTTGCACATAGAAAGACTGCACTTCAAAATAGATCTGAAATCTGTTCTATACAAAAGACACGCATAAAGAAACAATTTCAGAATGGGCTTGGTGGAACATGTGCTCGGCAGTGCATGTAGTTGTTAATGGTGAAAAGCATCACTACATACGACAACACATGATCGGCAAGCTGGGAAAGAAAAATAAGGGAGAAAATGTTTCTAGATTCAACTTTGAGACTTCAAGATTTTCAGCAAATGACCACCTTACAGAATTTTTATAGCATATAGATGAGCCAAAAACTATATGTAGCTGTATTCAGAACCTTTTGCAAACTTCAAACATGGAACCTTTGTAACTTGGACAACAAGAGTTATGTAGAACTCAGGTCCAAAAAAACCAAAACCGATCAAAAATCGTCTCAAAGATTGAATCGAGACTAAAAACAGAACTCAAAACTTGGCTGAAATCAGCAGTTTTCAGAACTTTTTAGGCACTTTGTTGGACAAGAAAATATATGCAGAAGTGGTCAAAACATTTTGCAAATTTCGAACATGAAACCCTTGAAACTTGGACAACAAAAGCTATGTGGAACTCAGGTCCAAGAATAGTACAAAAATAGATCAAGACTCGCCTCAAAGATTAAATCCAGACTGAAAACAGAACTCAATTAGCAGAAATCAGAAATTTCTAGAACTGTTTAGGCACTTTGTTGGACAAAACAATATATGCAGCCATGGTCCAAACCCTTTGCAAATTTCGAACATCAAATCCTTGAAACTTGGACAACAAAAGTTGTGTAGAACTAAGGTCCAAGAACAGTACCAAAACAGATCAAAACTCACCTCAAAGATTGAATTCAGCCAGCTGAAGACAATCAATCAGCAGAAATCAGAAGTTTCCAGAACTGTTTAGGCACTTTGTTGTACAGAAAAATATATGCAGAAGTGGTCAAAAACTTTTGCAAACTTAAAAAATGGAACTCTGGAAACTTGTACAACAAAAGTCATGAAGAACTTAGGTCTAAAAACAGCATCAAAATAGTTCAAAACTCAGCTCCAAAAGTGAATCTGAAAAGGATGAACAGTACTTATGCTGGAAGCTCTGGGATGTTGTTTTTGCTTGATCCGAATGATGAACACTAAGCATGAAATTAAGAACAGCAAAAAGGCTAGAACAAAATAGAAATTGTGGTTGGTAGCCCCCAAAATATTTAGCTAAATGAGTCTAATGACAGCCATAAAAATCCCACCAACCCTACGCCTTTGGGTCCTTTATATAGCCAAGCCCACAAAGGAAAACGCCAAAATGCCCATAGGGTTTAATTACAACTTAATACTTAAAACTAATTAAACCTGAAATACCCTTTGGTATTTTTTAGAATTAAAATCCAGAAAAATACACAAAGAATATACCTAATTTATTACAACACTTAAACCTATACTTTTAATATATTTTTATAATTTTGACATTTCCGAAAAATATTAAAAGTTTACACTTAATCTAAATTACTAAACGAAAATAAAATCCTAGTTATTGGAATTTAAAAACATTTAGAGATGAGACAGTTTTCAGTAAAAACCAACAAAACATCTTCGATCGCCGACATGCGACGCCAATCCACAAACTCGACTGCCTGCAAGTCTCTCCCGCTCTCGATCCCCTCGAGCCGCCTGATCACTTGCACTGGACTCCCTTTCGCTGACTTGACCGTCACACTTTCTCGACCATCCGTCCGTCCATGTCTTGCTCTATCTCCTCGTGCACTACTGAGATCATCTCCAACTTCACTCGGCATCCTTAATCCTCTGGCACCGAGCTCGTTGCTAGACCTTTGATCACCCGCCACTGACAGTTGGTTTGCATCTCCACTCTGCACACATGAGACAAGCCAAAACACGAAATGTGATGCATACTGATCCCCTCGGCATACACTCTCCATAACCACACATCGATCCCATCGATGCAATCAAACCATCACTCACTCATTCACTAGATCGCTCAACCTTGTCAATCACTCATCATAAAGACAGAAACCACAGTGCGACCTCTCTTGTTTTCACAAATATTCAGCACTTCTGAGCGGTGATGCTTTTGTCCCCTTCGTGAGTCATGTGGATGATTCTCGAAGGGAGAAGTGAAGGATATGCCCAAGAAAATTCCATGGATCGAAAGTTTCGATTATTTTCTTGTCTCGATACAGAGAGCAAATATTACTTCGGAAGTTCTGATATGGTATCGGAAGTTCCGACGAGCCAGAAATTCCGATTCGGAATCGGGGAATTTTTGTACTGATCGTGTGAAACCAAGTGTGGTTTCTATCTTTATGATGAGTGATTGACATGGATGAGCATTTGAGTGATTGAGTGATGGTTTGTGTGCATCAGAGGGTTCGATGTGCAGATGAGGATTGTGTGCTGAGGAGTTCAGTGTGTGTCGCGTTCTTGTTTTGGCTTGCCTTGTATGTGCAGGGTGGAGATGTTGACCAACTGTCAACGACGGGTGATCATGGATCAAGCGGGGAGCTCGATGCTAGAGGATCAGGAAGGCCGGGTGAAGTTGGAGAAGATCTCAAGAGGGCACGAAGAGACCAAGCAAGACATGGATGGACGGATGGTCGAAACAGGGTGACGGTCAAGTCAACGAAAGGGAGGCCAGTGCAAGTGATCAGGCGGCTCGAGGGGATCGAGAGCGGGAGAGACTTGCTGGTGGTCGAATTCGTGGATTGGCGTCACATGTCGGTGACCGAAGAGGCTTTGTCTGTTTTTGTTGAAAACCATCGCATCTCTAATGTTTTAAATACAATAATTAGGGGTCTTTTTGGTTTGAGTAATTTAGAGTAATGTGTGAACTTTTAGTATTTTTCAGAATTTTCCAATTCTTAAAATATATTAAAAGGGTAGAGTCAATTTGTAATAAATGTAACGGGTACTTTTTCAGATTACATAAGTCTGAAAATATCTCAAGTCTTTTTGTGTAAAACTGAAAAGTTTAAGGGAATATATGTAAAGCTGCCATCTTGGGTGGGCCTATAAAAAGGCATCCTCACCCAAGGTTGGCTGTCCACTTTTTGCTACACAAAAATATCCTATGGCTGAGTTGTTTTCTTGCTTGTGATCCAAGAAACCAGAAATTTCTTAGCATTTTGTGCTAATTTGCTTGTTCAGGATTTTCCTCTAAACTTTACTTTTGGTTAATCTCCTGGAGTTTTTTTTGCTATTCATCATCAGAGTTTCTTTCCTGCATTTACTGTGCTGTATCGAAAACCCTGTTCATCGTCCAAAAATTTTTGACTTTTGTTTTTGCGCTGCCAAGACTTTTCTCTCTGTGAATAGCTCAGTTTTCTTCCTGATCTAATATCTTAGTATTTTCTTTGGTGATCTTGTGTGTGTGATCAAGAGAATCAACTCCAAGTCATCAGTTAAGAAATCATCCGAGGAAGACCAGGATCTGATCAAGAAAATTTTCAGAACCAAGAAAAGGTTGATGTTCTTCATCAGGTAATCTCCTGTTCATGAGAAAAATTAATTCATCATTTTCTTGAGCTAAGTTGAGTTCTTGCGTGAGTTATTGATGAATTAGTTGGTTCAATTTTTTAAGTGCTTACTGGACAATAGTTGAATCATTGTTCTGAATGAGTAAAATATGACCTGTGAGTGATTGCTCTATTCTAGAAATTCAACTTTGTTGTTGATTATACATATTCAGATCTGAAGGCTTTACTTAAAACTGATTGGTTTTGAAAAGTAAACCTGTAAAATCTCTCTGAATTTTGTTTTGTATTCTAACTAATTCTGAATATCATGTGTCTTCTTTAGTAAGTGTTTTTCAGAGAAAATACCCTTCTAATTTGAAGGGTTCCAGAAAACTTTCACACTGTGCTAAGTTTCGCTGCCTCTGAAATGAATCTGAAAGCTACTGTTGGTTATTCTCTTTGATTCTCTGAGAATTTTTCTATCTCATGTTATGAAATTTATCAAGCTTTCACTCAGTGGTTTTACAAGAAGAATAGAGTTATAGTTCTTCAGTCTCAAACATAACTGTAATTTTCAGATTTGTGTCAAAGTAGTTCAATCTAAAATTTGTCTGTCTAAATCTGAATTGACCAAAATATCTTAAGTATTCTGAGCATATTATAAAACTTAACTTTCATAGTACTGATCTGATTTGACTCCTGTGATCTAGTTTTGTTAATTACAACTAAAGTTACCTGTTCAGGAATTTATCATCAAAATTCTATTTAAAGTTTTCAGTACCTATGATTTCGGTCAGGCTACTGTTCTGAATTTTTGAATTGCTGATTTAATCTATCTCATCGTCTGAACATTTGTCTGATTAAATCAAACTAGCTACTATGGGTGAACTGTTCATCATCAAGTCAGTGTCAAGGTTTTCTGTCTGTTGACTGCTCTGTTCACTGGATAAAATCTGTACTGCTTTTTGTTTGCTGTAGATTTTCAGGTAGTATTGTTAAGTTTAAAAGTTGTAACTGAACAAAAGATTTCAAACTGTTGATACATATTGGTTTTAGTTACTTATGCCCATTCAGTAATCTGTTTCAATCTGTTATGTTCTGAAATTTGAATTAGCATTCATGTTTAGTCTGAATACTTGATTTACACAAACTTCAATTGATTTCAGATTCAGTTTTTAAATCTATAGTGTGTTCTGATCAGATTCTAATTGACTGCAATCATTTGTCACAAATTATGAGATACTAGTGATTGTGCTGAATCTGAATTGTGTTTTGTCTCAATGAAATTTGTTCTACCTGAAACTCTTGGCTGAATATCAATTGTAGTGTGTTTACTGAATTGTGCATAATGTCAATCTGAAACTGATTTGTTGAAACTTGTATTATGCCATTTAAGGGTGCTGCTTATACATAAAGAGTATAGATTACAAATTAGAACTGATCTATAATCTGCAATTCTGAATTGAGTTCAATTGTAAAGCTGCAATCTGTTTTCTGAATTTTAAATCAGTTGATACTGTTCAACATCAAGCTATTTTCATAAGCAGTGCATGTTTTAAACTAAAAAGCATTTGAAAATTTTCTAATTGGTGTAACCAATTGAACTGGTGCTGTTTTGGTCCATTTGATTAATTAGTGTTGTCAAGTGTTCATTCAAAGTGACAAGTGCATGTGTAGAAAAGTTTTCTGAATTTTTGGTTTGTTTCGGAGTTTCAAACACCGATTTACTTCTATCGATCATCCAGTTGTCGATCTACTCATTGTAGTTCAGAATATCAATTGTCGACAGAGTGTTTCAATATTTCAATCTCTGAACAAGACTGAATGTTGTATTTGAACTGATTTTGTTGCTCTCATTTGTACTGAGTTTCAAATTTGAATCTGAAATTTTTTGGGGTGCATTGGGTGATCTGAATAGGCCATCTAATTCATGAGAATTTGTTGTGGCGTCTATTCAACCCCCCTCTAGTCGCCATTCCGATCCCATAGATCGGAAGTTCCGATATGGTATCGGAAGTTCTGAGGTGGGCGATAATAAATTGGATCTATTGCGTGTCGTCTTGTATCGGGAGACCTAAAATGCCTTGTCGGAAGTTCTGATACAAGATCGGAAGTTCCAACGTGGGCAAATAGATTGGATCTGTTATGGTTTTTAAGGTTTCGGGATGAGCACGACCAAGGGTCTCTCAACCCTATAAAAGGAGAGGAGGAGTACGTCTTGGGGCAAGCAATAAGCCTAGATTAGACATAGTCACCCAAGAGTTCTCTCCTTCCTTTCTTGATCTCAAACAATAGGTCAAGGATCCTCATCTCTCACGTGCGGTGCTAGCACACTGTCATGGGATGATGAGGACATCCCTACCAATGATACAACCATACATGAATACCAAGATCCAATTATTCGAGCACGACGATTAAATCTCCACGTCAACTCGTTTCTAAGTATCTTAGTATATTATCTTGGGAATAAATTACTACCTAATATTATTATTGTTAGGAATCATGGAGATGATGAAAATCACTCGGAGATAAACAATGAGTTGGAGAAGAACCAGGAAGGACGTCCAAGCCAATTTTAGAGTCCAATCCAACTACAATTCGTGTCCAACTCGGATTCCGGGAGTAGTGTGCACAAAATTCATCGCCCAGGCCGCATACGGACTACGTTTTTGACGTTCCACCCAGCCACGGAAAGATAACTTAATTACCTTTCCAATGCCTCCAGTTTCATCTCAAAATTCATTCTAGATAAACAGCAATCATCAAAACAATATAGAGTCTAGAATATGTCAGCATGCGGTTTTCTGCGTTATTGGGCCTTTGGGTGTGTATCCAGTTGAGCCAATTAGGGGTGCATCTCAAACTACTATATAAGGTGTTTCTACAGCCATCTAGGGTTTTTGGGTTTAGTTTACACGTTGCTTTGATAGTTGCCGCTTCGTCGGATTTGTAAGTGAACCCCAATTCGTAGATTCCAATAGAATTTTCAGTTCGATTGCGTTTTCTGCGTTCTTGCTTGTGTTCTTCGATTCGCAGGCAAGGATTAGCCTTCTTGGTGAGGTCAATCAGGCTGTGCTTGGTTGATAACAAACGGAGTAGTGGTGTAACGATTGCAAGGGCCGATCTCGTGGATCAGAAGCCGGATCGTCAACGTCGAGTTCTCCACAAATCGTTGTTTATCCCCAACCTGACGGAAGATCGGGCACCCCCTCTTCCATCAAGTGGTATCAGATCCCAAGTTTACCGTCAGGTTCGTAGGTTCGTCTTTCCTTATTCGAGTTAATTTCGCATTCATCCTAGAGTCCACAGAAAAGCCGAACAAAAAAAATTCCCTGTCCGAGACATTGTTAGCCTTTTGCATAATTCTCTTTTAGAGTCCGTAGTGTTGAATTTGTGTCCAAGTTTCTGTCTCGATTGCTGGTTAATTCGTGTTTTAGATCGGTTCATGTCTCCGCCACAATTCCCCTACTCTGCTGCATAATTTTTCCACCCCCTCCTCCATCAAGTGATATCAGAGCTTAGTTTACCGTCAGGTTCGTGTATCTTAGATTAGATTGATTTCATATTCATCCTAGTGTCCACAAAAAAGCTGAACAAAAAAAATTCCCTGTCCGAGACATTATTAGCCTTTTGCATAATTCTCTTTTATAGTCCGTAGTGTTGAATTCGTGTCCAAATTTGTGTCTCGTTGCTGGTTAATTCGTGTTTTAGATTGGTTCGTGTCTCCACCACAATTCCCCTACTCTGCTGCATAATTTTTCCACCCCCCACCAATCCCCATCTGCTTATGTTTCTGCCACAACCAATAGATCCGATTTAGGGGGAACATATCCGATTTTGGAGGGTTCTCCTTGAAACGGCCATAACTTTTCGCTCGTAACTCCGATTGAGCTAAAATTTTTACCACAGGTAGATCTCTAAAAGTTGGTTTTGGCGATAGTGATTTCATCAGTATCGGTATTGTCAAAAAAAATTAAAAAAAATCAAGAAGACCTTCATTTTGGGCTTCAAAGTTTCAGCACCGGTTATTTAGGGTTTCCTGTACCGATATCATCTTCCATCGGTTTGAGCCGAAACTTGGTGCTGTGCTTAATCTTGGGGCATATTGCTGCTACTTAGCACATGGTAATTGGATGCAAAAAAAGAGAGAAAAAAGGAGAGAAGGAAAAAAAGGCAATACCGAAGGCCCTGCACTGTTTGTTTCATACTGAATTACCTTTCCAATGCTACTGGTTTCAGCTCAAATTTTTTTCTAGATCAACGGGAATCGTCAAAACAAGATAGAGTCCAGAATCTGTCAGCATGTTGTTTTCTACGTTATTGGGACTTTGGGTCGTGTATCCAGTTGAGCCCATTAAGGGTGCGTCCCAAACTACTATATAAGGTGTTTCTACAACCATCTAGGGTTTTTGGGTTTAGTTTACACGTTGCTTTGATAGCCACCGCTTCGCCGGATTTGTAAGTGAACCCCAATTCGCAGATTCCAATAGAATTTTCAATTCGATTGCATTTTCTACGTTCTTGCTTGTGTTCTTTGATTCGCAAGCAAGGATTAGCCTTCTTGGCGAGGTCAATCAAGTTGTTCTTGATTGATAACCAACGAAGCAGTGGTGTAGCGATTGCAAGGGCCAATCTCGTGGATCGGAAGCTGGATCATCAACGTCGAGTTCTCCACAAATCGGTGTTTTTCCCCCACCTGACGGAAGATCGGGCACCCCGTGCGCATCATGGGAGGTATTTTATCCCTGTACATGTGGACTCCGTGGAGGCGTTGCTCCAATAGCAATGCTCGTGGACATCTACATGTGAACGACTATGTCATCTTCATCGATCGTATTGGCAAAGGATGGCAAGGAAAAAGCGATGAAAGGCTTGACGTGCTGCTCCAACATCTTCTTCCGCTGCACCTAGCTCGTCTCGTGCTAGAAGGTACCGATCTATGATCTCACACGCGCATGATCCTAAGGCAAAATTTTTTGAATTTGCCAGCTAGCGTAGTCCTCTATTCCCCAACAGTGATATCAAAGCCTATGTTTGTAGTGTTCGATCTAGATCCCTCATGTATGCAGATAATTGGTGGAAAAATAGATAAGATCTTTTTCTATCTGCGGCAAATCGGAAGTTCCGATGTGATCGGAAGTTCTGATGGTGGATCGTAAGTTCCGATAGTGATCGGATGTTCCGATATCAAATAATGATTTGATACAGAAGGCAATTGTTGCAATGCATGATTCCAATATAGATCGGAAGTTCCAAAGGGATCGGAAGTTCCGATGCCAGATCGGAAGTTCCGACCCGTGCGATTTTGAAAAACCGAGCCTATTGACCCAAGATTTTCAGATCCAGAATCTAGTCATTTGTAGATTGCTCACCAAACTTTGTTTTGCAGAGAATGTCGTGACTGGCATGGCCTTGGATAAATGTGATGTATGAGATGCATGCAATGAATGTAAATTAAATATGGCCTATGTGTCATGGTTATTTGTAGCCCAAGGCTGATGTAAAATTTATTGCGACTTGCATGTCGTTTCTGTGATGCTTCAGCCCATGTAATTAGTATAGACTATGCGAGATGGACTAGTACTCTTCTTGGAGGCCGGGAGCACGCACTCGTTGATGGGAGCCATGGAGATGGAGATTTCCTTGTGAAGAAGTCCATGCTATGTCACAGTTAATATGATTGCCTGTGATGCTTTCTTGTGTTCCTGTTATTCTATTCTTGCTTGTTTTGTGTGCGCTAGGGACGTTACAATGCTAGAGTAGTTTTCCCTCAAAAAATTAAGTGTCGATGCTCTTCTCAATAGTTGCACCAACTAAGGTTTGTGCTCATCGATAGTGGGTTTGTCAAAGCAGGGTGTTATCTTTTATCTCGACCAGTTAGGGTGGAAGTCAAACTTCTGCACGCATAGTGTTGGTTCACTTGACATGGCTATTGTTGGACCGGAAATGGCGACCAGAGGGGGTGAATGGGAGCTTTTAAAATTTCATACTAAAAATAGCCTTCTATTTTAATTCTATCTTCTGTGGAACAGTCTTCGAACACACCCTTCGAAGTTCTAGTTCGGAGGTATTTTACAGCTCCGAAATCAGGCTTCGCAAAGAGCAAAAGTTCGAAGCCAAGAAGACTTCGCTCCACCCACAACCCCGAAGATTCAGCTCTGCTAAGTCAGTGCAAGCTCCACACACGGGGTGCCTTCGAGCAGGCTTCGCACTTAACCCTTCGCAAGAGCAGACTTCTCTCTGAGGACTTCGACCAAACACTCAGCGCTAGCAACTGGTACTACGCTTCATACTTCGAAGGTCTAAATGCACACCAAACACACTTCGCCAAGGACTTCGACTAGGGAAGAAAATGGGCTTCGATTCAACCCAGAGATAGTGCTTCGCAACTAATTAGAGAGGTCTAGTCTCTAGTTTACACAGAGCGAATAGACACTGAAAAACACACACTTCACATGAACAAACCTCTCACACACTTCTCCAGAAGAGATTCAGTGCACAAACTCAACCCAGAAGAAGATGGTGCATAGAGAAATCAAAGCATTCAGATCAAAGTAGGCATACAAGTTCAAACAATAAATGAAAACAGAATCAAAGTTTCATTCTTGAACAGGGAACACAAAATGAACTCAAAGACTAAATACAAAGTATGTGACGGCTAGCACAGGAGCTCAAAAATGGCTGCTCAAAGTGTTGATGTGACCTAGCTAGCTTCTACTATTTATAGGCACTATTTAGCCCTGTGAATAGACTACTTTACCCCTAGGGTTTACACTGATTTTGTCTCATCACAACAGGGGGAACAACTGGTAGTCTACTCTATTTGGAGGCTTCTTTTGTCAGCTTCGCAGAGGAGACAACATCAGCTTTTGTAGAGCAGACACGGTCAGCCTTTGCAGTTTTGGAGCCTTCTGAAGCCCCCTTCGCACGCGAGGGGTGCAGTAGCTTCGGTGAGAAGCCTTGAGCCTGACGGCCTTCGCTTCACCGAAGTCAGCCTCCGATACAGTGACGGTTTTGAGCCGAAGCCATCAAAGCCCTTGGGCCTTCGCACCAACACCTCCAGAGTGGACCACCACGGCTTCGCAGCTTCTCCCAGCTCGAACTCCGTCAGCCCGTGTACCAAAGCCATGCCTGGCTGAAGTACCTCAAGTCAGCCTCACTCTGAAGCCCCACCTTCAGAGTACCTCCCTTCGAAGTCCCTCCTTCGTCCAAGGCCTCCGCATGAAGCATTACATGAGCACTTCATCGCAGTGTCTCTCCCCGAGCACACTCCTCGACGAACCTCACCCGGACAATGCCTTCGATGCACCTTGACTTCTGAGACCTTCGTCGGGTATACCTTCGAGTGCCTCCCTCCGGAGCACACTTCGAATGCCTTGCCTCAATGCTGAGGACTTTGTCCACCATACTCCGAGGTAACTCCATTCGGAGTACTCTTCGAAGTGTCTCGCCTCCGAGGACTTCATCTCGGAGTACCTTCAGTCAGAGCCACACTCCGCACTTACTGTCTTCTCCTGGCACACCTCGACCCGAGGTCTAACCTAGACCCCTTCGCAACCTTCGTGACCCAGGTCCCCGCTCGCTTGGCATCAGGCCTCCTGCTTGACCTAGGTTCACTTGCTGCGAACCGTCCATCGCCTCCGAAGTCACCTGCGCACCACAGACAAACAGACAAGTGTATCCAGTACCCCAGAGACATCTCCGGGTAACAACCTCCAGCACACACTGTGGTGTATCGCCCAAAGTACCGAACCCTTCGGTATAGCCAAGTCATTGTGTACTGTCGGACCCCTCTGATAGGCACACTCCGTTGCAACAGCTGCAGCAACCAGAACCCACTGAAGCCTTCGGTGAAGCAACCTCCAAACACCTTCGGAGGGGCCCCTTTGAATCAGAGGATAAAATATGTCAATCACTCATCACAGACTCCGAAACCAACCCTTGATTTCTCAATCTCCCCCTTGATGAGTGCATTGACAACCAAATTCAAGTTCAAGAAAATTTCAAAACTTTCAGCACACAAGTGACCATAAAACTCAGAAATGAGCCAAACCATGTCACTTGACAAAAGAATTTTCCTCCCGCTTTTCAAAAGAGTAAAAGCCCCTTCGACAAATCTTTCCTTTGTAAGATAAAAACTCCCCTTGAGTTATTTTCCCCCTTGCTACAGAGAACTCAAAAATTTCTCCCCCTTTGACAATGCAAGCATCAAGGAGCATTCAAAAGATGCAAAGCTTCGAAATGGGCAAAAGTGCAAAGACATATAAAGCAAAAATATGCCAACTTTAATACCAATTTTCATGTGCTCAGCTTAATTTAACATTCTCTAAAAAGATGATGACAACATGTGATTTTATCATTTTGAAATAAAAGCATCACCACTCAATCAAGGGAACTAGACAAGTAAAAACAAAGATTGTGCAAATCTAGTCAATTTCTACTCTAGACAGACAAGTCCAGTTCAAGTGGAGCATTGACAGCAAACTTGATGAACAATAAATTTTTGTTGTTTTTTTACAGTGCCAGGGGTTATTTGTTTGTCTACCTTATACTTTCCAATCAGGCCAAGCCTAGGCACGAAAGCCATCAGAAGCTTAAGGCGGTGATTTTGGCATACACTACACTATCCCAATTCAGACCAATGTGCAATGGTAAGCAGTCTAGAATAGAGCAGTGTGACAAACAAACCCACCTGGATCTTTTCGCTTGTAGCATGCAAATCATGGATTTTTTGAATTTTTAATTGAGTGAACAAATTGTTTAGCACTTGATGAATATCCATGAATACAATTTTTCAAGTTGCAATGTTTAGCATCCAGAGAAAAGAGTCTTGCTATCAACCAAGCAGATAAAAGATAGCTAAAGCAGTCCTGCCTAAACATGCTAGATTCAAGACTAAGCAGTGAGCATGATTTGATTTTGGAAGGAAAAATCATGCACAAAATGTTTCAGACATATTAAATAGAGCTGAGCTGACATGATTTCATGAGTTAAAATCAGGCATATAAGTGAAAAAAAGGTAAATGCAATTTCACACATAATGAGCATATGCAAGACAATCAAAAATCTGTTCCCCCTCACAAAATGACGTAAGGGTGACAAACACCAAGTTCCCCACGCAAGTAGGCAAAACAAGAAGCATCGAGGGGTTTTTTGAAAATATCGGCTAGCTGGTGTTGGGTATCAACATATTGAAGCTCAATATCACCCTTCTCATTATGATCTCTGAGAAAATGATATCGCACATCAATGTGTTTGGTTCTGGAATGCTGAACCGGGTTGTTTGCAATACAAATAGCACTAGTGTTATCACAGAAAAGTGGAAAACTCTTATAATCTAACCCAAAATCCCGCAAAGTGGAAACCATCCAAAAAATCTGAGAGCAATAGCTAGCTACAACAAGATATTTAGGCTCAGCCATCAATTGTGCAACACTAGACTGTTTGCAGGAAGACCAGCAAACCAGTGAAGTACCCAGAAAATGACAAGTACTAGAGGTACTTTTCCTATCAATCCTACACCCAGCAAAATCCGCATCGGAATAACCTCGAAGACACAAAGAGGAAGACGCAGAATACCTAATGCCAAATTCGAGGGTATGTTTGAGATACCTGAAAATGCGCGTTACCGCTTGGTGGTGCGAAGCACGGGGTGAAGCCTGAAAATGAGCACACAGACACACTGCGAAGTGTATATCCGGCCTCGTAGCAGTCAAGTAGAGGATGGAGCCGATCATGCTTCGGAACTCCTTCTGATCTACGGCTTCTCCATCCTCATCAGGATCCAATGCTACAGATGTAGCCATTGGAGTGGCGAGGGGCTTCACATCAGCCATGTTGAATTTCTTGAGCAGGTCCTTGGTGTACTTCGTCTGGTGGACGAAAGTACCTTGTTTTCTTTGCTTGATTTGCAAACCAAGGAAAAAAGTGAGTTCGCCCATCATGGACATCTCGAACTCCATGCTCATGGCATCTGCAAACTCGGCAACCAAAGCGTGAGAAGAGCCACTAAAGATGATATCATCCACATAAAACTAGACTAGGAGGAATTCTTTGCCATGCTTGAGAGTGAACAGGGTTTTATCAATAGAACCCATCAAATACCCCCGCTCAAGCAGAAAAGACTTAAGTCTGTCATACCAAGCCCGATGGGCCTGCTTGAGTCCATAAAGAGCCTTACGAAGTTTAAGGACTTTATGTGGGTATTTGGGGTTTTCAAAGCCAGGGGTTGTTTTACATAAACATCTTCGCCTATGAAGCCATTAAGAAATGCACTTTTGACATCCATTTGATAGAGTTTGAATCCTTGGGATTTCGCAAAGGCAAGCAAAATCCTAATGGCCTCTAGACGCGCAATAGGTGCAAAAGTCTCAGTAAAATCAATCCCTTCTAATTGAGAATAACCCTGAGCTACATGTCTATCCTTGTTTTTAACTACAGTCTCATCCTCCCCTTGTTTGTTTTTGAAAATCCATTTTGTTCCAATAAAATGAACATTTGGTGGAGGATCAACTAAAGTCCAGACTTGGTTTCTCTCAAAATTTTTAAGTTCTTCATGCATGGCATTGATCCAACTAGAATCAGAAAGTGCATGACTAACATCTAAGGGCTCAAAAGAAGCAACAAACACGGAATCAATGAAATGAGCATGAGAACGTGTTACCCTTTGATCAAGCTCACCAATGATCTGCTCGGGAGGATGCATCCTTTGAACATAATGTGGAGCCTCACGGCGGGATGCGGTCTCCCCCTCAACTTGTGTGTTGGAGTGGTCCGAGATGACCAATGTCGAGGTAGTTTCTTCGGGACCTTGTGCCGAAGTAGTCGAAGCGGGGTCGGCTTCGGGGGTCGATGTCGAGTGTAGTAGGGGTTCATCCTCGAAATCTCCGGGATCTTGTTCTTCGAAGATGGTCTGCTCCATGTCGTGTTCATTTGCCTGTTTAAAGGTAGAACTAATAGAGGGGGTTGATTCATAAAAAGTCACATCACATGACTCGATGACAGTGTTAGTTTCCAAATTATAAACACGATAAGAATGACCATGTGTTGTGTAGCCCAAAAAGATCCCGTCAGAAGAGCGTGACGCAAATTTATCCAAATTTCCACGTTTTAGGATAAAGCAATGACAACCAAAGGCTCGAAGATGAGTAACTTTGGGTTGTCTCCCAAAACGTAGCTCATAAGATGTTAGGTTCAAAATTGAGCGCAAGAATATTCGGTTTGAGATGTAACAAGCAGTGTTCATGGCCTCAGCCCAGAATTTCCTAGGAGTCCTGTGCTCATCGAGCATCGTCCTAGCCATCTCAACCAAAGTGCGGTTCTTTCTCTCAACAACACCGTTCTGTTGAGGAACCCGCGGAGCAGAGAATTGATGTTCTATGCCATGCTCCATGCAAAAGTCAACAAAGAGATTGTTCTTGAACTCAGTGCCATTATCACTTCGAATGAATTTCAATGCACCAAGGAGTTCAGTGAAAAGTCTCAAAGCCAAGCTCCAAAAGTGTGAAAACACTTCATCCTTGCTGGCAAGAAAGAAGACCCAAGAGTAACGAGAGAAATCGTCAACAATGACTAACACATACCACTTGCCGCCTAAAGAACGAACCCGAGAAGGACCTATAGTGTCCATGTGGAGAAGTTCTCCGGGTTGTTCAGTCATCACTGTGGTGACTGGCGAGTGCGAAGCGACAATCATTTTTCCATGTCGACATGGAGCGCAAACTAAATTCTTCTCAAACTTGAGCTTGGGCAATCCTCGGATCAGACCTAGGGCACTCAGATGAGCAAGCAACTCAAAGCTCATATGCCCTAGTCTCCTATGCCACTTCCAAAGCTCAGAAGTCGAATGTGCAACAAGACAATGAGAAGAACCAGATGACTCAGAAAAATCAGCTCCAAAAACTCTCCCAACTCTAAAGATCTTACAGACCACAACACCATCAGAATTGAGTACTTCTGAAGTATCGCGATGGAATCGCACTTCGAAGCCCTCATCAAGCAATTGAGATACAGAAAGCAAATTGTATCCCAAATTTTCAACCAAAGCAACATCTTTGAGAGCGAAATTCGAGTTGATTCTTACCACACCTTTACCTTTCACTCTACTCCTTCGATTGTTCCCGAAGGTGATATGTTCCTTTTGCTTGGTTGTTGTGAGGCTGGAGAACCATGCTGCATCTTCGGTCATATGACGTGAACAACTGGAGTCCATGATCCACGTGCCCTTCAAGCCTCGGTCTGGCGCCTACACATGATAAGAAAATCTCGATCGCTCAGTGTTGGGGTGAGTGAATACATGACGAGACATCTAGCACTGAGTGATACGAGTAGTAGGCACAGTAAAAATAGACCGTCTATGCACAGGATAATCAGAATGATGCAAAGTGTGAGGTCTACCTACATGCTGTGACCCAAATGCATGACGAGGTCTCCTACTCTGACGAGGTACAAAGCTACTCGCACGGGGTTTACCACCATATGGAACATAGTGAACACCTCGAGAAGCAAAACCTCTCCGAGAAGTACGAGGAGCCTCAAAAATAGGACGTGAGTAAAACATAGACTCATGCATGTCCTAGAAACTCATCGCCTGAGATTGTCGCTCATCCTTGATGCGACGAAAATAGAACCCAACCAGATGACCCACCCCCTGACAATAGGAACAATGAAACACTCTCCTAGGGGCACTCTCATGGGTCATAGGAGCAATCCTCACAGGCTCCTTGGGCTTCCGCTGAGTGGTTTTCTTGGGAGGAATTTTCTTTGTAGGAGGAGTGGTTTTCTTTGGAGTTCGGGTAGGCTTTTTGGCTGATGGAGTGTCTAACAGAGCTCTCTCTTTCTCTAAGGTAGTGGGTGAGGTAAAAACAATTTTGTTCTCACTGTCTGAAGGAATACTCTCAAAACCCAGTCCCAGAGCTAACCTTGCCCTGTCAGCACACATCTTGGTTTTGGCCAAAAGCAAGTCCATTCTACCCTTTCCCTCAGTGCATTTGTTAACCACAGAAAGAAGGTACTCATTCTCAGTCATAACGTTTTTAGCTCGCTCTCTAACAGTGCCTAGCTGGTCCTTAAGGGTTATGCAAGTGTCACACACAGGTTGCACATCCTTAGAACTACCGGCCCTCTCCAATCTAGCCTCTAAATCATGAACATGCTTATCACGTAAATCAATGCTCTCACGTAATAAAGAACAGTTCATGCATTCATTTATATCATGAGAACTAGAATCAACCATCAAAAGCTGCTTCTGTGCACTCTCAAGCTCAGATAGAGTTTGAGCATGTACAGAACGCAACTGAGCAAGCTCACACATGACAACAATACAAGATTCACAATCAGCATCATTAATCCTAGACTTAAGCATGACATAATCAGTAGAAACAGATTCTAGCCTAAGTCTAAGGTCTTTTCTATCTCTAGCGGCTTGCACAAGTAATCTATCCTGACCAAGAACTACTTCATTCAGTTCATCTAATTTAATTAAAAGCTGGTCATAGGATAGAGGTACCTCAGATGAGTCAAGCTCATCACCGATGTGATCGCTGTCGGCCATGAAGCAAAGACTAGTGAAGTCTCATCCTTTCTTGTCCTTCTCCTCCTTCCTTGGGGACTCCTCCTCCTCATCAGAGCTCGACTCCTCAGTTGAGGAAGTGTCGATGTCGCTGAGAGCAGCAACAAATGCTCTGGAAGCAGCTTTGGCTACCCTCTTAGCCACCTTGCCGTGCTTTCCCTTCACAAAGGGTTTCCTCTCCTTCTTGTGGTATTTGGGGCACTCACTCTCATCTCTCTTCTTGAGTTTAGGACAAGTCGCCTTGATGTGAGAAGTGTCGCCACACTCAAAACAACAACTAAAACCACTTCCTTTGATCCCGTCTCTCATGGTGAAAACGGGTGAACCTTCTGGCAATGAGAGCAAGCTCATCATCATCCAGAGTATCCACCTCCTCCTTAGTGACGGAGATCAGGGAGGATAAAGCAAAACCATCTGCAAGAACACAAGTGCCTGATGTGCTTGGTTCTGCAGCGGTGCCACAGCTAGTGCTAGAAACTAGTGCCAATGGCTATGGCAAGGAGTTCCTATGCACTGCAAGAGATGCCTTGGCAATCTCTGTGGACTTTAGCTTGCTGAAGAGCTCATCATATGTCAATGTGTCATAACCTGTGGATTTCTCAATGCTGGATATCTTCACTTCACATATGTTACGATCAAGAGCATAGAGAAGCTTGATAGCCCTATCATGATCATTGTAAGCAAGCATCCTGTTGGACCGCAAGTTACTCACTATCGCATCAAATCGAGAAAACATGGCATCTATAGATTCACCAGGTGCCTGTACAAACAGCTAATACTATTGATTGTATGTGCTTTGGCGCCTGGCCTTAATCTGTGTAGAGCCCTCATGAAAAATAGTGAGTGTAGTCCAAATCTCCCTAGCTGTCCTCAGGTGTTGTACCCTATCAAACTCACTCCGACTCAAACCAATGAACAATATATTTATAGCCTTGGAGTTGGCATTATACTGATCCTTATCTATTTGAGAGGTGCGAGTTTTAGGGATGGAGTATTGTGAGTCCACAATCTCCCAAATTGCATTTCCTTGGCTTAGAAAGTAAGCCTCCATGCGGACCTTCCAATATGCAAAATCAGTCCCATCGAACAGAGGTATTTCACTAACTCTGTCCATGTCACCAACAGATCACAAAACTGGTTAAGGTGAACTAGTGATCTTAACCCGCTCTGATACCAATTGTTGGACCAGATATGGCGTACAGATGGGGGTGAATGGGAGCTTTTAAAATTTCAGACTAAAAATAGCCTTCTCTTTTAATTCTGTCTTCTACAGAACAGGCTTCGAACACACCCTTCGAAGTTCTGTTTCGGAGGTATTTTACAGCTCCAAAATCAGGATTCGCTAGGAGAAAAAGTTCGAAGCCAAGAAGACTTTGCTCCACCCACAACCCCGAAGATTCAGCTCTGCTAAGTCAGTGCAAGCTCCGCACACACGGTGCCTTCGAGCAGGCTTCACACTTCACCCTTCGCAAGAGCAAACTTCCCTCTGAGGACTTCGACCAAACACTCAGCGCTAGCAACTGGTACTAGGCTTCGTACTTCGAAGGTCTAAATACACACCAAACACACTTTGCCGAGGACTTCGACTAGGGAAGAAAATGGGCTTCGATTCAACCCAGAGATAGTGCTTCGCTAGTAATCAGAGAGGTCTAGTCTCCAGTTTACACAGAGCGAATAGACACTGAAAAACACACACTTCACACGAACAGACCTCTCACACACTTCTCTAGAAGAGATTCAGTGCACAAACTCAACCCAAAAGAAGATGGTGCACAGAGAAATCAAAGCATTCAGAGCAAAGTAGGCATACAAGTTCAAACAATAAATGAAAACAGAATCAAAGTTTCATTGCTTGAACAGGGAACACAAAATGAACTCACTGACTGAATACAAAGTATGTGACGGCTAGCACAGGAGCTCAAAAATGGCTGCTCAAAGTGTTGATGTGACCTAGCTAGCTTCCACTATTTATAGGCACTATTCAGCCCTGTGAATAGACTACTTTACCACAAGGGTTTACACTGATTTTGTCTCATCAGAACAGGGGGTTTTAGCTGGTAGTCCACTTTATTTGGAGGCTTCTTTTGTTAGCTTCGTAGAGGAGACAACATCAGCTTTTGTAGAGCAGACATGGTCAGCCTTTGCAGTTTTGGAGCCTTCTAAAGCCCCCTTCGCATACGAGGGGTGCGGTAGCTTCGTGAGAAGCCTTGAGCCTGACGTCCTTCGCTTCACCGAAGTCAGCCTCCGATACAGTGACGGTTTTGAGCCGAAGCCGTCAAAGCCCTTGGGCCTTTGCACCAACACCTCCGGAGTGGACCACCACGGCTTCGCAGCTTCTCCCAGCTCGAACTCCGTCAGCCCATGTACCAAAGCCATGCCTGGCCGAAGTACCTCAAGTCAACCTCACTCCGAAGCCCCACCTTCAGAGTACCACCCTTCGAAGTCCCTCCTTCGTCCAAGGCCTCCGCATGAAGCATTCCATGAGCACTTCGTCGTAGTGTCTCTCCCCGAGCACACTCCTCGACGAACCTCACCCGGACCGTGCCTTCGATGCACCTCGACTTCTGAGACCTTCATTGGGTATACCTTCGAGTGCCTCCCTCTGGAGCACACTTCGAATGCCTTGCCTCAATGCTGAGGAATTTGTCCACCATACTCCGAAGTCACTCCATTCGGAGTACCCTTTGAAGTGCCTCGCCTCCGAGGACTTCGTCTCGAAGTACCTTCAGTCGGAGTCACACTCCACACTTACTGCCTTCTCCTGGCGCAACTCGACCTGAGGTCCGACCTAAACCCCTTCGCAACCTTTGTGACCGAGCTCCTCGCTCGCCTGGCATCAGGCCTCCTGCTTGACCCATGTTCACTTGTTGCGAACCGTTCGTCGCCTCCGAAGTCACCTGCGCACCACTGACAAACAGACAAGTGTATCCAGTACCCCGGAGACCTCTCCGGGTAACAACCTCCGGCACACACTCCGGTATACCGCCCAAAGTAACGAACCCTTCGGTACAGCCAAGGCATTGTGTACTATCGGACCCCTCCGATAGGCACACTCAGCTGCAACAGCTACAGCAACCAGAACCCACCGAACCCTTCGGTGAAGCAACCTCCGAACCCCTTCGAAGGGACCCCTTTGAATAAGAGGATAAAATCTGTCAATCACTCATCACAGACTTCGAAACCAACCCTTGATTTCTCAGCTATCAAAATGGTTTTTGGCCTTGGAGCATAGGAGTTGGGTTCAATCATTGGATGCTTCTCCAACGACAAGAGTCACATACGATGTGATTAGCAAGGAGTTTCTTACCTATGTCATTCCATGGATGTCATATGCCTGATGCTTGCCTACATGTCCACTCAGTTTTAGAAACAGTATGAGTAATGTGATGCTTATGATATGATCGTAGGGCTTAAGGGCATGTTTTAGGACCAAGTAAGGGCAGAAAGATACAATGTGTCTAAATGCTTGTTTGGTAGCAGGCTGGCTGAAGGGAGCTCAGTGAGCCCTCACGTGATCAAGATGATTGGTTGCGTAGAGACAATAGAGAAACTGGGAACTCCACTGGATCCATACCTCGCTATCGATGTCATTCTTCAGTCGTTCCCACTGAGCTTTGAGCCGTTCATCATGAATTATAACATTCTTGGACTAAAGAAGACACTAGCTGAGTTGTATGGGATGCTGAAATCTGCTGGAGAGAGTATCAGAAAGACTCCAAACCATGTGTTGGTTGTTCAGAACAAGGGAAAAAAGAGGAGGAGGAAGAAGGCTAAGACTACAGATGCGATCTCTAGTGCGAAGTCTAAACCGACTGGAAAGTCTAGGTCTGGTCCTGCCAACTCTGATGTGTGCCACCATTGCCACATGCCTGGGCATTGGAAGCGCAACTGCAAGGTGTACCTGGAAGAGCAGAAAAATAAGATAGGAAGTGGAACTTCCGCTTCATGTATTAATGTTATTGAAATTAATCTTGCTACTCGTCCAAATGATTCATAGGTATTTGATACTAGATCGATGATTCAAACATGTTGTTGGCGTAAAAGGTTACGCTAACAGGTTTCCGAAGATTAGAAACTAACAAATGAAGTGTTTGCGAAGTAAACTATTTCAAGCCTCCGAAAGGATAATAGCTTGAAATAGTTCGAAAATGTTTATTGAATAACTTGTATTCAGTCCCTATTACAGGGTAAAACGGGGGGTATTTATAGGCCCAAACATTAAGGAAAAGACCCTTTTACCCCTCTATTACAACCGACATAGTGGAAACTATTTGGTACCCTTAATAGGGCTAAAATGGTAAAAGACTAATCTAATGAGAAAGAAGATAAGTCTTCCATCTTAGCTGGCAAAGAGACTCTCAGAAGAGTCCAAGTTCAAAGATATACTCTTAACTAGAGTCCGTCATCATACTTCGAACTTGATTCAATGCATCCCCGAAGTTATATGCTTGAAATCTTGGACTTAATCACCAGCCTTTGTCCTGTTACTACAATAATCCTGAAGATGGAATATTTTTCCCCAACAGTAGCCCCTCGAATACACTTCTCCGCTAAATCTGTATTGTTAGGAAAGCAGTATACGCAAGAAAAATATCCATGCGTAGGGGTTAGCAGATTTAAACCATCTCCGAAATACGTGGAGATGCAAAACTCCGAATCAGTTTCTAAGAGAATTACATTCGAAGCATCTTAGAACTAACTCGAGAAGCCCGAAAGCCTTTTTAGACTTGGAAGAAATAGTCGTTAGCTTCTTTCTTCTAACGGAAGTTATGCGATGCGTTAATTTCGCAACAAAGTAACGGTTAAGAATGCGAAACGGCAGATGCAAACGGTAAAAAAATCGTGGTCTGGGCTATAAATAGAGGGCCCAGACCCTTCTCGAGTACCTTTCCACTGCTTTCGTGTAACAAACCACTAGACAAGCCCTAGGCTCCATTTTTCCTCTGAAGCAATCCATGAGATCCCATGGTGAAAACCAGTTTCAAGGGTCCTGGAGCAGCTTCAACCTTGGCCTGGCAGCAAGCTGCGGCAGCAGCGGTGGCTGCAACATTGGCAACGGCAACTCCAGCACCATCAATGGCAGCAATGGCGGTGGCGGGGAGAAATCCCTAAAATGTTGGCTCTCAGGACCTCTTCCCGGCATCGACGAAGTACGCTGATCAGTCCTATCAATTGGGACCCTCAACCTGCAAAAGGGAATTACTCGCGGCCGCAATAGAAGGCAAAATCAGTTCTGGAGTCATGATTCGCAAACCCGGGAAAGAGGTTATTCCATCGCCAAGGCCCGGAGAAGTAGTTGTCTTCGAAGCCATCTTCGAAGCTGGCTTGGGAATTCCGGCAGTTGACTTCTTAGCTAAGGTATTGGACTTATTCCGCATTACTCTCCCCCAGCTCTCTCCGAATGCAGTAGCTCGTCTTGCTATCTTCGAATGGGCATTGCGAGCCGAAGGTTGCGAAGGAATGGCTGAGATCTTCGCAACACTGCACAGAGCTTCGTGCCAACCAAAAACCTTCGTAGGCCCCGGAGGTGAAAACATGGTGGTGGCCTTCGGAAGCATTAACTTCAGACTTAGAGCCGAGTATGCTCTCCGGTTTCCCGCCAAAGCCATCAACGTCAGATGGTATACAGACTGGATCTTGAAGTGGTTTTATGCCGAAGTTGGAGCGAGCAGTCGTCTAGCTGGACCCTTGCAAGATATCAACTTCCGAAAGGAAGCTCTTGTGCATCTGGATCCGGGCCAGCTCGAAGCTCGCCTCAGCCTGCTCCAAAATATCAGTCGCCGCCTGAGTATGCGGGACTTAGCCGAAGAATTCCTCGGGCTTCAAATCCCTCCTCTGATGGCCAACTGGCTGATCACCTTTGAAGAAGATTCGGAGGGCGGTCTTCGCAAAATTTCTTCGAACTCGATCCCTGCAGGTAACTTCGAAAACAACATATGTCATGTATATTTATTTGAAGAAATAACCAACTTAACTCATTTTTCAGCTTCTTCAGCCCCTATAACTTCGGAGCAGATCATACGATCTTCGGAGAAGATTCTGGGCGTCCCAACTCCGACCGAGAAGGAATGGAGAATATTAATTAAATTGGTTGGTACTTGGGAACGGTCCAACCGAGTATGGGGACTACTTGAAGTTGTTCCGCCTCCTCTTGTGGATTGGGCGCCTTCGTAGAAAGGGCCCAAAAAGAGAAAAGCTAAAGTCGGAGCCTCGAGCTCTGCCAAAACTCCACTGAAGAAGGTAGCTCGAAAGCCAAGAGTTGTTGCGCCTTCAAGCCCAAGAGCTTCGGTCTCCGATTCCTTGGAGGATGAAGGAAGGATGCTTGTTGACATAATCGACGAAGATGTAGCCCAGACAGAAGCAAATATCGATGAAGCTGTGAGTGTGCCGGAGTCTCAAGACAACCTTGAGCAAGTGAGGACTCCGACTGCTCAAGAAAATTTACCGCAAGACGGAGCCCCTGTGAACGAAGGCGGAGCCGAAGCTGCTGTAGAATCAACTTCGCTTCCGGGTGAAGTAACAACGACCGCTCTCGAAGATGCTCCAACAGTCGAAGATTTGACTGTCGACTCCGACGAGGACTTTGGAGTAGCCTTCGACCCGCCAAGCAGCCCAATGCTCACCCGTCGCCAAAACGTCGAAGGTAAACTTCGCATAATTCTTTTGTTCTTTTTTCCTGCGAAATTATACAATGTATAATACCTTTGTTTCAACAGGATCTACTCCCATGGAAGAGGTCCATCCTGAAGATACAATTCCTAGGCCTTCGACAACTTCAGAGCCGATTCCAGAAGTCGCTCAAATGGGACCTGGAAAAGGCAAAGGCAAGATGGACCACCTTCCTGCTCCGAGCTCAGGATCAACTCCGTTTGAGTCAACAGATGAAAGTCAATCTGTGGAGGAGGGTCAGTCTGCCGGAGCTCCGAAGGACACAGCTCAGCACTCCGGGCCTTCACCAAACGAAGATGACCAGCAGGCCTTGAGTATGCTCCCTCTTCTAGCTCCTTTCTTGGAGCAAAGAACGGGACTTCGGACTTTGCTCGAGCCTTTGGACCGAGCTAGCCGCGAAGTGGGGGAGACGGACTTGGTGGCCATCTTAAGCGAGGCGGAGAGTTCGGAGCTTAACGCTGCGATAGAACGTGCAGCATACCAGGTACGAAGTATCTGCAAAACAAAATCAAACTTATATACAAATAATTTCTCACCTTGGTTTTTTCTCTTCGCAGCAAACAGTTTTGGCCCGAGCTGCGAACATTTCAAATGAGCGTGGAATCCTTCGCCTTCGAGAGGAAAATACAACTCTTCAATGAAATCTTACTATCACCGAAGGTCGGGTTTCCCACTTAGACAACATGGTTTCAACGGAGCGCAGGGCCAGACAAAGCTTGGAAGCTGCGAACAAAGAGCTCGAAGCAGAACAAATTGTGCTTCGAGCAGAAATTGAAAAGATGCGGGCAAAACATGCTATGGCGGGAGCTGAGCTTGTTAGGCTCCAAGAAGAAAAAACTAAAGCTGCCGAAGAAGCTAGCCAGCTACTCAACCAGAAAAATTCTTTAGCTACGGAGGCAGCTAGGCTCTCTGGAGTGGTAAGAGAATTAACTTCGGTGAAGGATGCCTTAGTTGAAGACAAGCTGAAGTCGGAAAAGGTAGCTGCGGAGGTCATGAACCAACTGCTAGGCGTTCTAGAGTACTTTGGTACTACTCGGACGCTTCCTTCAGATGACAACATCTCCCTGCTGCGACGGCTGAAGAGGATCCAAGGAGCAGTGAAGCAAATGAAGACAGCAGGCATTCGGTACGGAGAAATATCCGGACAAGTGGCTGCTATCGGCATACTTCGTTACTATGAAGATCTGGGCCAATCGATAACTCCGAACGCAGGGGGGCTCCCATTTCTTTTGATGACAATCAGCTTCTTACTCCTTCCGAAGGTGTGGCCGCTGCTTGGCAAGCCTTTCAAACTTCATGGAGAGCCGAAGGTCGCTCTGCGATCAAGGCTTGGATTGATGAAGGGCAACGCCAGAAGCAAGCTCGGTCCCAAGCTTCGAGCAGTCAGCCTCCGCCAAACCCGCAGGTTTAGAAATATCTTAGGATCTTCGACTATGTAAAGCATCATGCTTTTGTACATTTATGAATGAAAATTTGCTTATCATGTTTTTAGGCTTTGCCTCACATGGAAGATGTCGAAGTGTTAGACGTTAACGAAGAACTCCGCCTACTATGGGCTACCTTCGATATTTTAAAACTTCACAACCGCCCTCGATTTTTAGTTCCTCGAGATAGCTCCGAGGCGATTACGCCCGAATTAAGCAAAGACATATTGTCTTGTATTAAAGAGGAAGAAAAAGAAGTTAACTTGGAGACTTCATCTTCTGAAGATATTGTATGGTCCGAAGATGAAGATGAAGCTCAAGGTAAAAAGCCTGAAGAACTTGGAAGCTGGGAAAGGAGCCCCGAACGACTTCGAACCTGGGCCGAGCTTCAACAAGAACAGAAAGACTTTAGAGCTTCAAAGGGAGGTAGGAGAGTTAAACGCAAAGTTGTTAGAACTCCCGGCTCTGGAACTAGTCGTTCCAACCTTAGCTCTAGAGATCGAAGGGGTCTTCGATTCCTTCTTGCTATAGATACCGATTTTTCATGATGTAATCATATTGTTCGAATAATAAATATCGATAAAATTATCTCCCTATTTACCAGCCCCTCTTTGGGCATAAGCAACTTCGAACTATATTCAAAGATGGTTAGGCGCAAAGAAAAACTTCGGAGTACAATTTTTGGGGTTCAGAGCCCCTCAGCAATTTAAAGATTGATTAAAATCTTATAAAATGTCTTCGACTATTTGTAGTCTGAAGATTGGTAACTTAGTACCTTATGTTTTGAAAGAAATCACATTGGACAACTTTCCGGACACTTTAGTGTCTTAAATGATTTGTCACTTTGGACTTTTTTAACAGACATTCGAAGCTCATGACCTCAAACTCTGTTTTGTTTTGGCCTCCTTCGGCTCTTTTTGTGAATTCTGTCAAACCAGTGGTTTGGAGTTCGCAGTGGTCTCCTTGGACTCTTTTTACGGATGCCTTCAAGCCGGTGGCTTGGACTCCGCATCATTTGGTCTCCTTGGACTCTTTTTACGGATGTCTACCAGCCATTGGCTTGGACTCTGCATTCTGTGGTCTCGGGCTATTTTACGGATGCCTACAAGCCGGTGGCTTGGACTCCGGATTATTTCAGCCCACCACGTTGGAAACTTCGGACCAGTGGTCCAAAGCCCGAAAATATGATTCAAATTAATGACACTTCCCTCTCGGTCAACTCCGCTATTCCAGTGCGTCCACTTGGAAGTGGAAAGTTTATGAGGGGTAGGCATTATCTGAACCATATACTTTATTGATTTGGAAAGTGCTTACAAATGATTGCAAGGAGCCCCTATGCGAAGTATCGCTTTAGGTGCTCCGCATGCAAAGTATCACTTTAGGTGCTCCGCATGCCATGTATGCGCTAACTCTTCACCTTCCAAATTAGCTAACTTAAAAGAACCAGGACGCCCTGAGCGAATAATTAAGTATGGACCTTCCCATTTATTTCCTAATTTTCCTGGTGCTATGATACTTCACAAAACGAGATGACCCGGCCTAAGTTCATTAATCTTGACCTTCGGGTCGAACCAAGTCTTCATCTGCTGCTAATACTTTGACAAATTTGCCACAGCTCGAAGTCTTGTCTCTTTTGTTAAATCCAGTGAAGCTTGTCTTTCTCCTTCTATTTCCGGTTCGGTGCTGCGGAGTGATCCTCCTTTGAGCTCTGTTGGTGTCATAGCTTCATCTCCGAATAATAGTCTGAAAGGGGTGAAGCCGGTAGACCTTGTCTGAGTTGTCCGGATAGACCATAGGATCTTTGGGAGCTCTTCGGTCCACAATCCTTTTGCCAATCCCACTATTCTTCGATTCAGCACTGACAAGATATTACCATTGGCTCTTTCAACAGCTCCATTAGACTGAGGATGTCTTTCTGCAGCAAAACATAATTGAATGCCTAGGTCTTCACAGAATTTCCTGAAGGGTTCTGCATCAAACTGTGTTCCATTATCCACTGTCAACTGCCGAGGAACTCCGAACCGGCATACAATATTCTTCCAGAAAATTTTTTGAACATTATTCGAAGTGATAGCTGTTAGGGGCTCTGCTTCGACCCACATTGAAAAGTATTCGATTGCTACCACTGCGAACTTCAAATTTCCTTTTGCTACTGGGAAGGGACCAATAAGGTCCATGCCCCATCTGGCCATGGGCCATACTGGGGCAATGACTTGAAGAGCTGTTGGTGGGCGATGACTTCTTCGTCCCATCCACTGACATCCTTGGCAAGTGCGGACCAAGCTCTCCGCATCAGCTACTATTGTAGGCCAATAAAGCCCCTGGCGAAGTGTTTTTCCTGCCAAAGCTCGAGGGGCCAGATGGCTACCGCAAAGTCCTTCATGAATTTCTTGAAGAATTTCTTGACCTTCGGCTTGAGATATACATTGGAGCAGAGGGGAACATACTCCGGCCTTGTATAAAATACCGTTGATTATTTGATAACTCCGAGTTCTAAGCTTTAACCTCGAAAGTTGTGGCCCTTCGGACAAATTTGCTTCTCCTTGCAACACTTCCATGATTGAACTTCGCCAATCTGTACTTGGAATACAAAGGACTTCCGCAACAGGAATTTGTGGCACCGAAGGTATACTGAGTTCTTCATAAAAAGCTTCTTCGGGTATGTCCATAGCTCCGGCTGCAGCTTTTGCTAAGATGTCAGCTTGTATATTTTCTGCTCTAGGTATACTCCGAATGGAAATCCCTTTAAATGCTGCTTCGATCTTTCGGATTTCTTCTAAGTACTTTGCAAGCTGCGGATGTCGGACTTGGAAACTCTTGTCTACGTGCCCTGCTACAATCTGAGAATTTGTTTTAATAACAACTCTTGTAGCCCCTAGAGCACATGCCTTTTAGAGTCCCAATAAAATTCCCTCATACTCCGCTATATTATTGGTAGACTTAAAGTTCAGTCTTGCGGAGTACATTGCCTTTTGCCCTGAAGGCGAAATTATCACAGCTCCGACACCTGCTCCAGATGCTTGGAAAGCTCCATCAGAGTAAATAGTCCAAATCCCTTCATTTGGCTTCTCCGGAGCCCATGCTGCAGGGGGAGTCCATTCTGCCACGAAGTCCGCCAACACTTGTGACTTAATTGCTGTTCTTGCCACAAAAGATATGCTGAAGGGTGCTAACTCAACAGCCCACTTCCCAATTCTTCTAGTGGAATCCTTACTTCGGAGCATATCTCCCAAAGGATACGAAGTTGGTACAATTACATTATGTGCCAAGAATTAATGCCTTAGCTTCCTCGAAGCCATTATCAGAGCATAAGTGAATTTCTCAAGCTCAGAATATCTTGTTTTTTCTCCGGATAATGCTTTGGACACAAAATAAACTGGATTCTGTACCAACTTCCCATTGAAATCAACCTCCCTGACAAGGACTGCACTGACAGCAGAGCTAGTAGCTGCAAGGTAGAGGAGTAGGGTTTCATCTGCAACAGGCACCGTGAGTGTAGCAAGGTTACTGAGATAATTCTTAATATCTTCAAAGCTCTTTTGACACTCCGGTGTCCATGCAAAATCTTCGGACCCTTTCAATGCTTTGAAAATGGGCAGACTTCTCTCCGCAGACCTTGCCAGGAATCTACTGAGTGCTGCAAGACGACCGGTCAGCTTTTGCACTTCCTTTAAATTCTCTGGGGGAGCCATCCTTTGCAACACAGTTATCTGAGTGGGGCTAGCTTCAATTCCTCTGCTTGAAACTAGATACCCTAACATTTTTCCAGCCTACGCCCCGAAGATACATTTTTCGGGGTTAAGATGGATCCCACATGCCCGAAGGCTATTGAATGTTTCTGCTAAGTCTAGGCTATGTTGGTGCTTTAAAGCACTCTTTATTACAATATCATCCATATAGGCCTCTACATTACGACCTAATTGATGACCTAGAGCCTTAGCAATTAACCTCGAAAAAGTAGCCCCAGCGTTTCTTAAGCCAAAGGGCATTCTTACATAACAAAAGACTCCTGAAGGAGTTACGAAGCTTGTATTGATTTCATCTTCGCGCTTTAACCAGATTTGATGATAGCCGGAATACGCATCGAGGAAGCTTAATAACTCCGAACCGGCAGTGGAGTCGACCAATTGATCAATTCGGGGCATGGGGTAGGGGTCGCGGGGGCATGATTTATTCAGGGATGTAAAGTCAATACACATGCGCCACTTCCCGGAAGATTTCTTCCTAACGAAGACTGGGTTGGCTAACCACTCCGTATGAGCCACATCTCTGATAATCCCAGCCTTCAGCAACTTTTCAACTTCGTCTTTAGCAAGGATAGCTCTCTCCGTAGACAATTTCCGGAGTCCTTGCCGAACAGGCCGAGCCTTCGGGTTCACAAGTAGACTGTGTTCAATAATGTCCCGACTAACTCCGGTGATGTCTTCATCAGACCAAGCAAAGACATCTAAATTCTCCTCAACTACTTTCCCTAAGGAAGCAGCAACTTCTGGAGGCAAGTCTTTACCAAATTGAAATGAATATTCCTTGCCATCTTTGACAATAACCTTCGTTGCAATCTCTCCTTCGGGACTTGGTCTTGGGAAGGATTTCTTCAGAGATTTGATAGGAGCAAAAAAATCTTCTGGATTATCTTGCACACTGTTTACTTGTCACGGGTCAAGAGGAGGGCCATGACCATACTCCGCTCTTCGCGCAATGGCCTGATCTCCGAAAACAGTGAGCACTCCCGCTTGTGTGGGCATCTTCATACATAAGTAATTATGATGCGCCATAGCTCCGAATTGATTTAACATGCCACTTCCGAAGATGACATTGTTTGCATATGGAGCATCCACAACATCGAAGATCACTTCCTCTGTCCTAGCTAGTGGCCCCACTCCGAAAGTAACTTCCAGGCCAATTTGGCCGAGGGCATCAAGAGGGGGTCCTGCAAATCCTTGCAAAGGACGGGCTGCTGGGAGAAGATGCTTTCTGGAGATGCAGAGTTGATCAAAAGCTTGGACAAAAATAATATCTGTCGAACTCCCTCCATCAATTAGCACTCTCCGAACCTCAGTTCCTGCTATTTCGGTAGTGATGACAAGTGGGTCTGCATGTGGAAATTTAACACCAGCTGCATCATCTGTAGAAAAAGATATTGGCACATGGGACCATTCAGGCATAGCAGCTGCAGACGAAGAGGTTCCAATATGGCCCACTTCTCTGACATATTCTCTTCTCTGCCTCTTTGACATACTTCCGAGGGTCCCTCCTCCAGAGATGGGGAGGACTACTCTTTTCCCTCGATCTTGCCCCTCTTCTTGCTTCGGAGGTGGTATAATATTGACCACCGGAGGGCGTCTTGCCGAATCGAAGTTCTCTATCCGCGCCACAGCCTGGACAGGCTCCGAACATACTTCAACCGGAACTCGGTCAGTAGTGCCTCGACCCGAAGTTCTTTCCAGATACTCTCCTCTCAGAGCGAGTATAGCCTTGCACGCATCAGTTGCGTGACTCCGGTTTTCACCATGGATAGAGCAGAAAAAGGTCTGGCCTTTGCCAGTCGGTTTCCCTAGCGGCCTCCAGCCGCTGATCTTGCTTCCTGAGGGTTGTGGAGCCCTTTGGGCAAACTTCTGCGGGGGTGCAATGTTCAGAACTTCTGAACGAGGATGCTTTTGCCCCCGACGCCTGTCATGCTGAGCTTCGAAGCTAGGCCCTTGCGGCTGTGCTGAAGTTTTCACTTCCAATTTAACTTCTTGCAATATCGACGGGGTTGTAGTAGTTCTCCGAAGCCATCCCTCTTCTGACCTTGCATACTCTTCGAAATAAGACATCAACTGAGAAACAGAAGATATGCTTTTCCGGTGAAGTTTATCAAGGAGGCCTAGATGAATAACTCCCTCTCGAGCTGCGTCAACTACTGAAGACGTAGTTAACCCTAGAATTTGTGACTTCGTATGAGCGAAGCACTTGAAATATTGTCTTAAGGTCTCTCCAGGGAGCTGCTTCACCTGGAAAAGACTTCCTGTTGACATAGGGGGTACGAAGGTACCCTGAAAGTTACTCACGAACTTCTTCTTCAACTGCCCCCATGAACTGATTGACCCTGGCTTCAGAGACCAGAACCACCGCAATGCAACTCCGTGAAGAGCTAGGGGGAACATTTTGCCATAGTGTCCCGCACTCCTCCACTGGCTTCAATTGCTAGAGCATAAGAACAGACGAATTCTCCAGGATCTTCATCTCTGGCATACTTGCAAAGCTTCAATGTTTTGAACTTAGGGTCGAAGCGTACTTTCTGCAACTCAGGATGCAGCGGAACTCAGTGTCGAAGGAAGCATTCTCCGGGGCTTCGGGATAAATAAGTTCATTGTCTTAGGGCACTTCAGGGATGACCGGGGTAGGCTGAGAACGAAGCCTATCTGCGGCTTCTTGCCGCCACCTTGCTACCTCAGCTTGGAGACTAGCCATTTGAGCAGCCATATCACCAAAACCATCTTCATCTCCTCCGGAAGGATCTTCTGGGTCTTGAGAACTGTAGGGATCGGTTCGAAGTGGAACTTGAGGTGGAAGAGGGACTCCGGCTGGCCGAAGTATGGATGGAGTTGGCGGAGGAACTCCGTATGCTCGAGGAAGGGGAATCCCTTCCGGAGTTTGAGGTGGAGGAAACGTCGAATGTCCTTCGACCTCAACTGTGTCTGAAGATCTTGCTCTGGAGGTCCGAGGAGATCTCCGAACAGGATTACCACCTGCACTCCGCTTAGGAGGCATGGTTTGAGAACTTAGTAGAGAACGAAGTTTTTTGGACTAGGCTCCCCACGGACGGCGCCAATTGTTGGCGTAAAAGGTTACGCTAACAGGTTTCTGAAGATTAGAAACTAACAAACGAAGTGTTTGCGAAGTAAACTATTTCAAGCCTCCGAAAGGATAATAGCTTGAAATAGTTCGAAAGTGTGTATTGAATAACTTTATTCAGTCCCTATTACAGGGCAAAACGGGGGGTATTTATAGGCCCAAACATTAAGGAAAAGACCCTTTTACCCCTCTATTACAACCGACATAGTGGAAACTATTCGGTACCCTTAATAGGGCTAAAATGGTAAAAGACTAATCTAATGAGAAAGAAGATAAGTCTTCTATCTTAGCTGGTAGAGAGACTCTCAGAAGAGTCCAAGTTCAAAGATATACTCCGAACTAGAGTCCGTCATCATACTTCGAACTTGATTCAATGCATCCCCGAAGTTATATGCTGGAAATCTTGGACTTAATCACCAGCCTTTGTCCTGTTACTGCAATAACCCTGAAGATGGAATATTTTCCCCCCAACACATGCAAATCATTGCAGGGGCCATAGTACATACTTATGTGTGTGGTCCTAATGAGTCACATGGCTAGGAAAGGATTTTAGTACTTTATCACTTTTACCAACGACTTTAGTAGATATGGTTATGTCTACTTGATGAGGCATAAGTGGGAATACTTCAAAAAGTTCAAGGAGTTCTAGAATGAAGTACAAAAACATACGGGCAAGACAATTAAATTTCTACGATTAGATCATGGGGGTGACTATTTGTTCCATGAGTTTAGTGATCATCTGAAGCAGTGTGGAATTGTTCCACAACTGATACAACCCGGCACGCCTCAATGGAATGGGGTGTCCGAGCGGAGGAACCACACTTTGTTGGACATGGTGCAGTCCATGATGAGTCACACTGATCTTCCATTATCCTTTTGGGGTGACACTCTAGAAACGACAAATTTCATGATTAGTAGAGTTCCATCTAAGTCAGTAGAGAATATGCCATATGAGATGTCGTCTGGGAGGCATCCCAGTTTGTATTTTCTAAAGATTTGGGGATGTGAGGCGTATGTCAAACGTATGCCGTCTGACAAACTCAGTCCTAAGTCTGACAAGTGCTTCTTTGTGGGATATCCTAAGGAAACCAAAGGATACTATTTCTATAATACAGAGGAGGGCAAAGTGTTTGTCGCTCGGAATGGTGTATTTCTTGAGAAAGAGTTTCTCTCAAAAGGAGTAAGTGTGAGGATATTGCATCTCAAAGAGGTTCGAGAGCCGCTGGAAAGTGTTCTAGATCCCACTGAACCAGAGCTAGAGGCGCAAGATGTTGCAGACTCCATTTTGGATGCGCCAGCCCCAAGAAGGTCTAGGAGAGTAGTCCATGCGCCAGAGAGATACATGTTCTTGACCACTGAGCATCACGATGTGTTGTTGGGCAACGACAAGCCCAAGACCTATGCGGAAGCACTGATGGGACCAGACTCTAAGAAATGGCTTGGAGCCATTGGATCCGAGTTGGAGTCCATGTGTGTTAACCAAGTTTGGAACTTGGTTGATCCACCCGATGGTGTTAAAACCATTGAGTGTAAATGGATCTTTAAGAAAAAGATAGACATTGATGGAAATGTTCACATCTATAAGGCACGATTGGTAGCGAAAGGTTTCAAATAGATTCAAGGTATTGATTATGATAAAACATTTTCACCCGTCGCTATGCTTAAGTCTATTCGGATCATCCTAGCTATTGACGCATTTTATGATTATGAAATATGGAAAATGGATGTCAAGACGGCTTTCCTGAATGTAAACCTAAGTGAGGATGTGTACATGACACAACCTGAAGGTCTTCATGGTTCGGGGAATGCTGGGAAAGTTTGTAAGTTTCTAAAGTCCATTTATGGATTGAAGTAAGCTTCTCGAAGTTGGAATCTTCGCTTTGATTAGGTAGTCAAAGGGTTTGGCTTCATCAAGAACGGAAAAGATCCTTGTGTTTATAAAAAGGCTAGTGGGAGCTCACTTGTGTTTCTGGTCCTATATGTGGATGACATATTGTTGATCGGAAATGACATTCCTTTGTTGAATGATGTCAAGACTTCACTGAAAAATAGTTTCTCAATGAAAAATCTTGGAGAGGCAGCATACATTTTGGGCATAAAAATATATAAATATAGATCAAAAAGGTTAATTGGATTAAGCTAAAGTATATACATTGACAAGGTTTTAAAACAGTTCAAAATGTAGAATTCTAAGAAAGGTTTTCTGCCAATGTCACATGGTAATTCTCTTAGTAAGACTCAGTGTGTTGTGACACCTGATGAGCTAGAGAAGATGAGTGCGATCTCGTATGTCTCCACAATTGGATCCATCATGTATGCCATGTTGTGTACACGCCCAGATATATCATATGCTCTAAGTGTTACGAGCAAGTACCAATCGAACCCGGGTGAAAGTCATTGGGCTGTAGTAAAGAGAATCCTAAAGTACATGACAAGGACTAAGGAAATGTTCTTGGTTTATGGTGGTGAAGAGGAGCTCGTTGTAAGTGGTTACACGGATGCTAGATTTTAGACCGATAAAGTTGATTCTCGATCGCAATATGATTTTGTGTTCTGCCTTAATGGAGGCATAGTGTGTTGGAAGAGTTCCAAGCAAGAGACGGTGCCCGATTCTACAACAGAAGTTGAGTATATCACTGCTTCAGAAGTGGCAAAGGAGGTCATTTGGATCAGTAAGTTTGTTTCTGAGTTGGGTGTTGTTCCTAGTTCGTCTAGTCCAGTGGATCTCTATTGTGATAATAGTGGCGCCATTGCGCAAGCCAAGATGCCTAGATCGCACCAAAAGTCCAAACATATACTTCGGCGATATCACACGGATTTGAACAGGGCAGATCCATTGACGAAGCCTCTTCCACAGCCCAAGCATGAGGTGCATATGAGCTCCATGGGTATTAGATACTTGCGTGAGTGAGTCATGTTTTTGTGGAAGATGCTAGTAGATTCTATGCTAATGTATGAGGATAATTGTTATCTTGTTCCTTGAATAAATATTGTTTGCATTTAATTAATTAGTATGACTTGTTATGTGAAACTATTTGTTTTGTGATGATGTTTTTTAAAAAGGGTCCTTTATCTTGTCATCATGTGGGGCGGAGATGATATATGGATTAACACATCGAACTAATTGATGATTGTGTTTCACAGATCATAGACATAGAGATGTCAAATCAGTGATGTGGACACATGTTGGTGAACATGGTGTTGGACAGACCCACTTGAGATACTGCTGAGATTGTTATGTACCAACAGTTGTCATCTCAAATAGTGTACCTACAGAGTCCTTGGATCTGGGATCATTATTTGATTCTAGAATGCGTAGTGACACACTTAGATGCTTCTAACGCTATTCCGTAACATGGTAGTAATAAGGGTTGTTTCAGGTGTGTTGTGAAACATGTCTTAGGATATAAGTGGTCAAGATGGAATTTACCCCTCCGAATAACGGGAGAGTCGTCTCTGGGCCCCTCGAGGTATTGGATTAGAAAAGTGCATGGCCATGCTACTATGACTAAGGAGTTAGTCATGATTTGAATCCAATGCTTGATCGAGTGAAAATGTCAAGTTAACCAACAAGGGTGGCACGTATCTCGCCTTGAGCTTGACTGACGGTGCGTGGTAAAGTTACTAGTTCTTGAGTATATTAAGGTTCATGAAAATTTGATTTTGTATGATTCCGGGGGTCAATATGTGCTACTAGGTACCGCTATTGATCAGTGAGTCAAAAATGGTTGCCAGTGAACGGCTGTTAGTGTATGAACCTATCGGGTCACACATTTAATGGGATGGATTAAAAACATGCAAATAATTGGTTCTTGTGCAAGTGGGAGATTGAAGGATATGACCAAGAAAATTCCATGGATGGGAAGTTTCGATAGGAAGTATCGGAAGTTCTGGTTATTTTCTAGTCTCAATACAGTGAGCAAATGTTGCTTCAGAAGTTCTGATATTGTATCGGAAGTTCTGACGAGCCAGAAGTTCCGATTTAGAATCGGGGAATTTTTGTACTAATCGGAAGTTCTGATATGGTATTGGAAGTTCTGAATTGGGCAATAACGGATTGGATCTATTGCGTGTCGTACTGTATAAAGAGACCTAAAATGCCTTGTCGGATGTTCTTATACAGGATCAAAAGTTCCGACAAGGGCAAACAGATTGGATCTGTTACGATTTTTAGGGTTTTGGGATGAGTACGACCAGGGGTCTCTCAACCCTATAAAAGGAGAGGAGGAGGACGTCTTCGGGCAAGCAATAAGCCTAGATTAGACCTAGCCACCCAAGAGTTCTCTCCTTCCTTTCTTGATCTCAAACATTGAGGTCAAGGATCCCCGTCTCTCACGTGCGGTGCTAGCATGCTGCCGTGGGAGGTATTCCATCCCTATACGTGTGCACTCCGTGGAGGCGTTGCTCCAATAGTGACGCTCATGGATATCTACATGTGAACGACTATGTCATCTTCATCGATTGGATCAGCAAAGGACGGCAAGGATGAAGAGAGGAGAGGCTTGACACGCTGCTCCAACATCTTCTTCCGCTGCACCTAGCGTATCTCGTGCTAGGAGGTACCAATCTATGATCTCACACGCGCATGAGCCTAGGGCCTAGGGTAGAAATTTTTGAATTTTTCGGCTGGCGTAGCTCCCCTATTCCCCAATAAGAAGCACTTAGGGGGTTCGGGACCCTTGCTTCGATGATTTTCAGCTCTTGGACGGACATAGAGGCTCCCGAAGCGGCTCTCTGGAACAGTCCTTCTTCAGACCTAGCGTACTCCTTGAAGTACGTCATTAACTAGGCCACTGAAGAGATATGCTTCTGGTGGAGTTTATCAAGGAGGCCCGAATTGGTGACACCTTCGCATGCACCATCGACGACAGAGGGGGTAGACAACCCTTTTATCTGGGACTTCATGTGGGCGAAGCGTTGAAAATATTCTCGCAATGTCTCCCTAGCTGTTGCTTCACTTGGAAAAGGATTCCCGTCGACATTGGGGCCATGAAGGGCCACCCCTTCAAGGGCAAGGGGAAAGCATTTGGCCATTGTATCACGAACCCCTCCACTGGCCACTATTACTAAGGCGTACAAATGGGAGAACTCTCCGGGATCTGCTTCTCTCGAGTACTTTGGGAGTTTGGCCGCCTGGAACCAGGCTTAGAAATGCACCTTTTGTAAGTCAGGGTGTAGCGGGGAGTCTTCGTCGAAGGAAGCATTCTGGTCACTCCTTCGGACCTCTTGATCTTTGGGATTACTTACTGCGACGACTTCACGGCGTGGCAGCCGTCTTCTAGATTCATCTTGTGCGCGAGGCTGATCCGCAGCTTCCTGCCGCCACCTTTGCAACTCCACTTTAAATAGAGCCATTTCAGCGGTCATGGCTTCATGCGGGATCCCGCTTCCTCCGGAATGAGCCTCTAAGTCTTGTGATCGAACATAGTCGGTGCGAAGGACCGTCAAGGTAACAGGGGTTCCTCCAAACAGACGGGGCTCAACGGCCTATGGAGGCACCACGGCCTGCTATCATGTTGAGACGTCGATGGATTCCGAAGGGCCAGGTACATCGGGCTGGGTTGAGCGAAGGCAGCCGCTTCAGGGGTTGAGTGAGGAGGGATTATGGAGGGTTTCGTAGTCCTCAGAGATGTATTTAGGGGTTCTAACCCGGAGATCCGAGCGCGTCTTCGTGCATTGACGGTGGCTTTGCTCCTCTTGGGAGGCATGGCTCGAAGTGAAAAAAGGTATAGACGCTAGTTTTTGTACTAAAGTCCCTATGGACGGCGCCAACTGTTGGCGCAAAAGATTACGCTAACAGGTTTTGAATAACCTCAAAGGGTTATAAACTCGAAGTGTTTATCTACGAGCTAGTCTACGCCTCCGTTGAGGATAATAACCTTTAACCAGTTCGAAGTGCCTTTGTTTATCTGAATCTTCGATGTCCTTTTACAGTAGAAGAGAGAGGTATTTATAGGCATGGATACAATAGGAAAATATTATCTTGTCCTCTAGTTACAACCGTCATAGGGGGCACTATTCCTAAGACTCCATAGGGGTAGACAAGACAAATGTCATGTGAACGCTTAGCTAAAGTAGATGTCTTGTCCCAGCTGGAGGCGCTACTTCGGAATAGAAGGCTTCGAGTTCATCTTGCTGACGAAGCGCGTACGAAAAGCATATGCTTTGAAGCCGAAGCTTATTGCAGAGCCCCATATACGCTTCGTTCTTGATAGGGGGCTTCAAACTCTCCCTCTCGGAACATAGTAGTTGTTACCGACGGCTTCACAATCGTCACCTGTCCAAGTCTTAATTCGGAGTATCAATCTCTGTCGGGATTACTTCCTCCAACAATACCCTAAGAGCATTCTTAGATTTTCTTATTTTTTAGGCTGCGTATAAAAAACAGTTAAACCCTACGAGTCTGAGACAACTCGTCAAATGGAAAAAAAAATCTGAGTCCTTTTCCATTCCATGTGTTCTTTTTTCCTGGAACACACCACCGCCGCTTACAATTTTCAGTCGGCCAAAAATTTCTAGTTATCGCCACTAGGGTGTCTCGATCGTCGTGTTCGAATGTTTAGCGGCCGCCTGGGAGTCTTCGTTTTTCTCCTGAGCCGTCGGCAGGGCCACAGTTTTGGAGCAGTGTGCGTGGTGCTCTGAACTGCAGTAGGGTTTTTGTGCCGCCGTTTTTTTCTTCGAGCTTTGTACGCCGTTCAAGGCTAGCCAGTGCTGCACACAGCTGCAGCAGTCCAAGCCACTGGATCTAATGGATACCGCCTCCAGCAATAGCGCGTGGCCCAAGGCGTTTCGTGGTTTTTTTGTCACTGTGCATTTGTTTTCTCTGTTCAGCCTGTAGTCTCGTCTTCCGTGCTTCTGTTTTTTTCATGCCGTGCGCTGCCTTCGCAGTCTCCCACTCGATGGACCGCCTTAACCAGGGAGCAGGGGATTTGAATTGAAGTTGAGCACTGCGCAGCAAGACCTCGCGCATGTTTTAGACAGTCGTTGGCCAAGCAGTTTCCTCGATCGATTATATGCTATTTTCTCTGCTTCCACAGGTAAGGTAAGGTAAAAACCTTTTTCTCTTGCATTTATATTGTTAGTTTAAATTTTTGGTGACTGTTTAATTCTTGGAGTTAAATAGTTGAAAGGTCTATTTAATCCATGAAATATTTGTTTTGAAATTATTCGATTAAATATCTGTTTAAACTTGTGATGAATATTTTTTATGATTGGCACTTGATTAAATGACCGTGAATTGTGGATGTTTTCCATGTGCTTAATGAAACGCATGTGATTTGATGAAATATTTGTTGATTTTCCATGTGATCTATGAGCAGTATTAATCTATCTTTAAGCATTGTGTACGTGTCTTTTTAATTAGGACATCGGTTGCATTTTGAAGGCTAGATTATTTTAAGTGATTGTGATTTCTCAGACTATTGCATCATATCATATATGGCAGGAGAGTGATAGCATTATGTTTTATTTGTGTTTTTGATGAGGAATTTTTAATTGCACACATTCACCCCCTCTGGTTGCTACTCTTGGTCCTACAAGCTACAATGTCGTGAATGGTCTTCTTAATCAACCCATGCAGAGTGTTGACCAATACCTTGGACTGATTGATGAGAGCGTGGTCGAGCATGTTGTCAATAGCTTCTTGAAAACTGACCTCGGGGCTTTCAGCCTATTGGCCGATTTCCTCGATTAGGGTCGGCTTCGGCAATTGATTTCTTTGGATAGGGCCAGATCAAGTCATGCCGAAGGACCTAAGGCACAACTTCAGGTAGTCATCCACGTGCCTCTATACCTCTGATCTTTGTGCATCAGTCAATGCCTCCAAGGTGACCGTGTTGATGTTACTGTTATTGAGTTTGCCCGCCGTAGTTGAGTCGTCTAAAGGAGGTCCCACCGGGCATGCCAAAAAGTGTGTTGGTGTCGTTTTTGCTCACACGTGTGACTTGGGAGATATACTTAACTCTAGAGCGGGTCTTAAAATCATGGGCTCCTGAGCGTGCCAATAAGTTTAACCCTGCAACTGATAAGGTACATAAAAACATTAGTAGTAATGCCCATCGGTTATCGAGTCGATGGTCATGATACGCATCAGGTCGCACGTACCGAGCGAGAAAATTTGTAGCACGCGATACATGTAAACCATCGGGTACCACAAGACAAGAGTCAGGCCGTCAAGCCGATCAGGCAATCAAACGATACGTAGTACCCGCGCCGATCGGTAATCCCCGATGCCGATGAGATGTGATAGGTAATTAATCTAGTATATTAGAGAATGCGTCTATAGTATCAAATCATCATAAAAGCAAGATCAGAGTTAACCAAGACAGTTGCTAAATCACGAATAACTCATAGTATTTCAAACCCTCGGGCACACCTTATTCAGATGAACGATGCACAACAATAAATCAAATACAATAGATCAAGATGTCAGATCTAACCGATAAAGCATCAAAATACTATATCTAATCTACATCAATCTAAGAGATCGTAACGATGCTGCCTTAGACGTAACTAATACACCGAGATAAACCAACGATTATGCTGACCGAACCAATGAACTTCAAGAGATCGAAGCGATGCAGCCTTGAGCAACACCAATCTAGTCGATACAATCGTCGGGGTGGTGGGACTTACCCCTTCACCGGAGGTCGAAGCGTTGTAGCCCAGCTCCAGTGTAGCGAGATTGAACCTTGAATTAACAAGGGTGGCTATGCATCAAGAGTAGTTTTGTGGTTGTAGTGTATCATCTAATCTACCTAGGTATGTACATATTTACAGTTCGGAGACTTGCAATCCAATACGATAGTAACCGATTCTAGATCTTATATCAATATCTTCATCTCTATCGGCTCCTTCATATCCGATCACGTACAACGGACAGACTTCTTTGACCAACTTTGACCGGACTTCTTTGACCAACTTTGACCGGACTTCTTTGACTTATGTTGAGTTGACATGAAAATGCGGCAAATGCATCGACGTCGATCTGAAGAACCAAAAGTGTGCGAATACTTAGGAGTAAACCCCTAAGCGTAACACAACGCCAACATCGCGTTCCGAAGATCCTTAAACAGTGGTAAGGAAATAACAGAGTCGCTAGGCAATCAAACGAGTATTTAGAAATAATGTTCAATTAACCGAAGTGTTGGAAAAAGTAATTAAATTAAACCAGCCAAGCAGCCAATTTAAACCTGACCGAACAGGATTGATCAGACCGTCGAGTGCTGGCACGGCCCGGTTAGACTGAACGCACACCGACAGTCAGGCCGAACAAGCTAACGGCAGCCAAATCACACTTGCCGGCACAGAGATGATAAATCCGGCACACGCCGGTCAGACCGCTAGGTACACGTTTGTCAGACCGAAGTGACTGTTGGCACAAAAGTTGCACCAACAGGTTCTCTGAGATCAAGAACGAACAAACAAAGAGTTTGTGCTTTAGGGCTGCCTCGAACCTCTGAGTCGGATAATAGCTCGAGTAGTCCGAACAGGTGTATTGAATAATTTGTCCCGGGATCCCTTTTACAGGGTACAGAGGGGTGTATTTATAGGTAAAAATGCATAAAGAAAAGACCTAATTACCCTTAACTTAAAACCGACATAGTGGGAACTATTCGGTGCCAGGAACAGGGTTATAGAGGGCAAAACACTATAAGGTAGATAGATAAGCCAAACGTCTTATCACTCTTGTCCTTCAGCTTCGGGGCCTTTGCCTTCCGTTCGGAGGGGTCATCGGGGCTTCACATCGCTGCACCCTTCGGCTTGGCGCCTCTACCTCCGAACGACTGCTCCCTAGCTTCGGAGCTCTTCACAACTCCTGGAGTATTAATCTTTAAGTCCTGGAAATGGGGTAATTTCCCCCAATAGTAGCCCCTCGAATACGCCTCTCTGCAGTTAACCTATTTAGAAAGAAGGCAGTATACGGAAGGAACATTTCTATTTTTTGAGACTTAAAGGGAATTTGGACATGTTACAACTAAACAGAGGACTTCGAACCCAAAGCGTTCGAACCTCTCCCTTCGGGCTCCTATGCAATGGGAACACGCACTGGGAAGAGAATGGTTTTGGAGCGCAAACGTCATGAAGAGCCGTTTGATTATAGTCGTTACGGCTCAAGTAACCGTTACACTCTGTAAAAGGTAACGGTCAATTTTTACGGTGGTTGCTTGCCGTTCCAGTTGCTGGACCCACTTGTCAGTGATAGAAGCCAAACCTGCAGTGCGAAAGCGATCGAAGAGTAGCGCTAGACGAGCGGTTATAAAAGGGAAAGACAAGGATTAACCGAGACTTTTTACCGCATCCAGTACTTCGTGATTCACTTTCTCCAATTCTTCAACCTCTTGAGCATCCGAGTGAAATGGCGAGAACTAGCCACACCACTCCGGCAGCAGCCAGCACCCTAGCGCAGAGGCAGGCATGGGCTGCCTCGGCAGCTGCGGCAATGGCGGGGACTTCGGGCGGCGCTTGGCCCAAGAATCCTCGGGAGCTCCGTCCGCCCTCCAAGAAGAAGATCGCCCAAAGCTTTCTCATCGGCCAATCCGTGAGCACCGCCGAATCCATTGAAGAGGCCGTGAGCGGGAAGCTGGGCGCTGGATTGAGGACTCGGGTCCCCGGGCTAGAATCAACTCCAAGGCCGCGAAGCGGGGAGGTGGTGGTCTTCGAAGCGTTCTTCAAAGCAGGCTTGGGGCTTCCAGCCGTGGACTTCTTGGCAGAGGTACTAGACCTGTTCCACATGACCTTACCTCAGCTGTATCCCAATGCCATCGCACGCCTAGCCGTCTTCGAATGGGCACTCCGGGCGGAAGGATGCGAGGGGCGCTCCGAAGTCTTCGCTGCGACCCATGAGGCCATATGCCAGCCGAAGCCACAGGACGGGCCTGGGGATTCTAAGGTGACCATAGCTTTCGACAGCGTCAATTTCCAACTGCGGAGGGAGCACACCCTTCACTTTCCTGCAAAGGCCATTAATGACAGATGGTACACAAATTGGATACTTCGGTGGTTTTACGCCGAAGTCGGAGAGGACTCCCCCCTCGCAGGTCCTCTCCAGGAGATTTGGTTCCGGAAAGAGGCGGAGATCTCCCCGAACCCTAGCCTGCTCTCGACGAGGCTAGGGCTGCTCACTTCGGTGGCTCACCGCATGAGTATGCGGGATCTAGCCGAAGAGTTTATCGCCCTTCGGATCCCTCCCCTCGGAGCTAACTGGCCGATCGTGTTTCAAGAAGCTTTGGAGGGAGGTCATCGAACCCTAGGTAAGGCTTCACTCCCTGCAATGTTGTATTAGACGAAGGAAACAATTATACTTATGACACCGTACCTTTCTCTCTCAGCGGCTCCTTTGGCGTTGGCTCCGGAGGACATAACCCAGGCCGCCGAACGAGTTCTCGGAGCCCCTTCGGTGGCTGAAAAGCAACGGAGGCTAGAGCTAGTGGGAAGCTGGGAGCGTTCCAATAGAGTGTGGGAAGCTCTCGGCGCGGAGCCCCCTCTTCTTCCCGATTTCAACCCGACCGGAGCTGCTGTCCGAAAATGGAAGGTCGCTGCTGAGGCGTCCAAGAAAGCCGACAAGCAGCCATCCAAGAAGAAGAAAACCGCGAAGCTCCCTCCGCAGCTGGCTCCGACTTTGTCAGCCTCGCCATCGGATGCTCGGAGCTCGGCCTCCGAGGAGCCGGAGGACTCAGACACCCAAACTGCGGCGGCCTTTGAGAACTACCTCCTGGCTGATGACGAAGACCTAGGGGAGGTCCCCCTTGGAGCTTCTGTTGGGGTGGAAGCAGAAGTCCCGCCGGTTCTTCCTGTGCCCGTTGTTGTACATGTGGAATCAGACTCCGAGACTCCCAACTCACCCACACCGGGGGTGGTTACGGCAGAAGTCGTGGTTCCGTTGGGAAATGCGGAGGAGAGTGCTTCCGGAGATGACTTCGCTGACATCCTTCAGGAGTACGAAGTCCTGGAGGATCCGGCGATCCTGCCTCACGAGGCCCCCGAAGGTACTCCTCGAAGCTCCTGCCCTGGCTAGTACCTGCAACTTTTTCCCTGTAAATATGCTTATTAATTTTGTTGACCAAGCAGGTACCTCTACGGGTGTCGATGCCCCGAGAGCGCCCGAAGCCCCTTCGCCTTTGGGGGTCGTGGCCCGGGCGGACCCCCATGCTTCTTCAGATGCTCCTTGCTTGGCAGCGGAGAATGTACCCGTTGGAGCGAATTTGGCGACGGAGGTTGACCCAGCGGTGTCGGCTTCGGCAGTTGAGGTTGCCTCTGTTGTCGTGCCTCTCGCCGGAGGGGTAACCGTCGGCGACCGAGGTACTCCGGCTTCGCCTGCCGCGTCTGCCTTCGTGCCGGGGAGGGGCAAGAGCTTATCTAGCCTCGGCCTTCTTCCTCGCCTCACTACAACCTCCGTCGGCAATTCGGAGGATGAGGCCGTGGCAGATGACCACCAAGCCCTGTCTTGGCTGCCTCTGCTGGCTCTGTTCTTGGGTCAGCGGGAAGACCTCCGGAGGCTCATGGAGCCCTTGGCAGAGAAGAGCCAGGATATCGCCAACTCAGACTTGGTCTCCGTGTTGAGCGAGGTAGTGGCTCCGACGCTCAACACAACCCTCGAAAGCGCTGCCCTTCAGGTATGAAAAAACACCATAGTTACATCGAATTAGTGAACATCAGTACTTCGGTACTTACTTGTTCTTTTGCAGCAATTTGTTCTTGCTAGAGCGGCAGCAACTTCCAATGAGGTTGAGATCAACCGCCTCAAAAGGAAGGTTACTACCCTCCAGACTACTCTTAACAATTCCAACGAGAGATCCATCAGGTTGGAGGAAGAAGCCCTGGTGGAACGGAGGGCTAGGGTAGCGGCCGACGAAGCTCTTTGGATGGTGAGACAAGACAACGACGCGCTCCGCTCCTCAGCCCAAGAGGTCGAAGCTGAGCGCGTTGTTCTTCGGGCGGAGGTCGAAAGGCTCCATCGAGAAGCGGCTGCTTCGAGCGCTCAATTGGTGGAGCTCCAAGGAGGTCTTAGCCAGGCCATGGCCCAAAAAAGCTCCTTAATACTCCAGGTGGCCGAGGTATCTGCAACTGCTGCAGGGCTAGAAGCGGCAGAGAGGAGGAACGCTAGTATGGCGGACCATACCTTGGAAACCCTTCAGGGTACCTTGGAGTACTTCGGTACTATGTGCCCCTCGTCTTCTGCTGCGGTCCACGAACCCCTCGATCGGAAGCTGAGAAGGATCCAGGTGGCTTCGTCGTTGATGATGAACTCCGACGTTTGGTACGGAGAAATCTCCTGGCAGTGTGCTGTCATCGGGGTTCTCAGCCACCTCGAGTCCCTTCAGATCCCCCTCGTCTCAGTCGGAGGTTCGAGCCCTGAAAGCTTTGCCTCCGACGACTTGTTGCACCCATCCTCGGATGTGGCCTTGGCCTGGGAAGCCTTTCGATCAATTTGGAAGACGGACCACAAGGCTGCGGCCAAGGCTTGGATTGACGAAGCTCGCTGGCAGAAGCAGGCGCAAACAAGGCCACCACTTCCTGCTTCGCCAGCCCCTATCGTTCCTGCTCCGCCAGCCGACCCGCAGGTCTAGCTTTTTAGGGTTATTATGTATGCGAAGTCTTGTAAAGCCCTTTTTATTAATGGAAAAGCTATAAACGAGAAACTTGTCTTGGGTGTTCTGTTCTTTTTTAGGTTTTGTCATGCCCTTCGAGCCCTGACCTCGAATTATTGGAAATTACTGACGAGCTCCGAAAGGAGTGGGCAAACCTTGAAGGTTTAAGGCCTTACCGCCGTTCTCGCTTCTCTGTTCCTCGTGGAGATGGAGGGGAGGTAACCTTTGAAGTTGGCAAGACGTCTTAGCTGATATTAAAGAGGAGGAGAAGGCGGAGGTATCCTCGTCTTCTGAACCTATGGACTGGTCCGACTCGGAGTACCGGGCCGAAGATCCTGCGGAGGCTGACTCCGAAAGGCTCTTGACATGGGCGGAGCTTCAAGAAGAGCAAAAGAAACTACGAGCCTCCAAGAAAAAGAGGAGCGTTCGAACGAAGAGGGCCAAGCCGACAGCTTCGAGCTCCGAAGGGCAGAGTAGCCGGAGGGGTAGCACTAGATGCCGACAGGGTCTTCGATTTTTCCTAGGCTTGGACCAAAACTTTTCTTGATGTAAAAGTATAATGATTTAATGTGAAATGCTTCAGAAGTATGTTGTGTGGTTCCTATCCTCCGAACCCCCCTTGTGAGTGGTGGAGCCTTTACTACAAAAAGGGTGCGCCAGGCACAATGATGCCCCGAACAACCGAATGCTTCGAATTTACACTTATCATTTGTACTTCTTTTTTTTGCGTGGATCTTGACAAAGCCGGAGCATGAAATCCATAGTTTGGCCACCTTCGGCTCTTGTACAGGTATTTCGCGCCCGAAGGCCAAAAATCTGTTTGCTTTTAAGGTCCTTAGACTCTTCTACGGATCCTAACAAGCCGGAGCCTGGAATCCGTAGGGTGGCCACCTTCGGCTCTTTTATAGATACTTCATACCCGGGGCCGAAAATCTGTTTCTTTTTAAAGTCTTTAGACTCTTCTATGGATCCTAACAAGCCGGAGCCGGGAATCCGTAGGGTGGCCACCTTCGGCTCTTTTACAGATACTTCGTACCCGGGGGCCAAAAATCTGTTTCTTTTTAAAGTCCTTAGACTCTTCTATGGATCCTAACAAGCCGGAGCCTAGAATCCGTAGGGTGGTAGCGAAGCCTCTGAATCAATGGTTCGAAGGCATCTGCCTGGGTTTTGGGAAAAATGCTTGGCTCTACAAGCATCTCCGTCCTCCCGATGCGTCCATCAGGAGTAAGGGATATTCGAAGAGCAAACAAAATTCGACCCTTATCTTTATGCATAGAAAGGAAAGTCTTACTAGTGATTACAAGGAGGCCCTAAGCGTAATAACACTTAAGGTGCTCCGCATGCCATGCATGCTTCAACTCTTCCCCTTCTAAATTACTTAATTTAAACGATCCTGGGCACCCTGAGCGTAAGATAACATATGGCCCTTCCCATTTGTTTCCGAGCTTCCCCGGAGCTATTACACTTCGCAATACTAGATGACCAGGTTTTAGCTCGTTTAGCTTTATCTTCGGGTCATACCATGTCTTTGTGTGGTCCTGGTACTTAGTCAGATTGGCGACAGCTCGAAGCCTTGTTTCTTCTGACAAATCCAGCGAAGTGCTCCTGTCAGCTTCGTCTCCAGGTTGACCTACGCGAAGCGATCCACCTCTGAGCTCCGTAGGAGTCATGGCCTCATCTCCGAACATCAATCTAAATGGGGTGAAACCTGTGGACCTGGTTTGAGTGGTTCGAATGGACCACAAGATTTTAGGGAGCTCTTCGACCCACAGCCCCTTGGCCAAACCAACGATCCGGCGATTCAGCCCGGAGAGGATGTTCCCGTTGGCTCACTCAACGGCCCCGTTGGACTGTGGATGTCGCACCGTAGCGAAGCACAACTTAATGCCCAGATCTTCACAAAATGTTTGGAAGGTGTCAGCTTCGAACTGGGTTCCATTATCCATCGTCAACTCTCTTGGTACTCCGAACCTGCATATAATGTTCTGCCAGAAAAATTTTTGCACATTCCTCGAGGTGATAGCTGTTAATGGCTCCGCTTCAACCCATTTTGAGAAATACTCGATTGCTACTATCGCAAACTTCAAGCCGCCTTTTGCCATTGGGAAAGGGCCTATGAGGTCCATGCCCTATCTAGCCATTGGCCATACTGGGGCAATAACTTGAAGCTGAGCTGGCGGGCGATGGCTCCGTCTTCCCATCCATTGGCAGCCTTGGCATGTTCGAACCAGTTCCTCCACATCTCTTACTATAGTTGGCCAATAAAACCCTTGCCAAAGCGTCTTGGCAGCTAGCGCCCGAGGGGCTAAATGACTTCCGCACAAGTCTTCGTGGATGCCTCGAAGTATGTCTTGACCTTCGGGCTGGGAGATGCATCGAAGTAGAGGTGAACACACTCCAGCTTTGTATAATACTCCGCCGATAAGCTTGTAATTTCGAGCTCTTGCTTGCAACCTTCGGGCTTCTAGACCTTTGAGAGGGTCCATGGTACTTTGCAACATGCTCATAATCGGAGCCCGCCAATCTGTAACCGGAATGCACAGTACTTCCAAAGAGGGTAACTGAACAGCTGCTGGCTGTGCTAGTTCTTCGTAGAAAGCACCCTCCGGAAGGTCCACCGCCCCTACTGCAGCCTTTGCCAGAATATCTGCGAGTTGATTCTATGCACGAGGGATACTCCGAACTGTAAATCCTCTGAATGCTGCTTCGGCCTTGCGGATTTCTTCGAGGTATTGTGCTAGATGTGGATTCTTTGCTTGAAACCTTTTATCAACATGCCCTGCGATGACTTGGGAATCTGCCTTAATCACTATCCTTGCGGCTCCGAGCGCTTTAGCCTTTCGGAGGCCTAGCAGGATTCCTTCGTACTCGGCGATGTTATTAGTGGTTCTGAAGTTGAGCCTCGCAGAATACATGGCCTTCTGTCCTGATGGTGATATGATGATGACACCTGCTCCGGCACCTGATGCTTGATAAGCTCCGTCTGAAAATATTGTCCATAAACCTTCGGAGGGTTCTTCCAGGGCCCAAATAGCAGATGAAGTCCACTCTGCTACGAAATCGGCTATGATTTGGGATTTAATAGCCGTTCTTGCTGTGAAGGAGATTCCGAACGGTGCTAGCTCAACAGCCCACTTTCCAATCCTGCCCGTAGAATCCTTGTTTCGGAGTATATCTCCAAGAGGATACGATGTAGGGACGATCAGGTTATGCGCCAAGAAATAATGCCTTAGCTTTCGCGAGGCCATTACTAGGGCATAAACAAACTTCTCGAGCTCAGAGTATCTGACTTTAGCTCCGGATAATGCCTCCGACACAAAATAAACTGGGTTCTGGACTAGCTTTTCTTTAAGCTCAACTTCTCGAACCAATACTGCGCTCACCGCTGAACTTGTTGCTGCAAGATAAAGGAGCAGTGTTTCTTCTGGAAGGGGAACGGTCAAAGTTGATAATCTTCCGAGGTATGCCTTTATATAATCGAAGCTCTTCTGGCACTCTGGTGTCCACTTAAAGCTTTCGGACCCCTTTAGTGCTTTGAAAATTGGGAGGCTCCACTCTGCTGACCTGGCCAGGAACCTGCTAAGTGCTGCGAGCCTCCCTGCTTGCTTCTGAACTTGCTTCAAATTCTCTGGTGGAGCCATCCTTTGTAGTGCACTTATCTGTGTTGGGCTAGCTTCGATTCCCCTGCTCGAAACTAAGTACCCCAGCAGCTTTCCTGCTTGTGCCCCGAATATACATTTTTTCGGATTGAGGCGTACTCCACATGCTCGGAGGCTCTCAAATGTTTCAGCTAGGTCTAGGCTATGCTGGTGCTTTTGAGCACTTTTTATTACAATATCATCCATATAGGCCTCGACATTCCGGCCTATCTGATGACCTAGGGCCTTAGCTATTAAATGAGAAAAGGTGGCTCCGGCATTCCGCAAACCAAAAGGCATTCTTACATAACAAAATACTCCGGGAGGAGTTATAAAGCTTGTCTTGGCTTCGTCTTCGCGTTTCAGCCATACTTGATGATATCCGGAATAAGCGTCGAGGAAACTTAGCAATTCGGAGCTAGCTGTGGAATCTACCAGCTGATCTATTCGGGGCATCGGGTAGGGGTCTCGCGGGCATGCTTTATTTAATGAAGTGAAGTCAATACACATGCGCCATTTGTTCGAGTCCTTCTTCCTTACAAAAACAGGGTTAGCCAACCACTCGGTATGGGCTACCTCCCTGATGATGCCAGCTCTTAACAATTTTTCTACTTCGGCTTTGGCGAGGCTTGCTCTTTCTGCTGACAGCTTGCGGAGCCCCTGGCACACTGGCCTGGCCTTTGGGTTGACGAGCAGACTATGCTCGATGATGCTTCGATCGACCCTGGTGATGTCTTCGTTAGTCCAAGCAAAGACGTCCAGATTTCTCCTGACGACTTCTTCTAACGAGGCAGCTATTTCCGGGGATAGCCCCTTGCCGAACTGTACTGGGTACTCTTTGCCATCTTTTGAAATCATTCTTGTCTCAACCTCACCCTCTGGGCTTGGCTTGAGAGAGGGCCCCTTCGAAGGGTTCGAGGCCTCTGGCACTTCTTCGATGCTTTTCGCCACATTGTGCACTTGCCGGGTGTCCAATGGCTGTCCATGGCCATACTCTGTCCTTCGGGCTACAGATTGGTCTCCTGAAATGGTAAGCACTCCACCTTGCGTGGGCATTTTGAGACAAAGGTAATTATGATGCGCTATAGCCCCGAACTAGTTTAGCATCCCTCGGCCGAAGATTGCGTTGTAAGCATATGGGGCGTCGACCACGTCGAAGATCACCTCTTCTACTCGGGCCAAAGGCACCTCTCCGAAGGCAACCTCGAGGCCTATCTGGTTGAGGGCATCGAGAGGTGGTCCTGAGAACCCTTGAAGTGGCCGGGCTGCCGGAAGCAGATGCTCCCGGGGTATGCACATCTGATCGAAGGCTTGGACGAAGAGTATGTCTGCGGAGCTTCCGCCATCTACTAGGATCCTTCGGACCTCCACTCCTGCTCTATCAGCAGAAATGACCAAGGGGTCAGCGTGGGGGAACTTCACCCCCGCGGCATCGCTGGTGGTAAACGAGATGGGCACGTGGGACCACTCTGGCATTGCTTTGGCGGAACTCGAGGTCCCAATGTGCCCGACCTCTCGGACGTACTCACGCCGCTGCCTTTTGGACATGCTCCCGAGGGTCCCCTCTCCGGAGATGGGCAGGACCACTCGCTTGCCGCGGTCTTGCGGGTCCTCCTGCTTTGGTGGTGGCATAATATTGGCCACCGGTAACCGCATGGGGCTTCAAGGGCACCGGCTCGGGCCATAGTTTGCACAGGCTCCGACCGTGCTGATGATGGGGCTTGGTCCGAAGCACCCCGCCCGGTACTTCGCTCAAGGTAGTCGCCCCGAAGGGCCAATACTGCCTTGCAATCCTTCGTGTCATGGCTCCTATTATCACCATGCACACAACAGAAAAAACTCTGACGCCTGCCAGGCATCCTTTCTTGAGGCTTTGGTGCCCCGGCCTTGAAATTCTTCGCCTGCTGGAAATTGGCAGGTGCCCTCGGAGCAGAAGGCGCAATGTTTAGTACCTCCGAACGAAAATGCTTCTTTCCCCGCTTGTGCTCATTGAAGCGGTTGTCTTGAGGAGGCTATAGGGGAGCGGAAGATTCGGGCTCCTTCTTGACTTCCCGGAGGGTGGACGATGGTGCTTCAGCGCGCTGAAGACAACCTTCTTCCGCCTTGGCATACTGATCAAAGTATGCCATCAGCTGCGCCACAGATGTCACTGGCTTCCGATGGAGTTTGCTGAGGAGGTTGGGGTTCAGCACTCCTTCGCGGGCGGCGTCGACTATCGAAGAGGTAGACAGGCCCTTAATCTGTGACTTGGTGTGGGCGAAGCGCGTGAAGTACTCCCGGAGTGTTTCTCCCGTCCACTTTTTCACCTGGAACAAGCTTCCTGTGGACATTGGGGCCACGAAGGTGCCTTGGAAGTTGCTCACAAATTTCTTCTTTATCTGCTCCCAAGAGCTGATTGATCCTGGCTTCAGAGACCAGAACCATCGGAGCGCCACGCCTTCAAGAGCGAGGGGGAAGCATTTTGCCATAGTGCTTCGCACCCCCCCGCTTGCTTCTATTGCCAGGGCATATGAGCGGGCGAACTCTCCGGGGTCCGACCCCCCAGAGTACTTGTGTAACTTCGAAGCCTTGAACCTGGGATCAAAGGGGACTCTTTGCAAGTCCAGGTGTAATGGGGACTCCTCATCGAAAGATGCGTTTTCGGCTTCTTCCGGGACTTGGACAACTTCTGGGAGGTTGTGAGCACCACAGTCTTGAGGCCCTTCGGGAGTCTCGGTGGAGGCTTGGGTGTGGAGGCGATCGGCAGCCTCCTGCCTCCACCTAGCTACTTCCTCCTGAATCCTGGCTAATTGAGTAGCCTCGGTTCCAGGAAGGCCTTCGCCTTCTTCTGAAGGTAGCTCCGGGTCTTGGGAACTGATGTAATCAGTCTGAAGCACCGTAGGAGGAGCTCTAGGACCCCTGGGTACTCGACGCCCAGCGGCCTCGGTGGGAATCACCGGAGTAGACGAGGGTCCGGCTCCTATGGTTCGAGGGGACCTTCGGAGAGGACCCGAAGTTTGACTCCGCTTCGGAGGCATAGCTAGCCACGAAGAGGTCTTGGAGATGGAGGACTTCGAATGACTCGGGAAGTCGAGAGAAGGCCTTCGGGCTGCACTAAGAAGCCCTTAACTGAAGGGTGCGCGGAATCCTGAAACTCCGAGGCTCCCTCCGTAAGTGGTCTTCGAGGTGCAGTCAGCAGCAGAGAACAAGCTTCTAGAACTGGGTCCCCACGGACGGCGCCAACTGTTGGCACAAAAGTTGCACCAACAGGTTCTCTGAGATCAAGAACGAACAAACAAAGAGTTTGTGCTTTAGGGCTGCCTCGAACCTCCGAGTCGGATAATAGCTCGAGTAGTCCGAACAGGTCTATTGAATAATTTGTCCCGGGATCCCTTTTACAGGGTACAGAGGGGGGTATTTATAGGTAAAAATGCATAAAGAAAAGACTAATTACCCTTAACTTACAACCGACATAGTGGGAACTATTCGGTGCTAGGAACAGGGTTATAGAGGGCAAAACACTATAAGGTAGATAGATAAGCCAAACGTCTTATCACTCTTGTCCTTCGGCTTCGGGGCCTTTGCCTTCCGTTCGGAGGGGTCATCGGGGCTTCACATCGCTGCACCCTTCGGCTTGGTGCCTCTACCTCCGAACGACTGCTCCCTAGCTTCAGAGCTCTTCACAACTCCTGGAGTATTAATCTTTAAGTCCTGGAAATGGGGTAATTTCCCCCAAGAGACCGAATCACCGGTAAAAACCGATAAGACGATAGAAATCCGTTACGTGGATGAAACGGACGATTCACGAGTTAACCGACAAGGACTTACCATGATTACAATGCGGCGGATGGATGGTTTACAGCGCAAACCAGCAAATATGGACATGCTAAACTAAACCTAGGGCAAGGAAAGTAGATTGAATGTAAATGTGATTCAAGGTAGATAATAGATTGGATCTGATGAGTGCAGAAGTGTCCCGATCTTTCGATGAGAGGATAAGATAAGTTCAATTAGAGGGAGATGACGTTGACGATCCGACTACAACCATACAAGAGGTTTGTGTTGCGCCTTAGCGATCGATACACTAACTCTGGAGGTTGTTGTGTCCTTGCGGTAGCACGATTAACCCAACCACGAGGGTATTTGTTCCTGCAAGCAATCGAAGAACAGGCAAGAACAAGATAAACAAGCAACTCAGATTGATAATAAGGTGGAGTTCTGTAACGTGTATCAGGCAAACTAGACGATCACGGGATTACACGGCAAAGTAGCGAGGCTAAACTTTGATCTAAACAAAACTCAATCAAAAAGTGGCGGCTAGGGGGTATTTATAAGGCTAGGGATGTGTGGAGGTCGGCCAAAGTTAACCCTAGATGAATACAACTCGGTTACAAGGCCCATGGGCTTAAATGGTTCGGACTGGAAAAGGAATACACATTGTTTTGATGATTGCGATCTCATCGTATAGAATCTGGAGGTGTGGCTAGATCGGTTGGAAAGAGGACTTCGCAAGCTTTCCAAAACGTTCAAGATCATCCAAATTAGAGCTTCCATGTAATAGTTATGCATGATTGAATCTGGTGTTGTCTCAGCAGTCCGAGTCCGAATTGAAAACGTGTATAACTTTATCTCTACCTTCTCTTGGCACAAAAGTGACGTCCCAAACTTATATTCTATCTTTGGATGGCCTTTACTTGGTCCCCAATCAACTTCCATTATGTTTCGTTCCCTTGATGTACTCTCAATATGTCGCTTGATCCATGTAAGTATTTCTGTAATTGAATAGCAACACATTTCAAGGTGTAGCATACATTGTTCAAATAAATAAAATATAAATCTAATATAAAATGCATGCACCTTGGCTTGTTTATTATAATTCATAAGCATGGTCATATCCCAACCGTTGTTGTCCTCATCATTCTCTCCTTCTTGGCTACAAACTGTCCTCGGTTTGTTCTTGTATTCGTAGTCATTGTAGCTCCTAGCAAAAAAAATATCATTGTGCAATATCACTTGTTCTTTTGTTACATTGAGAGTAGGAGGAAACCAACTCACCTTAGTATTTTGTTGCTCAAGTGTGAGTGAAAAATCACCCTTGATAAAAGGAGACAAAACTGTGATGTTGTTGAACATCTTAGCACACTCTCCTTCTTGAAAACAAACCTGTGTATTTAAATCGAAACAAGATGCTCTCGAGATAATAGGATTAGTTAAAACACCTTGTTCAAAACTATTGTTTTCAGACTTTACATGCAATTTCAAATCTGAACATATGTACACTCTATGCACAAAGTATACTCCTTGATCATTGTATTTGCTAATTACATGAAAACTCATTTGACTAGGATATGGCAAGTCAGTTCTAGTGAGTAATTTCTCATTTAAAATACTAAGTTCACAAAGATCATCAAATTCAATATAACCCCAAGTATGTAATGACGGCATCAATTCAAGTTCTTCCTTTTCACTAGTAATATGAATGACATTTTTTAAATCACTTAATGGTTCAACATTAACATGTTCATTCAATAGTTCTGGCATCGATATAAGTGAAGCATTGCACAACTCTTCTTTATCACAAGGAACAACATCAAAATCATCTTGTGACAAAGGAATTTCAGAAATAGGTTCCACTACTGTTTGCACTAAATTAGCATGATAAGTGGACAAATGTGGTTCAGAATAAGCATACTCACCTTGGTTCATCTCATTATTACCTTTAGCAGCCTCAAAAACCAATGGGGGTATCTGTGACGCCCCAATTTATCGAAATCAGAACATTATTGAATTTCCAACGAAAAACAATAATACAAGAGGTTCATCATACGACAACGTACATACGGCAATCATTCGTGGTACGCAGACCACAATTATTACAAAGGAGTAAAAATAAAATAAACAATTAAAAGCATTACGAACGCCCTCTTCAGGATCTTCTTCTTGATTGGGTCGCTACTCCAGACCACCTTTCTCGTAGTAGGCATCCTCTAAATGGTGTGTCCAACGGGTATGAGTACAAAAAGTACTCAACAAGCCACCGCAAATGCAATAGTAATGCAAGTTAATAACGAAGGAAGGAAAATGGCTAAAAGTGCGGAAAAGTACATTTTTCAGATGTTGCATTTAGTGTAGTCAGATTTAATCATGCGGAATAATAAACATGAACATCATAATACCATCTAACTCGAGGAGTATGTTTTCCCTCCCCGCACAACAGTCCTTACATGTCAAACCATCATGCACATCCATTTAAAAGTAAACTAACTGTGGGATGTCACGCAACCCGCCCTTGACCGTGGGCTCGGCTTTTTGAAAAGAATAATGACTCTGATCAGAGGTGTACTACTGTACCCACAAGGCACACACTCATCCCAAACACCAAGGTGTAACGATATGACCCATACGACGGGAACTCGTGCCAAAACCTTAGCATGAAATGCTCCAAGCGATAACCACCCGCTCTAGGTTTCGCCGGCGCGCCGGGCCGCATCCCGGCTAATGTCGCACCCCCTTTTATGCCACATCGGTACAAGCCACCCGCAGGTGCTGCTTGACCCATCTCCAAGTGGTGGCCTCGGTTTGGAACACTCCATACCTTAGTTAGGACTTACCCATTAGACTTGTGGTTTGTACGGAAGTGTATTGCAACGGATCCCACAGACTGATCCTTATAGTGCCCTGGGTGCTACCAACCAATGCCCTAGCTTGCACCCGGAACCCACCATGCATCCACTCTCAACCATAACTCTATCACCAACAGCATTCCAGAGATGAGAATAGCGGGGATCATATAGTAGATTCCAATCGCTACGACTCATTTTTAATCCTATAGCAATCGTGTCAATACATTGGACACTAGCTAGTAGTACTAATCATATGGTGACAAGGAGTTTAGGCTAGATAGCATGGCTTGGGTTACACATCGAGGTCGGGGGATCCTAATAAATATATTGTAAGGGTTTCATTTGACTAATGAATGTATATCCTATGTGTTTTAGCGATAGTTTAGTAAAACATGGGTTCAATATGCTCAAAAGATTGGTTTGGTGACTTGCCTTGTTCAGCGAAAGGCGACAGGAGAATTTCTGGGAAGTATTCCAGCTCCTCGACGATGTCATAGTTTTCTCGATAAAAATAAATTAAACGTAACATTCAATTAAACAATCCAAAAATCACACAACATGTATATAAGCTTTCATTGGTTTGAACCAAGGGAAATAAGGTTGTTAAGTTTCTGAATTTTATTTTATGGATATTTTAAAATTAACTTTAATGGAATAAAGGCCTTTCTAAAGAAGAGTAAAAATGTATTTTAACCTTCTAACTAATTTAAAATAGGAGGTTGAGTGTAAACATAGTGGACAAATTTGAAATGGACAAATTTGAGTTTATCCTAAAGTGCATATGAATATGTTATTAAATAAAAATAAAATACTCAATATAAACCTACTGTTTTTATTGCATTAACATGTAGAGAATAAAATTATAAATTTTCTGGAATTGAAATGGTAATTTTTGGAGTTAAAATGCGCAAGATATGAATTTTAGAAGTATAAAACCATTTTTGGAATTTAAATTAAACCAAAAACAGGCGTCGGTCCACGGTGAACCGGATTCACCGTGAACTCGCGCACTATGCGCATGCGCCGGATCCAGATCCACCATTGGATCGCGATCGGGCGGCCACAGGCGAGGCGGGGGAGTTAAGTTAACGTGGACGGCCAGAATTAAAACATCGAACCGGTACGCGATGGATGGCCCAGATCCATCGCGGGTTTTAAATACTAACGAACACACGAGATCACACCATACCGCTTAACTCAGATCTGACGGCATGGATTAAACCGAGGGACCGATTTAATCTCGGCCATCGGATCACGATCGCGCGGTCGAGGATGAATCCGACACGGCACGGGTATTTTACCCGCGCTGGTCATCTTCTCCGGCGATGGCGAGCGGGCCAGGGGCCACGGCGAGCGATGGCGATGGAGGCGTAGGGTTTAAATAGAGGCACTGGCAGGGCCAGGGGGCGTAATCGGGGGAGACCGGGGTAAACGTGGTTTTAAACGCCGGCGAGCTCGGTCGCAAGGGATTCACCGAACCTGGACGCGAATCGGCCAGAATTGAAGAGGGGAAACGGTCGCCGGGGATCGGGCGACGTAATGGCGTGCTCAATTCGGGGAGAGGGGGTCGGGAGCAGTGGATCCGAGGTGCATTAAGGCGTCGGCCGGTGAGGGGGGATTTGGGGGCGGATCTCGCGGGGGCGACGAATCTGACAGAAGGGGGCCACCGGTCAGCGGGTGCGGGGCGAGGGTGAGGCAACGCGACGCGACCGACAGGTGGGGCCGAGGTGTCGGGCGGGCACGTGCGCGGAGGGAGAGGGCCACTGACCAGTGGGGTCCACCTGTCAGTGAGAGGAGTGGGGAGGGAGTGGGCTGGGCCGGCCGATGGGAGAAGAGGGGGAAGGGGCCCGTTACTGTTTAAAATGTTTTCTGAATAAATTTAATTGCTGAAATTGGTTTAAAATATTTGGGCTACTTCCAAGGGTGATAAAAATTTGTAAAAATTCTCAAAAATATATCTTGGCCTTGGGATCACATACAAAATTTTCTAGCCCCTGGTTTGGATGTTTTACCTAGGTTCTAGTTCAATTAAGCTTAGAAGGGCATTAAAGGCATTTCAAAATAAATTATTTCCAGAAAAATATATTAAATAGTATTTTTATTTCTATGAAAATTTGGGGTGTTACAGTATCTTCCTGCTCAAGTGATGGAATCATCACAGTAACCATCTTGTTTTCCTTATTTAGGCTTGTGCTATGCATATCCTGCAAAACTGTAGTAATAGGAGGCACAAGAGATTGCTGCTTCTTTGATTTCTTATCATCCTTGCGTAACAAAATTGGAGATTCAGAATCTTTATCATCAAATAATTCACATTGCTCTTGCTTTCTACCATTACACAACCACTCACGCAAAATCTGACTCTCAACATTGCAAGCAAGCAAAAACAAGTGGCCTAAATGATTATATGTGGTATTAGCCAGCAAAATTTGTATTTTTAATTTAGCCATTTCAAAAATCTAGTCATTGTTTTTTCATGGCATTCTTCTAAACCACTGTATAGAATGCAGATTTTAAATTCATGGTAGTACTCTCTAACGGTTCTATTAGCTTGTTTCAATTTTTCTAATTTCTCACAAAGAGCACGCTTGTAATAAGAAAACACAAATCTCCTTCTCATCATAATTTTGCATTCATGCCAAGTTTCAGGTTTGTTGTCTGTATATGTCCACCAAAAAGATGCAGAACCGGTAAATGTTTTGCTAGCAACCCTAATCATTTGAGCATTAGAAAAATCATATTTATCGAATTCTTTATCTACTGCTAGCTCCCAATTGACATACGATTCAGAATCAAACTTACCATCAAATAAAGGTAGAGATGATTCTACCTTTGCTAGATAATATTTCAATATATCACATCCTTCATGTTGAGCACTCTCCATGTTGTGGAAAATCTGACTAGGAAGTTTTAGCTGAGCATGATCGTCATTTATCTCCTTACGCAATCCTATCATGATTAGTAGTGAACAAGAAACATACACAAGAATATGCACATTCCTATCAACTACTAGGTTATGTAGGCTAAAAGGTCACACACACTCAATCTTTTTACCAAGCTCTTACAAGTTCTTACCAAGCAAGACAGGAGGTGACGGCACCCGCAAACACAAACAACTTTAGGAGAAAGGTGTATCAATGCTTTATTGCTCGTCTTGTAGAGTAATAGCCGAGTATGTGGAGCTATAGGTGGGCAAAGATACTAACAAAGGAAAAAATAGAACCACATTAGTAAATGTAAGTTGAATAATCGTTCAAAGTCGGTACTATGCTGGTCCTAGGCTAGAACATACTAGAGACGCGAGCCTAGACACAAACGATACCACCAAACCGACAAAGGTAGAACTAGCTTTCGTATTTCTCCACTTCTTTTTTCTTCTCCTTTTCTTTATTCTGCTCTCTCTTTTCTTTTTTTTGGTGCTGCTTTTTTTAGCACCTTTCTGCTTTTTTCTTCTCTTTTCTCTTATATTTTTTCTTCTCTTTTTTAATAACATCAAATGAAAAAGCCTTAGTATACACAAAATCTTAATTCAAGACTCCTGAACTTGTACGATACAAAACAGAAAGGAAATGACCGAATCTGAAGTTAACTCCAAAAGGAAACTTGAAGATCTCGTTGTTAACTTTCTTAAAAGTATCTAAACTCTTCAATCCGAGTTGGCATGTGTGAGATATGATATTTTTATTAACACCTGCATAGCCTGCTCGAATCCAATCTTGAATTCCAATAAACCAAAACTGACTCCAATTTGATCTATACTCGAAAACTAAGGGATAAAAACACCCTAACACTTGATAAACAGATCCAACACGGTGGTAAAAAAAGTGATAAGAACTCGAAACTCTAAATGAACTAGACGCTAAGACCAGCAAGTTGACACAATGATGCAACCAAAAAACTCAACAAACCCTAACTAAGCAGTACTAGTAAAAGGCTCAAAGTGTTTTGGAATATGAGACTGATCTAATCTACTATATTTTTTTTGGTTTTTTTGGACTGTAGGAAAAACATTACGATAAAAATAGGGAGTCTCTCACCGATCAACCTTGCTCTTTATACCACTTGATGAGGGCTAGGAGTGTCCCGATCTTTCGATGAGAGGATAAGATAAGTTCGATTAGAGGGAGATGACGTTGACGATTCGACTACAACCGTACAAGACGTTTGTGTTGCGCCTTAGCGATCGATACACCAACTCCGGAGGTTGCCGTATCCTTGCGGTAGCATGATTAATCCAACCACGAGGGTATTTGTTCCTGCAAGCAATCGAAGAACAAGCAAGAACAAGATAAACAAGCAACTCAGATTGATAATAAGGTGGAGTTCTGTAACGTGTATCCGGCAAACTAGACGATCACGGGATTACACGGCAAAGTAGCGAGGCTAAAATTTGATCTAAACAAAACTCAATCTAAAAGTGGTGGCTAGGAGGGTATTTATAAGGCTAGGGACACGTGGAGGTCAGCCAAAGTTAACCCTAGATGAATACAAGTCGGTTACAAGGCCCATGGGCTTAAATGGTTCGGACTGGAAAAGGAATACGCGTTGTTTTGATGATTGCGATCTCGTCATATAGAATCTGGAGGTGTGGCTAGATCGGTTGGAAATAGGACTTCGCAAGCTTTCCAAAACGTTCAAGATCATCCAAATTGGAACTTCCATGTAATAGTTATGCATAATTGAATCTAGTGTTGTCTCAGCAGTCCGAGTCCAAATTGAAAACGTATAGAACTTTATCTCTACCTTCTCTTGGCACAAAAGTGACGTCCCAAACTTATATTCTATCTTTGGATGGCCTTTACTTGGTCCCCAATCAACTTCCATTATGTTCCGTTCCCTTGATGTACTCTCAATATGTCGCTTGATCCATGTAAGTATTTCTATTATTGAACAGCAATACATTTCATGGTGTAGCATACATTGTTAAAATAAATAAAATATAAATCTAATATAGAATGCATGCACCTTGGCTTGTTTAGTATAATGCATAAGCATGGTCATATCCCAACCGTTGATGTGCTCATCAGGATCTATTAGGGTTTTTTTGGGGGTCTCCTTGAATCGGCCTTGCCTCTATTTATAGAGGTTGGTCATGAGTTCTTGGGCTCTAAATGGACTTAGACACGAGTTCCAAGTTGTCAATAATTAATTAGAGATAAAAAGGATCTAGAATCAGCCAATCTAAATCGAATACAGAGTAGGTCGGTCTTGCAGGACCTATTATCGGTCTGACCGAAGTGGAGCCGGTCAGACCGGCAGTACATGGCCGGTCAGATCGGCCTGTGCCAGGACTTAGCATATTTTCGGCTAAATTACCAAAACTTGATATTTTGACAACTTTAACCATTAATGCCATTTTTTTCTATTAACAACTGGGCTTGAGCCTTAACCAAATTTTGCCATAAAAAATGCTCTGTTATATTCCTTTGTGTTAACATTATTTTGAATATGTGATGATGTGACATTGAGAGTCATGAGAACATAGCGTCATGTAGATCTCATATAGATGGTGCATAGTTTACACAAGTATAATAGATGCATTATACTATACCTCATATATGTCATATAATTTTAATGTGAGGTTTGCACTTGATTTTTGTTTTAAAAATTTTTCATTATATAATGTTTGAAAATTAAGCTGATTTGGCAATGTTAATTGCATATGTATTTCAGGCTCAATTTTAAAATTATATGATTGTGCGAGAAATTGAGAAACTTTTGTTGCAATAATCATTTTAGAAATGTCATACGGAATGCGAAAAATTTTCACAAACACAACGAACATTTATATTTAATATATTGTTACTTCGACTGGACATTATAATAATACTATACTAGACATATGAACAATATTACACTTTTCATGGACTTGAAACATGAAAATACTACTAAAACAATATTGTATATACATATTATTTTTATTTTATTTAATCACACGCATGCATCCTGGTTCGGTTGATGGGATGAAATGATGGGGCCTAGGTGGAGAGGCGTGCAGTTGGATTGGAGGAAATAAATGTTGGCTTGCGGGGAAGCTGCGCTAGCCGCCAAATTCAAAATTTTTGCCCCCCAACTCCTGGAAACATGCGCGTGAGGGATCATGAATCGTTACCTTGTAACACGAGACGCGCTAGTGCAACGGAAGAAGATGTTGGGGATGCGCATCCTCACTTATCCTCATCTCACTCTGCCCATTCCTCGATGATCCAATTGGCAAAGACCGACGATGTCCACATGAAGAAGACGATGAGTGTCACTGTTCGAGCAACGCCATGTAATTTTCCAATCCGACTACCTCGAGGGGCCCAGAGACGTCTCTCCTGTTATTAGAAGGGTAAATTCAATCTTGACCGCTCACATCCCTCAACATGTTTCACAACACACCTAAAAATAACCCTTATGACTACCTAGTTACGGAATAGCGTTAGGAAGCATCTAAGTTGATGTGGACATAATCGGCTAGGATATGACCATGCTTATACTTTATAATAAACAACCCAAGGTGCATGCATTGTATATTAGATTTACATTTTATTTATTTGAACCATGTATGCTACACCATGAAATGCGTTGCTATTCAATTACAAAAATACTTACATGGATCAAGCGACATGTTGAGAGCACATCAAGGGAATGGAACATCATGGAAGTTGATTGGGGACCACGCCAAGACCATCCAATGATAATGATGAGCACGGGGACGTGCAAATGGTTGGGCCGGTCTTCTGATAGGTACGATTGAGGTGACGAGTGGATGTTGATGCTTTAAGGTTTCCGATTAGGCACCAAAATATTGCAATTGCTACAACCTCTTATCTAGTCGTTATCAACCACGCTTTCATGTAGTCAACCTCACCACGAAGGTTTTGATCTTACAAATAAATCGTAGAACTTTGCAAGAACAATGTAAACACAATCTGAAATTGTAGATGATAATTTGAAGATTGAAAGTTTTGGGTTTTAGAAACTGGTATACGATGAAACTGCAATGGCAAAATAATCTAAGCAAAACCCAACCCTAAATCGTGGCGGCTGCCAACTATTTATAGGGTTTATAGAATAGAGTTATGGGTCATCCCCTAGGAATATGGGTACGTGCCCTAGAAGGACTCTATTCATAACGAGAACCTAGACTTAGCTAAGTCAGGTGGCATCATATACTAGTCGGTCTGATGATCGGACAAGGACATCATCCAATGGTGACGACATTCAACCAAGGGTTTATTCTGATAGAGGTCCGAGTGGTGGACGATGCCGATAGAGTGTCACAGTCGGCTGCCGAGTGGAGCTCAATCGAAATTGTTGGTAGTCGGTCGATGGCTGATTGAGATCTGATTGATGGCCGATGTCAATAGAGGTCGTAGCCTACTGCCGCTTGTGGTCCATGTGAAGATTGATGGTCGGCCGATGGTGTTGGTGATCAGTCTAATGGCTTAAGCTGATGGAGCTGGTGTTCACTGAATAGCCGATGCTGTTGGTGATTCGAGTGGAGGCCGATGCCGATGGGGGTCATAGTCGGCAATCGGCCCGATCCATCATGTCTTCTCCCATGTTCCTAAGTATAATACATTCAAAACCGGAACTGAGTAATCGACTCATAGGATAGTTGGTCTGAGTAACAAGGAGCGAATTCACCTGATCATTGAGTTGTCAGACTCGAGCTTGAGTCATTGGTCCTTGGTACTCAGGTGTGGGTGTATCGGCCATGGGGATGTCCTCATCATCCTCTCCTTCTTGAATTGGAGTCATTCTCGACTCATCGTCAAGTTCGTCTCACAAGTAGCACTTCAAATCGGCGACGTTAAAAATGTTGTTGATGCCATAATCTGCAGGTAATTCAATCTTGTATGCATTATCATTGATCTTTGCAAGTATTTTAAAAGTTCCTACAACTCGAGGCATCAACTTAGATTTTTGAAATTAAGGAAATATATCCTTTCGTAAATGTAGCCATGCCAAATCTCCTGGTTTAAAAATAACCTCATTTTTACCTTGGCTACTAGTCAGTTGATATTTAGCATTCATGCACTCTATGTACTCGGTAGTTGTTTGATGCATTTAGAGGACAAATACAACTCGTGTTTTCGCATCAAAATTTAACTTCTCTGCAGATGGTAGAGGTAATAAATCAATTAGAGCATGAGGATGAAACCCATATACCACCTGGAATGGACTTAGTTGTGTGGTGGAATGGAGTGATCGGTTGTAGGCGAACTCAACGTGAGGCAGACACTCTTCCCACATCTTCAAATTTGTCTTCAACACAGCTCGCATCATCATAGATAATGTTATGTTGACCACTTTGGTTTGACCATCTGTTTGAGGATGGCATGTAGTAGAAAATAGCAGCTTGGTTCCCAATTTGTGCCACAATATCCTCTAGAAGTGGCTGAGGAACTTTGTGTCGTGATCGGACACAATTATGTGTGGCACACCATGAAGGCGAATGACTTCCCAGAAAAACAAATAAACAACTATTGTAGCATCGTCGCTCTTGTGACAAGGAATGAAATGTGCCATCTTAGAGAATCTATCGACAACCACAAATACACTATCTCTCCCCTTCTTAGGTCTAGGTAATCCCAAAACAAAATCCATAGAAATGTCTTCCCAAGGGACACTAGGGATAGGTAAGGGCATATATAATCCATGGGGATTAAGGCGAGACTTAGCTTTATTGCACGTAGTGTATCGAGCTACGTAGCGCTCCATGTCACACCGAAATGTCCCATTAATCCTCCACCGTGTGCTTCCTGCAAAAATAGAAGACAAACAGAACTGGCTGGAACACACAGCTTGATAGCACGATATAGTAACCCATCAGTCAGGATGTAGTTGTGCCAAGTTCTTCCTTCTTTGCATTGACTAAAATGTCCTTTGAAATTTGGGTCCGTGGCATATAATTTCTTAATTGTCTCTGTTGGCGTAAAAGATTACGCTAACAGGTTCTCTCAGATCAAGAACAGACAACCAGCTAGTTCGTGTTTAAGGACTATCTCAAGCCTCCGAAAGGATAATAGTTTAAGTAGTTCGAATGTGTGTATTACAACAATTGAGTACTCGATCCCCATTATAGGGTAGAGAGGGGGGTATTTATAGGCAAAATTTTTTAAGGAAAAGACCTATTTACCCCTTGATTACAACCGACATAGTGGAAACTATTCGGTATCCTGAATAGGGTTAAAATGGTAAAATCTAGCCGAGGAAAATGGATAAGCCAAACGTCTTATCAACCCTGTCGCTCTGCTTCGGAGCCTCATATCCTGCGGAGGGCTCCTTCGGACTTCAGATCGAGGCACCCTTCGGCTTAACGCCTCCACCTTCGAGTATGAGCCCATCGGCTCCGAAGCTTAGTGAGTCTCTTTGAACTGTTAATCTCTAAGTCCTGAAAGTGAAGCATTTTCCCCTAACAGTAGCCCCTCGAATACGCCTCTCTGAATTTAACTTGTACAGAAGGGAGGCAGTATACGCAAGGAATATTTTCATATTCTGAGACTTAGAGAAAATTTGAACACATTACAGTCTTTCGGAGAATTTCGGATCCAAAACATTCGGACCCCGACTCCGAGTTCTCAATGTTGTGTGAATACTCCGTGGGAAATAGAACTGTTACGAAGCCCAAACATCGTGAGGAACCGTTTGATTATAACTGTTACTGCGCAAGTAGCCGTTACGCTCTATAAAATGTAACGGTCGAAATTTACGGCAGTCTCTCACCGTTCCACTTTCTGGACCCACCTGCCAGTGACCGAAGTCGAACCTGCAGTGTGAATGCGATCGAAGCATAGCAATCATCGGACGATTATAAAAAGGGGATTAGAAGTTACCCAAGACTTTTTACCGTACTCAGCATCTACGAATCACTTTCTTCAACCTTCAATTCTCACAACCTTCCAATCCACCGAGCCATGGCGAGAACCAGCCACACCGTTCCAGCAGTGACGGGCACTCTGGCGCAGAGGCAAGCTTGGGCCGCCTCGGCCGTGGCAGTGATGGCGGGAGCTCCGGGCGATGCCTGGCCCAAGAACCCCCAGGAGCTCCGCCCGCCATCCAAGAAGAAAATCCTTAGAGCTTCCTCATCGGCCAGTCCACGAGCACCGCCGAGTCCATTGAAGAGGTCGTGGAAGGGAAGCTGGGGACAGGACTGAGGACTCGAGTCCCCGGGTCGGAACCAACCCCGAGGCCACAGAGCGGAGATGTCGTGGTTTTCGAGGCCTTCTTTGAGGCAGGCTTGGGACTTCCTGCCATCGACTTCCTAGCGGAGGTACTAGATATGTTCCACATCACCTTACCTCAATTATCTCCCAATGCCATCACCCGCCTGGCTGCCTTCGAATGGGTGCTCCGGGCCGAAGGGTGCGAGGGACGATTGGAGGTCTTCACCGCCACCCACGAAGCCATCTACCAGCTGAAGCCGCAAGACGGGCCCGGGGACACCAAGGTGATAACAGCCTTTGGCAGTGTCAACTTCTAGTTGTGGAGGGAGCACGCCCAACACTTTCCCGCGAAGGCCATCAACGATCGATGGTACACCAACTGGATCCTTCGGTGGTTCTACGCCGAAGTCGAAGAGGACTCTCCCCTCGCAGGGCCTCTTCAGGAGATCTAGTTCTGGAAGGAGGCTGAGATTGCTCCGAACCCTAGCCTGCTCTCAACGCGGCTAGGGCTATTGACCTCAATGGCTCGCCGCATGAGCATGCGCGACCTCACCAAAGAGTTCATTGCTCTTCGGATTCCACCTCTCGGGGCCAACTGGCCGATAGTGTTTCAACAGGCTTCGGAGGGTGAGCTCCGAACTTTAGGTAAGACTTCAACTCCTGCAATAATATGTTAGATGATGAAAATAACATAGTTATAATATGTTACCCTTTTTTCAGCGGCTCCACTAGCGCTAGCTCTGGAGGAGATAGCTCGGGCCACCGAACGGGTCCTCGGAGCCCCTACGGTGGCTGAAAGACAGAAGAGGCTAGAGCTGGTGGGGAGCTGGGAGCGCTCCAACAGAGTGTGGGGAGCTCTCGGGATGGTGCCCCCTCCTCTGCCAGATTTTACCTCGACCGGAGCGACCCCATGGAAACGGAAAGCCGTCGCTAAGCCTCCGAAGAAGGCCAGCAAGACCCCGCCTAAGAAGAATAAGGTGGCGAAGATCCCTCCGTAGCTGGCTCTAGCCTCATCTACTTCGTCCTTGGACGTTCGGAGCTCGACTTTGGAGGATTCCGGGGACGAGGACTCCAATGCCCAACTGGCGAAGACCTTCGAGAACTATCTCTTAGAGGGCGACGAAGATGCGGCAGGGGTCCCAGCCGAAACTTCTGCTCAGGAGGTTGCGGAGGTAGATTCGGCACGCACACTTGTGCCCGCTGTCGTGAACTTGGAGCCGAACCCCGTCGCCCCCAACTCGCCCGTAGATGGGGTGAGCACGGCGGAGGTCGAGGTTCCAGCGGAAAACACGCCGGAGAGGGCTTCGGGATACGACATCGACGAGATCCTCCGGATGTACGAAGTCCTGGATGACCCGACGATTTTGCCTCACTGTGCCTCCGAAGGTATACTTCGAATCTTTTACCTTGGTAGATTCCTGCAATAATTTTTACTTGTAAATGCTCACCAAATATCTTGATACTGCAAGTACCTCGAAGGGCGATGAAGTCCCGGCTGCACTCGAAGTCCCAGCTTCTTTGGGGGTCGTGGTTCCGATGGACACCTCGACTCCCTAGACGCCCCAGCTCCGGTGGTGGGGGCCGTGCCCGCCGATGCGGCTCCGGTGATCGAGGTCGCCCCTGCTGATGCGGCTCTAGCCAAAGGGGTAGCCGTCGAAGGAAGGTCCACCTCCACCTTAGCCGAGCCACCTGCCTTCGTGCCGGGGAGGGGCAAAAGCATGTCCAGCCTCGGACTCCCTCCTGGCCCGGCGACGACCTCGGCTAGCAACTCGGAGGAAGAGGCCACGGCAGATGATCGCCAAGCTTCGTCTTGGCTTCCTCTACTGGCTCCATTTTTGGAACACCGGACAGGCCTCCGGGCGCTTCTAGAGCCTCTAGCGGAGAAAAGCCAAGACATTGCCAATTCTGACTTGGTCTCTGCTCTGAGTGAAGCCAGGGCCCCGATGCTCAACATGGCCCTCGAAAGGGCTGCCCTTCAGGTATGAAAAGCACCACAACAATTTCTGATTAGTAATTGTGAATACTTGGTACTTAATTGTTCTTTTTGCAGCAATTCGTCCTTGCTAGAGCGGCAGCGACTTCCAATGAAGTCGAAACCAATCGACTTAAAAGGAAGGTTACCACCCTCCAAGCCACGCTCAAGGGCTCCGATGAAAGATCACTTCGGTTGGAGGAAGAAGTCCTCGAATAACGGAGGGCTTGGGCCAAGGACGACGAAGCCCTCCGACTAGCGAGGCAAGACAGCGACGCGCTTCGAACTTCAGCCCAAGAAGTTGAAGCCAAGTGCGTAGTGCTCCGAGCGGAGGTTGAGAAGCTACGGCAAGTGGCGGCCAATTCAAGCACCCAGCTAGTAGAGCTCCAAGGGTCTCTCAATGAAGCGATGGCCCAGAAGAGCTCCTTGCTGCTCCAAGTGGCCGAAGTGTCTGCTACTGCTGTGGAGCTGGAGAAAGCGGAGAAGAAGAATGCCAGTGCAGCGGAACATACCTTGGATGCCCTTCAGGGTACCTTGGAATATTTGGCACTATGTGCCCTTCGTCTTCTGCGGTGGCCAGCGAAACCCTCGATCGGAAACTGAAGAGGATTCAAGTGGCGGCGTCGCTGATGATGAACTCCAGAGTCCGGTATGGAGAGATCTCCGGTCAGTGTGCCGGAATTGGAGTTCTCCGCCACCTCGAAGCCCTTCAGATTCCCCTCGCTCCAGTTGGGGGTTCGACCCCTAGAAGCTTTGCCTCCGAGGACCTGTTGCATCCTTCTTCGGAGGTAGCCTCGGCCTGAGAAGTTTTCCGGTCAACCTGGAAGATGGACCACAAGGCTGCGGCTAAAGCTTGGATCGACGAGGCCCGCCAGCAGAAGCAAGCACAGACAAGGCCACCGCTTCCAGCTTCGCCAGCCTCGGCACCTCCTGCTCCACCAACCGACCCACAGGTCTAGCTTATAGGGCAATTATGTATAAGAAATCTTGTAAAGCCCCTTGCATTAATGAAAAGTTTATAAACGAAGGGCTTGTTTGGGTGTTTTGTTCTTTTAGGTTTCGTCTTGCCCTCCGGAACCTGACTTCGAAATACTGGATTTTACCGAAGGGCTCCGGAAGAAGTGGGCAAGCCTCGAGAGCTTAACACCCTACCACCGCTCTCACTTCTCTGTTCCACGCGGAGACAAAGGAGAGGTAACCCTCGAGGTTTTTCAAGAGGTCTTAGCTTATATCAAGGAAGTGGAAAAAGAGAAGGCATCTTCATCTTCCGAACACACGGATGGGTCTGACTCAGAGTACCAGGCCGAAGACCCTGCGGAGGCTAACTCTGAAAGACTTCTGACTTGGGCCGAGCTTTAATAGGAGCTTTAAGAGAATGCAACTCTAAACCAGCAACAAGACTTGAACAAAGGACTCAAAATCAACAAAGAAAGCTGAAATCAATCTGGCGAAAAGGCTCAAGAGGGTTTTGATAACAGTAGAACAAACTAACACAGAACAACGAAGTATTTTTGTGTGGCTTTTTTTGACTCTAGGAAAAAATGAGAAACACAAGGATAGATTGATACCTAACAGGCAACCTTTGCTCTGATACCACTTGTTGAGCACCGGGATGTGCAAATGGTTGGCCCGATCTTCCGATAGATATGATTGAGGTGATGAGTGGACGTTGACGCTTTAAGGCTTCCGATTAGGGACCGAAACCTTGCAATCGCTACATCCACTCGTCTAGTTGTTATCAACCACACTTTCATGTAGTCGACCTCACCACGAAGATTTTGATCCTGCAAATCAATCGTAGAACTTTGCAATAACAAGGTAAACACAATATGAAATTGCATATGATAATCTAAAGATTCAAACTTTGGGGTTTTACAAACCGACATATGGTGAAACTGCAACGACAGAAAAATCTAAGAAAAACCCAACCCTAACTCATGGCGGCTACCAACTATTTATAGGGTTTACATAATAGAGTTATGGGTCGTGCCTTAGGAATATGGGCCCGTGCCCTAGAAGGACTCTATTCATAATGAGAACCCAGACTTAGCTAAGTCAGGTGACATCATATACTGGTCGGTCCGATGATCATACATGGCCATCATCCAATGGTGATGACAGTCAGCCAAGGGTTGATTCTGATAGAGGTCCGAGTGGTGGCCGATGTCGATAGAGTGTCGCAGTCGGCTGCCGAGTGGAGCTCGATCAAAATCGTCTGTAGTCGACCGATGGCTGATGGATATCTGATTGATGGACGATGCCGATATAGGTCAGAGCGTGCTGCCGCTTGTGGTCCGTGTGAAGGTTGACGGTCGACCGATGGTGTTGGTGATCGGTCTGATGGCTTAAGATGGTGGAGCGGTGTTTGCTGAATAGCCGATGCCATTGGTAATCCGAGTGGTGGCCGATGCCGATGGGGGTCGCAGACGGCAATCGGCCCGATCCATCATGTCTTCTCCCATGTTCCTAAGTATAATACATTCACAACCAAAACTAAGTAATCCACTCATAGGATAGTTGGTCTGAGTAACAAGGAGCAAGTTCACCTAATCATTGAGTTGTCGGACTTGTGCTTGAGTCATCGGTCCTTGGTACACAAGTGTGGGTGTATCATCCATGGGGTGTCCTCATCAGATAATATACAAGTTTGGGACGTTGCTTTTGTGCCAAGAGAAGGTGGAGATAAAGTTTTACACGTTTTGGAGTCAGACTCAGACTGCAGGGACAACATCATATTAAAATGTGCATAACTTTTACATGGAAGATCCAATTCAGATGATCTTGGACTCTTTGGAAAGCTTACGAAGTCCTGTTTCCAACGGATCTATCTACACCACTGGATTCTATACGAGTAGATAACATTCACCGAAACAATGCATGTTACTTATTCAGTCCGAAACCCATGGGCTTTGTAAATGAGTTGTATTCATCTAGATTTCTCTTTGGACGACCCCCACATGTCTCTAGTCTCTTAAATACCACCTATATATAGAGGTCACTGGCCCTAGCAAAGTTGACTATTTATTTTTTGAAATTAGATTGATTCAGATTGAAGTGGTATTCTACATTGTATTGTTCGTCATGAATTCCTCTTTGTTTCTATCAGGAATTTTACCTCCATCACTTTGTTTTGATCTGGTGTGTTTGCTACTGGGAAAGTCATGTGTTATCTATTGTTCCATTGGGAATTTGGAGATAGCAGCCCTACTTCGTGGCCGGCAGCTACATGTGCTAGTGTGTGGTGTTGCGAATATCTATAGGGTTGAGATCTGTTGTATTGGCAGTAGGGGAATAGTTGGAGAATCGTTAGAGGTTGACAAGTTATCCTCCATTTACATCAAGCTCAGCGAGAAAATTAGGCCTCCCCATATCATCTTAGTATCAAAGCACCGAGTTTACTTGGTGAGCAACATTAATCTGTTGTTAGGTTTTAATTTTTTCCCATCTATAAAAAGACACAAAAATATTAGGTTTAGATTTGTTTCCATAGCGTAGATTGCATCAGTTTATATATTTTTGTGCTGGTTGTACTCCTTCTTTGGTGTAACTTTTACCTGATTTTTTTTCTGAACCGAGTCATAGAGTCTAAGTTTCAATCTTGTCTTGTTGTTTTCATCAGAGTCAAGAGTCTAATTGTATTGTGTTATTTATGTTTGTTCTATCCGAGTCCACATAAATTCCTCTCTTTTTTGTTTGAGAACCATAGCAAGCCAATCTTGTTCGTAGGATTTTTTCCCTAACCCACGAGACTAGCATTTTGACAATTTTGGGGACTACTCACGTAGGTTTGTCAAGTGTTTCCGGTTGTTGGCAGTGCTAAGTTTTACTCCATCAAAAAATTGTGTTAGCAGAATACAAAAAAGAGAGAAATAACTATTCTATCCAAAGTATATAAAAAATAAGGAATGAAAAAAAGAAAAGTGATTGAAAGTGTTTAATTCTGTTTGGAGTTTTTATTTGAAGTTTCAAGTTATGTCCTGCCTCTTTCGTTTCACTAATAGATGTGAGCATTCTTGTGACCCCTTATTTGAGTTTTTGCTAGCGTTCTCCCTATGCGTTGCATCACGAGCAGTAATCCGACATTGATTTTAAGCTCATCCCTAAAGTTGCAATCGCCCCATTTATCTCCACGTGTGTGTTTCCAATTGAGTCATGTGTCATACAAACAACACTAGGATTGGTGAATTGGTGTTGTTAGGTCTCCCAACCAAACTCCACTATATACCTTGGTCTGTTATGTGATTGTTTTTACCCTTGGTATTCGCTTCATCACATTCATCCATGTTCCACCCGTACAAGTCGGTAATCTACTCTAATTCACTTTGGAATGGTAAGATACATTGTTTTCTTTTAGTTGAGAGAGTTGAGAGTTGTCTCACATATATCCATTTTTTCTTCTTGTTCTGTTTATCTATTTTGTATTTACTGAATCATGTCATCCGAGGATGAGGGTATTGCTGTTTTGCAGAAAAAGAATCTTGCTTCGCTGGTGCATTGGAATGAACAAGTGACAACACTTCAACATGTGGATGAATCTGAAGATGATCGAGAGACAAGTGTTCATAATGATCAGCATGTCCACAATAATGGAGGCCATTGCAATGGAAGCCATGGCAATGGAGGTCGTGGCATTGCTCGTCGTCTACAGTTTGATGGTAATGTTACACCAGCTAACCATGAGGGTAATGGGCTGGGCAAACCAAAATCTTCCATACCCATGTTTGAAGGAACTGCAGATATTGAAGAGTACCTCACTTGGGAGCAAAAGATGGAAAAGTTGTGTCGCCTACATGATTATATAGAGAACAGAAAAATCAAGTTGGCATCTTCTGAATTTGCTAGTTATGCTTTGAGTTGGTGGGATAATCTAGTGCACACCAGACAAGAAGATGGTTAATCAACAATTGTTACATGGAGAACTATGAAGGAAATCATGTGTGGACGTTTTGTTCCACACAACTATATCCCCTCTCAATATGACAAACTACAGAATTTGAAGCAGAGTATTATGACTGTGGATGATTATTATCAAGAGATGAAGTTGAACATGCAACGAGCTTGAGTACGTGAACATCCTAAGCAAACCATGCAACTTTTTCTTTCTGGTTTAACATACAACATCAAGCGCATTGTTTGACATCACAAATATGATGACATGATAGATTTGTTACAACAAGGATGTGAGGCTAAACTTCAGATTGCTGAAGACATTAAGGTTGCTTGTCGTTCCATTGCAGCTAGAGGTAATTTTTCTTCTAGACTGAGTAGTGGAGCACCTACCTCCAACACTACCTCTTGAGTTTCTTCTGTGGGCAAGTCAGAAATTATTGCAAGAAACATAGTGCAACCTACTATTAGTGGTGTTAATTCTTCAATATCTACAGCAAGAAATCAAGATATGAGTTGATGTACATTTGGTTCCAAAGGTCACTTCAAGGGGGATTGTCCAAATAAAAAGGTAATGTTAGTCAATGAGGATTTAGAGTATGAAACAAGTGATGATGTTGTTCTTGCCTCTGAGATTACTTTGAGGCCAATGCCAACGCAGCAAATAGGGGATGAATTTCAGCAAAAAAATTCAGTTGATTTCTGATATGACAGAGTTTCGCAAGGATCCCACTTCTGTTCAACAGGAGCTCATGTGCAGGGGTGAGATTTTTATTACTAATGACAAGATCCCTCCCTCTCTTTGTGTTTCTACTATTTTGCAGGAGCCTCGCTGTCTAGTAAAGTGCAATACTGCACTAACCCCGAAGAAATGAATGAAATTCATAAACATGTACAAGAGCTTCTTCACAAAGGGTATGTCTATGTAAGCCTAAGTATTTGCGTTGTTCTTGCTATTTTGGTCCCTAGTACTTTCATGTGTTTGATGAACCATGTTTTGAGGCATTTCATTGGGAAATTTGTGGTTGTGTACTTCGATAACATTCTGGTTTATAGCCACAATGAATTTGATCATTGTGACCATATTCGATAAGTTTTGCAAGTGTTGCGCGATGCTAAACTTTCTGGCAATCTTGCTAAATGCACTTTCTGTAAGGATAGAGTAATATTCTTAGGCTATGTTATTGTTGCACCTTTGAATGAACATACAAAGAAGGGTGTTGAATTTGTGTGGGATGCATTACAAGATAATGCATTTGATGAATTCAAACATCGTTTAACTTCTGCACTGTTGCTTGTTCTTCCTCATCTCACTAAAGAATTTGAGACTGAGTGTGATGCTAGTGGAATTGGTATTGACGGTGTGTTAATGCAAGAACGGAAACCAATTGCATATTTTTCTAAAAAACTACATACTGCACAATTGAACTATCGTGTTTATGATAAGGAATTGTATACTTATTCTGGAGCACATTTGTCCACTTATCATGCTAATTTAGAGCAAACATTAGTGGAACCTATTTATGAAATTCCTTTATCACAAGATGGTTTTGATGATATTCCTTGTGATAAAGAATAGTTGTGCAATGCTTCACTTATATTTGTTCCACAACTAGTGAATGAACATGATGATTTTGCTGCTGAACATTTAAATGATTTGATACATGTTGTTCACATTGCTAGTGAAAAGGAAGAACATAAATTGTTATCTTCTTTAAATACTTGGGGTTATATTGAATTTGATTAACTTTGTGAACTTAGTCCTTTAAATGAGAAATTATTCACTAGAATTGACTTGCCACATCCTGCTCATATCACTTTTCGTGTAATTGGCAAATATAATGATAAAGGAGTATACTTTGTGCATAGAATTTATATATGTTCTGATTTGAAACTGCACGTAAAGCCTGAAAATTATAATCTTGAGCAAGGTGTTTTAACTAATCCTATTATCTCAAGAGTCTCTTCTTTTGATTTAAATACACAAGTTAGTTTTCAAGAAGGAAAGAGCGCTGAGCTGTTCAACAACACCATAGTCTCCTCTCCTTTCATCAAGGTTGACTCTTCACTGATATTTGAACAATGGAATGCTAAGGTGAGCTAGTTTAATCCTACTCTCAACTTAACAAAAGAACAAGTGATATTGCACAATGATATATTTTTTGCTAGGAATTACAATGACTACAAATACAAGAACAAACTGAGGATGGTTTGTAGCCAAGAAGAATGAATGATGTGGATATCACCGGCTGGGATATGACAATGCTTATACTTCATAATAAACAACCCAAGGTGCATGCATTCTATATTAGATTTACATTTTATTTATTTGAACTATGTATGCTACATCATGAGATGCGTTGCTATTCAATTATAGAAATACTTACATAAATCAAGCGACATGTTGAGAGCACATCAAGGGAATGGAACATCATGGAAGTTAATTGAAGACCAAGTCAAGGCCATCCAAAGATAATATACAAGTTTAGGACGTTACTTTTGTGCCAAGAGAAGGTGGAGATAAAGTTTTACACGTCTTGGAGTCAAACTCGGACTACGGGGACAACATCAGATTAAAACATGCATAACTTTTACATGGAATCTCCAATTCAGATGATCTTGGACTTTTTGGAAATCTTATGAAGTCCTCTTTCCAACGGATCTAGCTACACCTCCATATTCTGTATGAGTAGATCGCATTCACCAAAACAATGCGTATTACTTATTCAGTCCGAAGCCCATAGGCCTTGTAACCAAGTTGTATTCATCTAGGTTTTCTTTGGATGACCCCCACACGTCCCTAGCCTCTTAAATACCCCCTATATATATAGAGGTGGCTGCCCCTAACAAAGTTGGCTATTTATTTTTTTAAATTAGATTGATTCAAGTTGAAGTGTTATTCTGCCTTCTACTGTTCATCATGAATTCCTCTTTGTTTTGATCAGGAATTTTACCTACACCACTTTGTTTTGATTTGGTGTGTTTTCTACTGGGAAAGTCAAGTGTTATCTATTGTTCCATTGGGAATTGGGAGATAGCAACTCTGCTTCGTGGCCGGCGACTACGTGTGCCAGTGTGTGGTGTTGCGAAGAAGAAAAGCTTTCTCATGTGCACCTTGCAAATCTTCACATCACCTCTCTCTATGATTTCGCGGATCAGGTGATATCACTGAAGTATTTGTTTGGACTTCTGGTGTGACCTAGGCTCCTTGGCTTGCGCAATGGCACCACTATTATCACAATAGAGGCCACTAGACTGGACGCACTAGTGATAACACCTAGTTCAGAAACAAACTTTCTGATCCAAACGGCCTCCTTTATAGATTCTAAAGCTGTAATATACTCAGTTTCTGCCATAGAATCGACCACCGTCTCTTGCTTGGAACTCTTTCAACTCACTGCGTCTCCATTGAGGCAGAACACAAAACCAGATTGCGATCCAGAATCATATTTATCGGTCGGAAAGCTAGCATCGGTGTAACCACCTACAACGAGCTCATCATCACCTGTAAACTAGGAGCATCTCCTCAGTCCTTCTCATGTACTTGACGATACTTTTTACTATAGCCCAGTGACTTTCACCTGAGTTTGACTGGTATCTACTCGTAACACTTAGAGCGTAGGAGATATTTGGGTGTGTACATAGCATGGCATACATGATGGACCCTATCTTGGAGGGATACGAGATCACACTTGTTGATAGAAAAAATGGCATTAATGGTCAAGATTGTCAAAATATCAATTTTGGTAGTTTGGTCCGAAAATACACAAGTCTTGATCAAGCCGAAGCGTTGCAGGGCCGAAGGCCATTGAACAGTAGGCTTCAGAGGCCTTTTAACGGCATGCTACCTTCGGCCCGAAGGCCCTCCGGAGGCCTGCTTCACCGAAGCTTCGGCCCAAGAAGGAGGCTTCGGCAAGCCTTGCAGAAGGCCCACTTCAGGTTGTTTTCAAGATAGAGTTTGAGTCTGATTCTGGCTATTTTTATCCCTAAACTTGATTAGGCTAAATCCTACCAGATTAGCCTTAGAGATAAGTAGACTAGCCTTATAAATATAGTGGTGAGACCAGTTCATTAGACCCCCCAACACAATTCAACCACAAAGCCCTAGCTTTCAACCCGTGAAGTATCCGTTAATCTACGTAACAAATTGCTACATTCGTTTCCCTACTGCAACACTTAGCAAATTCAGTCCCCAAGCCAAATTGGCAGTTGATCTCTGTTCTGTTGCAGGTTTTAACACTCGAAGCCCCTTCGCTAGAGGTGTCCAAAGCCAGGAGACTGGTTTCGGAGGCTGCTAGAACACCCTTCAGCGGGAACCCCTACTTCGACTGCCCGTGCCGAATCCGTCACACTATTGTTGGTTTGGTCATGTCCGCACGCAAAAGTGCTCCGTAGCAGGCTTCGTCACGCCTACACTTCACACCAAATGAAGTCGTGCCAGCGCGTTGCGTTGGAGTATTTTTTTCGTATCAAAGACTTCACACCCAATTCCCTGCTGTTCGGAGGTGATCTCGCGTCAGAGATCTATTCGGAGCCTATCTTCGGCTAGATTGATTCGAACGCCGGAGGCTACCTTCGGTGGAACCCTTCGCATCGGACGCCAAAGGCCCCCTTCGGTGAATACTTTGCATGATACACTTTGAATCAGTTAGGCTCCGTTCAGCTGGCTGATTTATTTTATTTAATATATTTCTTTTCGGCTAATTGGATTATTTTTGTGTGAACTAATTACCTAGTGACTCCACCCTCTTGCCACTGTTAAGGGTAGTCAGAACATGACGTTAGTGTTGTATTACTCTTAGGCTTATTCCTAAGTATACTCACACTTTTGGATCGTCGAACTGACCCAAGTGCAGGGGCACGTTTTCGTGTCAACACACTTTTTGTCGACTCCGCTGGGGAGGGCCACACCAACATGACAAGTACATCTACATCAGCTACGGGTACATCTACAATGACTACTATGCCTACATCGCGATGGATCCCATGGGAGGCGCAGATATCGACAACCGCAACATCATGATGCCTACCCTAGAAGATATCCCCGAAGAAGACCTCAAGGCAAAGATGAAAGCGTTACAAGACCTCATGCTTGGGAGCTACGTCAAGACACGTCTGGGCTTCATCAAGCGCGACATCAACGTCCTCGACATCGCTCGGACCTAGGTAACACCAGTATCGCCTCCTTTGTCTTCTTTAGAAATTGAGCAAAAAATAGCCGCATCAGTAGATCAAGCTGTTAGCGCATCGCTAGCCAACCGTTTAGATTCAGCTGTTCGCTCTCAAGTAGAGGCGACACTTAGAAGGTTTGGCTTTACCGAGGCCATTCCTGCAACTCCAATCGCCAGTGCACCCCCGGTAAATCATATCTATAGTAGAACCGACGGTAGTACTAGAAAAACCATCATGTCTCCGGCCTCAACGTATACGGCCGAGACGAGTCATTACCAAACTAACCTCGTTCATTGCACGCCACCTACGCCTACACCAGTTTTTCCCGCGTTGCCCGCACCACATGCACAAACGCACAAGCCCGAACACGTCATATGCCTAGAGCCAGCACGTGAGGAAGACCCTCGTGGCCGACACACTGACATACCACCGCGTGTCGCGTCCCCGCATGAGAGACGCGTGCAGGCAGTAGGCCAAGACGACATAGAGGAGTGAATTCGTGCACTATTTAGGGAGTGCACCAGCTAGGATTTACCGGAAACCATACCCTGACCATTTAGACACTATGACATCCCTGAGTTCACCAAGTTCGACGGTGAGGGTAGAAAGACTACACTAGAGCATGTCAGCCAGTTCTTAGAATAGTGTGGAGAAGCTAGTGGATCAGATGCTCTAAAGCTTAGACTATTTTCTTTTTCCCTATCCGGCAGCACTTTCACTTGTTTTCGGCGCTCCCGCTGAACTCTATGCAAACGTGGGCTGAATTGGAACAGAAGTTCTATGACTATTTTTATACGAGTGAGACAGAACTCAGGCTATCGCACTTGACATCGGTTAAACAGAAATCCAGCGAGGGTGTCTCTGAGTACATCAAGCGCTTTAGAGATACCAGAAACCGATGTTTTAGTCTCAATATTTCAGAGAGGGATTTGGCAGATCTAGCTTTCAATGGGTTGCGCTCCGAGATTAAAGAGAGGCTAGACAACCAAAACTTTTTAGACGTTAGCCAAGTCTTACAACAAGCTATATTCCAAAAAGGCCGAGCCAAAGATAAAAAGTTTATTAAAACATTTAACAAGCCTAGAGATGAAGTCCACATCATGGAACATTCCGACGAGGAAGAGTTAGAAGAAGAGGAAGATTCGACTGACATGTACGCGACCGAATGGGTTTGGAACGCTAAGAGCAAACCTGTCACTTGTTCTGAACTGCAGCCGTCTCCCGCTAAGAGTCGGCCTAGCAAAGTCAAATACTCATTTGATATAACTAAGTGCGATAAAATATTTGATTTCCTCTTAAAGAACCATCTTCTCAGGTTGTCTAAAGTCAAGTCATTCCATCCGCCGGCGAACTAAAGAAATGCCCCTACTGTAAGTGGCATGATTCACATTCCCATTATACTAATGATTGCAACCTTTTTCATCGTCAGGTTCAATCGGCCATAGAAGAAGGACGATTGAAAATAGACCCCAGTCCAAAGATGAAGCTCGACAAAGACCCCTTTCCCGTGAACACCGTCGACCTCGACGAGAAGAGGGTGCTGATTCGGCCAGAGCAGGCCGAGTCAACTAAGGGGAAAGCGGTCATTATTGGATAATCATGCACACGCACACTTGTACCAAAGAACCCTGAAGTAGGAGTGTGGAAAAGAAATGTCAGCACATCTCCTTCGTCTAGGGCTCGCAAGAAGCCAAAGGTGACATATCAGATGTTGTTGAACAAACATCAGAAAAAAGCCAAGGGAACAGGCCCCGTGCAAGAGAGCTAAGACAACCGAGGGGGCCAAGGCAGTCAGAGGGTGGCTTCGAACCTCAGTGGCCGAACCCTCCGCACCATGGGTTCGGACCCCAACACCGAACCCTCCGCACAATGGGTTCGGACCTCAATGGCCGAACCCCCGCACCATGAGTTTGGCCCCCAATGGCCGAACCCTTCGCACAACGAACTCGGACCCCAATGGCTAAACTCAGCTCCGCTCTTGGCGAACCTTTCGGTAGGAGGATTCGGCCCGCAATGGCTAAACATACCTCTGGCCTGGCAGGACCCATCGCTAATATGGTCCGAAATACCGTCGACATGGCCGAACCACCCTCCGGACAATGGGTTCGGCTCACAGTGGGCGAAGCCGCTGGAGCCACCGATGCCTCCGCCATACAATTGGGCAGTGACCCCGTGGGCTCTATACACCTTGCTCCCCATGTACCCTTCACATTATAACATTATGTCTTGCTTTCCTTCGTAGTATTATAACTGGTAGGGACAAACAGACATAGCGAAAATGGAGACATCATCCACAGGTTGTCCGTAGTACCTCCATATTGACTCACAGAGGACGAAGCCAATGGAGATGAACGTGAAGAGGCGAAGGAGAGGGAGTTCGAAGCCATCACAGTCAAAGTATGGTCTCAGGAAGTCCCAATCGCAAAGGTCCCCTTGCCAAAGCCTGACGGAGGTAAGTCCCCTAGTCTAGTCGAGGCCAGCGCTGGAGCCTAGTCCGATCGGCCGAATGAGGCCAGTCTGACTGACAGGGTCCGCAGCGAAGCGTCCACCAATTATAAAACATGTGAGGCTGACCTGGGTGGTACCCCTTTGGCCAAAAATCATAGAAACAGGGTGGTTGCGCCTAGTACCAGGACACAACCATCTTGGGCACCAATGGGCATGTCCAAATGATAGAAAAGGAATATGCAACGCCTATGGGCACAAGAGATACACGAGAAAAAGGCCGAGGATGAACGGGATGCCATATTTGAGGAGATCCGCCCTCGACCAGTGGCGAGACAAGTATGGAGACCTAGGCCGGTTGAGACGAGCAACCCAACGTCCATCCCGAGCGATGATGACGACGACATGCTCGATGAAGATTATACGCCTATCTCCGAAGGACCCACAACTCAAGTGATGGACATCGATGTCGTCATGCTGCCTGTCGAGTTCGCCGTACCACAAGATGAGGCCAAGGTCACTTAGTTGAACCTCAGCCCACGCAATGCTATTTTTTAGAAACCTGAGGATACGTCTCGCCACCTAAAGCCTCTCTACATTAGGGGTCACATTGACGGGAAGCCGATCTCCAGAATGCTTGTCGATGGTGGTGCCACTGTTAACCTAATTCCTTACTCTCTGTTAAAGAAGCTTGGCAGGGGCGAAGAGCACTTAAAGAAAACTAACCTAATGTTCAACGGCTTCAACAGTGAGAGTTCTGAGGCAAAGGGCGTACTCTTCATGGAGTTAATAGTAGGTAATAAGACATTGCCAATAGCATTCTTCGTCATTGATGTACAAAGTAACTATAGCGTACTGCTTGGGTGTGACTGGATTCATGTGAATTGTTGTATTCCTTCCACTTTGCACCAATGCCTAATACAGTGGGACAGCGATGACGTAGAAGTCATACCAGTAGACACTTTGGCCCAGGTAGCATTGGCTGATGTATACATCGATGCCATCCACAACAAAGTAGAGTGTCTATCAGGGAGGGACCTTTTGGATTAAGACTTTGTTAGCGTGTCTGGAGGACGTTTCATACTCGTGTCTGTAAAGCCGGCTGGTGTAGCATGGCTATTTCTAAATTAGTAGCCATGTCTATTAAAGGTAATCTTGATTGGCTAAAGTCTCGTGTAGAGAAATATCGGTCTTCTAAAGACGGCATTGCCGAGGCCATTGAAGATTTTAGCGAAGTAGAGAAATTAGGACAAGTTTTTGCGTCAGCCGATCCTTTAGAAGAAGTCGACATAGGCAATGGTAGCATTCCAAGGCCGACCTTTGTAAACCAAAATTGTAGGACCGAAAGTAGCGACCAGAGGGGGGGTGAATGGGCGCCTAAAAAATTCTTTCGAATCAATGGCCTGATCCCAACACCCAATGCACCTCAACAGACTAAGAAAAGAAAGGTGAAACAGATCAACAGATCCTCAAAGGATCTAGCCTAACAACAACCGGTGTCCTAAACGAAAAGACACCAACACAGTGCTAATAGGCAGATTTAACAAAGCATTCGAAACATGGTAGATAAGACTTCACAGAAATAAGTCATCACAGCAATTGATCTAAGTGCACGTAAAACAAGATGAGAAGTTACTGTTCAAAATTTGTCTCCTGTTCGGTACTTGACGAAGGCTGCTTCGAGGTATGCAGTGTTGAAGCCTGTAGTGTCGAAGCCTGCTTCAGTAGTTGAGCGAAGTGTGTAGCTGCGGAAGCCTACCAAAATTCGAAGCCTACTTCGGATCGAAGTAGCTCCGGAACAGAACAAACGAAATATTCGGAACAGCAAGCAAAGACTCTGAAGGCTATTAGTGAAGAAACTTTGAAAACAAAAGCTACGGTGACTATCTTATGAAAAAAGAACTTCAAAATTCTGAATGCTAGGACAAGGACAACGCTATGTGGGACCCATGCAATAGCTTCGAAAAGTGATACCTCTGTTAGAGCATACTTCGGAAGAGCTAGATTGTAGCCAACGTGCAGGCTTCGAATACAGCAGCGAAGACAGAATGAGACTTGAGCTTCGAACCGAGGAATACTTCGAAATGAAGTAGGCTCTGCGAAGCTGAGGTCCGAAGAAATCCAGAAAACAATTCGAAGGAAATAGCTGCTGCAAAGTTTGCAGACTAGCGAAGTCCTACTTCATTTCGAAGGATGACTCCGCACAAAAAAAAGATTAATGAAACAACGAAGCATGTACTTCGAAGCCTTTCACAAAATCAGAATAGCTTCGTATGTTGTGCACTGACAGGATTCCTGCAACGTTCCGATCGAAGCCTTTGCAAAGCATTAAAAAATTCACTCGAGACGCTGCCTAGAAACACTGTGCAATAAAAATAATTTCGTGGCAGAAGCTTCTCGTTTGCGCAGTATTTTAATAGCATGTATTGTCTGCAGTGCAGAACTGCTATACTCGCTTCGATCGCCATGCAGTACAGACACACAGAAGAGTTGGCTTCTGCAGCTAGCTAATCCTCTTTGCTGCTGTTGCACAGGCTATGCAGCCACTAGCTTCAGCCCGCAAGCAACAAGGCAGGTGGTGCTGTTTTTTATTTCATGGTGCAAGAACCGATAGGCACAGCTAGCTAGCATGCAAACTTTAGCCAAGACAATAAAAAAACCGAAGACCTATGCTTAGGCCATGTCAGCCACTCAAGAACCTATGATCTCTGCTGTGCTACGGAGAATAGATTAAAAATCAACAGCAAGTACCAAAGATTCCTGAACACGCAAACAAAAACTTGGCACATATAAAACAGCAAGGAAAAATTCGCCGGTAGCCAAAAATCGCACGTAGAAGAACACGATAGGCGTGCAAAAACGATGCAATCGATTCACTTCATTCGCAATGAGAACTGATGGCTGAAATCAAACAGCGAATAAAACCTATTGAGGCGATCTCTCGGTGTGAGCGCAATGAAGACAGAGGCGGCGACACTTACATGAACAGGAACAAAAATGTGGGGAAAGTGAACTCTGATTTTTTAATTAAAGTGAGTTAACCCTAACCCTAGGGATTGGGGCCCTATTTATAGGCAGCCCAATAGACTAGGAAAATACCAAAAGACCCTTAGGGTTTTTTACAGACACTGAAATAGAAGGAAAAGACAAAACTGGCCTTAGGATAATTTTACAGACTCGACTGATTGACTGTGGGCCTAAGTACAAAATAGTAAACTCCTATTTACAGATGACTTATCTGGAGGCGGAGCTTTCGTAGCGACTACAGCTTCGTCTCTGAACAGTCCGATACAAGATCAACGGTTGTTAGTTTACGCCGAAACTGACAAAGCGTCCACCGACTTTGCACCAGGTACCCGGATTAGGCTGGCCTGATTCCGCAGCTCTCTCAGCCCGGCAATCACTCACCGCCCGTGTACCTTAGTAAATCCTAGTCAACAGCCCAGTGGATCCTCTACTGCTCCTAGCTCATGTACCCGGATTGGGCCAGCCCGACTTCGTGGCCCCTCTACGCGACAGTCGCTCGCTGCCCGTGTACCTGAGTCACATGCGGTCCAGACACAGCAGGTCTTCTCCTCTTTTCAGTCCTCTTTGACTACCGTTGACAATGACTCATCACATCTGGATCCATAAGGCCCACGCTCTTCAGCATGGCTCCTCAATCTCCCCCTTGATGAGTGCATTGTCAATACTTCTCTTCATCTGCTCTTCAGTACCTGCAAGCAACTGTGGAAACACGAAAACAAAACACAAGGAAAAAGAGAAGAAGAAAATAAAGTAAAAGTTTAACCCTAATGACCAAAAGCCGAACAAAAGCAAGAAATAGTCATTATGGTTAACCAAAGATAAAAGCTCAAAACGAGTGCAATCTCAGAATCATCAACAAGGATATCAAAAAGAGTAAGGACAAACGGGACAAAAACTCCCCCTGAACCAAATCCCACAGAAATCCAAAACTCCCCCGTAAACTCTTCTCCCAAAATTTCTCCCCCTTGTTGACAAGTGAACTCATCAAGCGAGACTAAATGCACACGAAAGAGACACTAACTCCCCCTCAAAATATGCAATGAATGCAACTGGGGTGCAGGTGGAGTGTAGAAAGCATGCTTCTTAGATATGATTGACTGTAATTACAACATCTAACAAGTATAGCAAAAGACATACTGTCTACGACACATGGCGTGATCAGTGCAACAGATGATATCTAAAGAAAGTCATTAGCACACATTTTTCAATTTTTATAAACAAAAGCATCACCACATTTTCCAGTTGACAAGCAAGGTAAAGTATGAGATGCAGAAACTAACTGATATCTACCAAGATAAGCTTTGTCCAAAACAAAGTGCATCAGCAAACTTGTTATCTTTTTAATTTTCAGGCTTTTTCTTTTTCCTTTTGCATTTTTGCGAGGGGTTATTTGCAAGTCAAACCTTATGCTGACCGACCAAGTCAAGCCTAGGCCAGAACTGGACCATCAGAAGCTTAAGACATTGGTCTTGGCATACATTACACTGTCCTAGTTCATACCAAAGTGCTATGGTAAGCAGTCCACAACAATGCAATGCGACAAAGCAAACCTACTTGGATCTTTTCAACTCAAGCATAAAAAGGCATGGAATTTTCATCCATTTTTGATTTTTATCATTTTTTATAGCACATTTTCCATGTTAAAGTATAAAGATGTCCAAGTTGCATATCTGTATCTATGTGAGGAACTAGCTACAAGGCATGTAACAGATAGCAAAAGCACTCAGCCTACACATGCTAGTTACCAGAAGCAATGGTGATCATTTTTCAATTTTAAAGCATAAAAGCAATGCATATGACAGATATCAGACATATCAAGTGAACTGAAACAAAGCATGATCATTGAGAAGTAATCAAAAGCATGTACCAGCTAGAATGAGTAAAGCAGTTCAATCATATAACAGAAGCAAGCTCAAAAGTGTGATATGTGAATATGCATGAAATGAACACACACAAAAAGACTCAAGAAAGGAGTAATGAAGAAAGAAAACTGACGCAAAAATATCCTAAAAAGGATACACAACACCCAAATCCCCTCGTAAATGCTCAAAAGTAGACTGATCTAGGGGTTTGGTGAAAATGTCAGCCAACTGATGATGGGTATCAACATAAACAAGGTCAATGACACCTTTCTCATATTGATCCCTCAGAAAGTGAAAACGCACGTCAATGTGTTTGGTTTTTGAATGGAGACAAGGGTTTTCCCTACACTAATAGCACTAGTGCTGTCACAAAACAAAGTAACTCTGGTAGGAAAGAACAACCCAAAATCTCGCAATGTGGAAATCATCCAAACTAACTGTGAGCAGCAGCTAGCAGCAGCTACATACTCAGCCTCAGTGGTCGAAAGAGCAACTCTAGATTGCTTTCGAGAAGACCAAGAAACAAGAGACGAACCAAGAAAGTGGCAAGTACCGGAAGTCGACTTGCGATCCAACCGACACCCACCAAAGTCAGTGTCCGAAAAGCCAGATAAATCAAGAGATGATGATGCTGAATAGTAAAGACCAAGATCAGGTGCATAAGTGAGATACTTGAAAATGCGCTTGACAGTCTGCCGATGAGACGCGCGTGGTGAAGACTAGAAGCGCGCGCAAAGTCCCACGGCAAACTGTATGTCTGGTCTTGTTGCCGTCAAGTATAGCAATGAACCAATCATCCCTCGAAACTCTCTCTCGTTGACCTTGACGCCGCTCTCATCCTTGTCCAGGCCCCCAGATGTGCCCATTGGGGTCATCTGAGGCTTCAACTCTCCACCAAAGTCAAATTTTTTCAACATGTCACGAGTGTACTTACCTTAGTGGATGAAGGTGCCTTCCTTGGTCTGCTTGATCTGGAGCCCTAGAAAGTACTTGAGCTCACCCATGAGGCTCATCTCAAACTCGCTGTGCATCTGCTCAGAAAACTTGGACACAAGGTCATTAGTAGTACCGCCAAAGATAATATCGTCCGCGTAAATTTGAGCGACTAAAAAATCTGAAGCATCTCTGAGCAAGAACAGAGTTTTATCCACAGAACCCGTCAGAAAGCCCTTCCCCAACAAAAACTGCTTTAACCGGTCATACCAACCCTGGGGGCTTGCTTCAGGCTGTATAAAGCTTTTTGCAGCTTAAAAACATGTCGAGGAAACTTAGGGTTCTCAAAACCGGCGGGCTGCCTAACATAAACTTCCTCCTCTATGTACCCGTTCAGAAAAGCACTCTTGACGTCCATTTGAAAAATCTTAAAACCCTTTGAAGCAGCAAAAGCTAAGAGAATGCGAATGGACTCAAGACGGACAATAGGGGCGAAAGTTTCTTCAAAATCAATACCCTCTTTCTGGCAAAAACCCTGGGCAACTAATCGAGCTTTGTTGCACACCACAACCCCATCTTCACCTTGCTTGTTCTTGAAAACCCACTTGGTGCCTTTGGGGTTGCATCCGGGTGGCAGCTCAACCAGTGTCCAAACCCGATTGCGGACAAAATTCTCAAGCTCTTCTTGCATGGCATTAATCCAATTAGAATCAGAAAGAGCATGAGAAACATCTCTAGGCTCAAAAGATGCAACAAAAGTAGATTCAGCAAACACAGCAAGAGAGTCAACAAACAAACGCAAAGTTCTCTCAGTCAAATCACCGATGATGAGCTCTGAGGGGTGATCACGCTGAACTGCTCAGGATCCCTGGTGATCTGAAGTCACCTCACCAGAGTCAGCAGCTGGCACCTCTAGACTCAACTGAGGGGGCTCGATCGAAGTGGAAGAAGTGATCAGAGGTTCGCCCTCATCCTAAGTCGAAGTCTTAGAAGGTGTGGGCTCTGTAGGAGGTGCAGAAGGCCCACCCTCATCAACAGCTGCAGTGTCATCATCTTCCTCGAAGATGGACTCTCTGAGCTCACCATCACCAGAAAGCTCAAAAGAAGGAGTCAAAGAAGGAAAGGACTCATCAAATGAAACATCGCAAGTCTCTACAAGCTGCTGGGAGTCGAGGTTCCAAACACGGAAGCCTCGAGAATGTAAAGCGTAGCCAAGAAAAACTCCATCCCAGCAGCGAGACTCAAACTTGTCCAAATGCCATCCCTTCTTGAGCACAAAGTACTTGCATCCAAATGCTCGCAAGTGGCTCACCTCGGGCTGTCTGCCAAACCGCAATTCGTATGAAGTCTTACCTAGGTAAGCTCTAAGAAAAATGCGGTTGGCCAGATAGCAAGCCGTGTTCATGGCTTCAGCCCAAAAACGCCTAGGAGTCCTGTGCTCATCGAGCATCATCCTGGCCATCTCGACTAACGTGCGGTTCATTCGTTCCACAATGCCATTCTGTGGGGGAGTGTAAGGAGCAGAAAACTGATGATCAAGACCCTGATCACTACAGAAGCTAATAAACTGAGAGTTCTTGAACTCAGAGCCATTGTTAGAGCGAATTGCTCGCATCCGACCATTGTTCTCATTCTTCAGCTTCAAAATCAGGTCATGAACAAAATGAAAAGTCTCATCCTTAGACTCCAAAAAGAAAACCCACGAGAATCGAGAAAAATCATCAACAATCACAAGCGCGTACCACTTCCCACCGACTGAGCGTACCCGAGCTGGACCGACAGTGTCCATGTGTAACAGATCACCCGGATACGAAGTCATCACCTGAGTCACAGGTGAGTGAGAAGCGGCAACCATTTTCCCATGACGACATGGATGACAAACTAGATCCTTCTCCATTTTAAGCTTGGGCAATCCTCATATGAGGTCCATAGAGCTCAACCTGACTAGCAGATCAAAACTCAAATAACCTCACCTCCTATGCCACTTCTAGAGATCAGAGGAGGATCCAGCAATCAAACAGCGAGATTGGCGAAAAGAACTAGAAAAGTCAATCTGAAAAACCTTACCAAAAGGTAAGATCTGGCAAATCAAAGACCCTCTAGAATCAATCACAGAAGAATTGCCCTTCTTAAAGCGAATCTCCAACCCATCCTCAAGAAGTTGTGAAACAGAAATCAAATTGAAGTTCCAATTTCCAACCAAAGCAATGTTCTTTAAAGAGAAATGGTCAGAGATGTGAATTGAGCCAATGTGATGTACTCTTTGGAGCTCGGGGGAGTGAGACTGGAGAACCATCTGTGATGTCCCATCATGTGGCGAGAGCATCCTGAGTCCATGATCCAAACATGCTCCAGTCCCCGATCCTGCATAATCAGTGGTTGTAAGGGGGAGCAAATGGTCTGGCACCTGGTTTAGCAAAAGAGCTAAACCAGTGTCCAGCCATCTGCTCAAAAGACGGAAAGCAGAAATCATCATAAGAGTTCGGACCAACACGCGGCTCAAAGTGCGGTCCTCGGTTCTGCCTAAAGCCTCAGCCACGAGGTCCAGGACCATGACCAAAATGGCCTGGAGCTCTGCCGGAGCGAACACCACTATCTGGAGCATGGGCATGAAAGTCGTCTCCTCTACCACCACCTACACGACGCGGCCTGGCCTCCAGCCTCTCCCCGCATCGAGGAACTCTCAGTCTACCACTCTGCTGGTAGAACTGCTCCTGGCCACCACGAGCTCTCTCTGCTCTCTCAACCCGCTTCCTCCTGAAGAAAAACTCCGCAATATGCCCATCTCTCTGACAGTACTCACAATGATAGGTAGGCTTCTTGGGATGTGGTTGAGGCTTGGGGTTATTGGGCTTAGTGGTGTTTGTGTAGTCTTCTTGGGTTGAGAGGGTCCAGGAAGAGAGTCAAGAGAAGTGTAGAGGTGTTTGGGCTTTGGAACCCAGATGGGCTTCTTGGGTGGAGCTTTGGGCTGTTCTTGGATCACTCCATCCTTGGGCTGACTAGCCTGGAAAGACTCAGTGGAGTGAGTCTTGGGGTATCTCTACTCAGGAGTCATTTTACTCCACTCCACTGCCCGACTAATGGCACTCTCAAAGTCAGCCTTGGTGTAGGTGTATCCTACCCCTAACCCATCCTACCTCTTAAACTGCTGAATCATCATGCCGAGCTGTGGATCTCTGGCACTGATCCAACTCAGGATTGAACGGAGGTAAAAGTTTTCATTCTGGGCATCAGCTAGCTCCTCTCTCAAGGAAGCTAGTACCTCCACCTGAGACAAGCAGGTCTCACACTCTTTATCTACTTGGACAGACTTCTCGGCTTTCAGCTTAATCAACTCTAATCTAAGAGACAAGCAGTTCTCACAGACAGTGGGTGGAACTGACAGTGTCTCAAGCTCTAGCCTAGCCTGCCCCAACTCAGTTCTAACTCTCTCCAATTCCCTCAAATGCTCATCACCCTTGTCTTTTAGCTCAGCTAGACTGGCTAGATGGGATGGGCAATCAGCACAGGGCACGACGACAGTGGCATGAGCATCTTTCAGCTCCAGCTGAGCGCTTTCAAGCTCAGTGGCCAAAGCGTCCCGATCATCGACCCTTTCTGTGTACCTGAACTTCAGAGTCGACAGGTCACACAGAAGCACCTCACACTTTGGGCACTCACTGCTATTACCCAAGCAAGGGGAAGAAGAGAGACTCTCAATTCTGTCGTTGGCCATGGCAAGTTCACTCTCTAATTCATCTATCCTCTTCTTAGCCCCTCTAAGCAGTTTTTCCCGATATTTTAACTCCTGACGATTGCTTTCAAGTAAATCAACGATTTCACGTTCATAAGATGATACCATTTTGTTGTCGTCATCGTCAGATTCATCGGAGGAGCCCTTCTCTTCTTTATCCCCAAGAGCCATTGAGCAGAAGCTCATGCGGGATCTTCGACACTGATGTGAGTGGCTCTTCGGTCTATCCCCGAAGGCCATGAAGCAAAGGCCCACTGGATCGTCCTTGTCCTTCCCCTTCTTGATGACGATCTCCTCATCGCTTGAGCTCGATGAAGAGGAAGAAGACGTAGACCGCTTGGAGTAGCTCTTCTCCATCTCGACGAAGAAGGCCTTGTCGCGCTTCTTATTCTCACGCCGGTTGTCCTTCAAGGCCTTTCTGAAGAATCTGGTCTTTGGCTTGCCCTTGTTGAAGGAGGAGTTGTCGTGCTTGCCGGAGTCGTGGAAGCCACCACCGGTGCTCTTCTTGTGGTTATTGCGCTTGGGGCAGTCGGCGATGAAGTGTCCTGGGTCACCACACTCAAAGCACCCGGCTTTCGTGCCGTGTCTCTTGAACATTCTTTTGTCATAAACACGACGCACCCGGTTGTTAAAAAGACACAGGTCATCATCTCCCAAAGACTCAAGCTGGTCCTCAGTGATAGACATCAAAGAGAACCCAGCACAGCTCATAGAAGAGGGATCAACAGAAGGTGTAGCAAGGGCCAGAGACTTTGATCCAGAGCCAGTGAGATTTGATCTCAACTGGGTATCAACCTCAGTGGCCTTCAGCTTGCTAAACAACTTAGAAATGGTCAAGGTATCATAAGAAGTGCTCTCAATGATAGAGGATACCTTGATCTCCCAAATCATAGGGTCCAAGTTATGGAGAACCTTGAGCGCCTGCTCATGATCTTAGACTAACTGAACACCCTCGGCCTTGTTGTCCCGAAGCTTGTTTATGATCGATTGAAAATGACCAAACAACGCTTCAACAGATTCACCCGGCTTTTGTGTGAAGTTCTCATATTCACGCCGGTAGGTCTGATAGAGCCAAGCCTTGACCTGAGCTGTCCCCTCATGGTGTGCCTGAAGGGTAGCCCAGATCTCTCTTGCAGTGGTGAGATGGCTCACACGCTCAAATTTAGTGGGACCTAAACTAGAAAACAAAATGTTCATAGCTTTGTTATTGTTCAGATGCTGGGCGATAATACCAGGAGAATCACGCTCAGCAACTGGCAATATGACAAAAGTAGCATGAACACAAATGTCCCAGATGTCCGAGCTTTGGCTCAAGAGATAGGCTCGCATGCGAGTCTTCCAATAATTATAGCCATAAGCTTCCAAGGACGGGACCTTTGTAGGAGACGTCATGATCACTACTAGGTTTTAGAACCGGTTAAGGTATGGAAAAACCCTAACCAGGCTCTAATACCACTTGTAGGACCGAAAGTAGCTACCAAAGGGGGGTGAATGGGCGCCTAAAAAATTCTTTCGAATCAATGGCCTGATCCCAATGCCCAATGCACCTCAACAGACTAAGCAAAGAAAGGTGAAACAGATCAACAGATCCTCAAAGGATCTAGCCTAACAACAACCGGTGTCCTAAACGAAAAGACACCAACACAGTGCTAATAGGCAGATTTAACAAAGCATTCAAAACATGGCAGATAAGACTTCACAGAAATAAGTCATCACAACAATTGATCTAAGTGCACGTAAAACGAGATGAGAAGTTACTGTTCAAAATTTGTCTCCTGTTCGGTACTTGACGAAGCCTGCTTCGAGGTATGCAGTGTCGAAGCCTGCTTCAGTAGTTGAGCGAAGTGTGTAGATGCCGAAGCCTACCAAAATTCGAAGCCTACTTCAGATCGAAGTAGCTCCGAAATAGAACAGATGAAATATTTGGAACAACAAGCAAAGACTCTGAAGGCTATCAATGAAGAAACTTTGAAAACAAAAGCTACGGTGCCTATCTTCTGAAAAAAGAACTTCGAAATTCTGAACGCTAGGACAAGGACAACGCAATGTGGGACCCACGCAATAGCTTCGGAAAGTGATACCTCTGTTAGAGCATACTTCGGAAAAGCTGGATTGTAGCCAACGTGCAGGCTTCAAATACAACAGCGAAGGCAGAATGAGACTTGAGCTTCAAACCGAGGAATACTTCAAAACAAAGTAGGCTCTGCGAAACTGAGGTCCGAAGCAATCCAGAAAACAATTCGAAGGAAACAGCTGCTGCAAAGTTTGCAGACTAGCGAAGTCCTACTTCGTTTCGAAGGATGACTCCGCACAAAAAAACAGATTAATGAAACAGCGAATCCTGTACTTCGAAACCTTTCACAAAATCAGAATAGCTTCGTACGCTATGCACTGACAGGATTCTACAACGTTCCGATCGAAGCCTTTGCAAAGCATTAAAAAATTCACTCGAGACGCTGCCTAGAAACACTGTGCAATAAAAATAATTTCGTGGCAGAAGCTTCTCGTTTGCGCAGTATTTAATAGCATGTATTGTCTGCAGTGCAGAACTGCTATACTCGCTTCGATCACCGTGCAGTACAGACACACGCAAGAGCTAGCTTCTGCAGCTAGCTAATCCTCTTTGATGTTGTGTCACAGGCTATGCATCCACTAGCTTCAGCCCGCAAGCAACAAGGCAGCTGGTGCTGTTTTTTTTCATGGTGCAAGAACCGATAGGCACAGCTAGCTAGCATGCAAACTTCAGCCAAGACAATAAAAAAACTGAAGACCTATGCTTAGGCCATGTCAGCCACTCAAGAACCTATGAACTCTGTTGTGCTACAGAGAATAGATTAAAAATCAACAGCAAGTACCAAAGATTCCTGAACACACAAACAAAAACTTGGAACAAATAAAACAGCAAGGAAAAATTCGCCGGTAGCCAAAAATCGCACGTAGAAGAATAGGATAGGCGTGCAAAAACGATGCAATCGATTCACTTCATTCGCAATGAGAACTTATGGCTAAAATCAAACAGCGAATAAAACCTATTGAGGCGATCTCTCGGTGTGAGCGCAATGAAGACAGAGGCAGCGACACTCACAGGAACAGGAACAAAAATGTGGGGAAAGTGAACTCTGATTTTTTTAATTAAAGTGAGTTAACCCTAACCCTAGGGATTAGGGCCCAATTTATAGGCAGCCCAATAGACTAGGAAAATACCAAAAGACCCTTAGGGTTTTTATAGACGCTGAAATAAAAGGAAAAGATAAAACTGCCCTTAGGATATTTTTACAGACTCGACTGACTGACTGTGGGCCTAAGTACAAAATAGTAAACTCCTATTTATAGATGACTTATCCGGAGGCGGAGCTTTCGTAGCGACTACGGCTTTGTCTCTGAACAGTCCGATACAAGATCAGCGGTTGTTAGTTTTGCGCCGAAACTGACAAAGCGTCCACCGACTTTGCACTAGGTACCCGGATTGGGCCGGCCTAATTTCGCAGCTCTCTCAACTCGGCAATCACTCGCCGCCCGTGTACCTCAGTCAATCTTGGTCAACAGCCCAGTGGATCCTCGGCTGCTCCTAGCCCATATACCCGGATTGGGCTAGCCCGACTTCACGGCCCCTCTGCCCGACAGTCGCTCGCTGCCCGTGTACCTGAGTCACACGCGGTCCAGACACAGCAGGTCTTCTCCTCTTTTCTGTCCTCTTTGACTACCGTTGACAACGACTCATCACATCTGGAGCCATGAGGCCCACACTCTTCAGCATGGCTCCTCAAAAATTTGTAAGCTGGTGAAAAGGCCGAAGTAATAAAGTTGCTTCGGTCATACGTTGATTGTTTCGCATTGGAGTATAGCGAGATGCTCGGGTTAAGCCGCGAGCTCGTGAAGCATCAGTTGCCCATTAAACCCAGGTTTAGGCGTTATAAAAAGCCACCTCGTCGCTTTAATTTGGCCATCTATGAACGAGTTAAAGAGGAGATAGAACAATTACTAAAAGCTGAGTTTATGAGGCCATGCAGGCATGCTGAATGGGTCACTAACATTGTGCCCATAGAGAAGAAAGGGAGCGCCAAAATATGAGTTTGTATTGATTTTAGGGATCTGAACATGGCCACTCCGAAGGACGAATATCCCATGCCGATAGCCGACATGTTGATCAACGTTGCTTCAAGATAGTCTTTCGATGCCCTAGCTTTGTAGGCTTGTTTGAGTGGGTCATTATGACTTTTGGTTTAAAGAATGCTGACGCCGCATATCAACGTGCTATGAACTTAATCTTTCATGACTTGCTAGGAGTTATGTGAGAAGTCTACATAGATGACATTGTTGTCAAATCGGACGGTATGGGAAACCACCTAGCCGATTTGAGAGTTGTTTTTGATAGTATGCGTCAGTATGGCTTAAAAATAAACCCGCTCAAATGTGTTTTTGGCGTGTCAGCATGCAAGTTCTTAGGATTTATGATTCATGAGAGGGGTATCGAAATTGATCGTAAGAGGCTTGAAAAGATTAGAAACTTTGCAGCACCGACATGCAAAAGAGATGTGCAAAAGTTGCTAGGCAAGATGAATTATTTACGTCACTTTATATCTAACTTGTTTGGCAAGATCGATGCTTTTGTCCCTATACTCCGGCTAAAAATGAAGTCGAGTTCACATGGGGGGCAAGTCAGCAAAGCGCCTTTGAAAAAATCAAAGAGTGCTTGTCATCACCACCCGTGCTGAGAGCACCAAAAGCCGGAATCGTATTTCGGCTATACATCATTGCAGAGGATAGTGTGATAGGAGCCGTGCTAACCCAGGAGGTGGAGGGGAAAGAGTACATCATCACATTCTTGATCCACCGCCTACTGGATGCCGAAACCAGGTACGTGTTTTTGGAGCATTTGTGTTTATCACTTTATTACGCATGTACCAAAATGCGTTACTATCTTCTTCCTAGCACATGTATTGTCTTTTGCCAAACCGATGCCATAAAATACATGTTGAAAAAGTCAATTCTAAGTGGAAGAATAAGAAAGTGGGCTTACGCTTTAGTTGAATACGATTTGGCTTATGAACCATTAAGAGCTATGAAGTCCAAATTGTCGCTAATTTTATAGTTGACCACCACGTAGATGTCAATTGGAGTAATGATATTGCTCTGGTTGAAGTAGTGTCGTGAAAAACTTTATTTTGATGGTTCATCTTATAAGAATGGCCAAGGTATCGAGGTAGTTTTCATATCACCTAGCGGCATGCCCTTCGAAACATCGACCAATTTAGAATTTCCTTCTACTAATAACCAAGCTGAATATAAAGATTTATTGCTAGGACTTGATTTGCTAGAATCCATAGGTGCCAAACATGTTCATGCACATGTGATTCTCTGTTAGTAGTACAACAAGTAGCTAAAAGTGCTCAATGTTTTAATGGCTTGTTAAATAGTTACTTGGATAAATGTTTAGACATAATTGCAACTTTTGACGACTTCAAAATTTCTCACATGTCAAGAGAGGCCAACTCAATTGCAAATGATTTGGCTCAGCAAGAATCTGGCTATCAAGTCAAGAGAGGAAAATTTTCTGTGCAAGAAAAACCAGTGCTTGGTCTCACTACCGAAGCTAGAAACTTTGTGCAGATGCAAGGTCCACCGGACCATCCGGCCACCGGAGGGTGTTGCGTGCTGGAACCCTCGTGCTGGAGCCCTTCATCCACCGAAGGGCCCTGCACACCGGAGCCCTCATGTCGAAGCTCTCTGGACGACGGAGGCCCTCACACGTTGGACCGCTCCGACGAAAGGTTCCATTCTGATGGGCTCTGCACGACCGATCCAGCTAGCCTTCAGCAGAAGCAGGAAAGGCCCGGGGGGTACTCTGAAGTTAGAAATATAGACATTACTCTAGGAAAGGAGTCAGCAAACCCTCCGGATGTCCATAAGGATAATTGAAGAATTCCAATCATCTAGTATTTAAGAAATACCGATCAAAGGGTTGATCGGAAAGTTCGGCGATGAGCGTTTAAATTTGTGTTGCTAGATGATGTATTATACCGCCAAACTATTGATGGAGTACTTTTAAAATGCTTTTATGCTGATCAATCCAAAGTAGTTACAGGAGAAGTCCATGAGGCGCTTTGTGGCACTCATCAGTCGGCCCAGAAAATGAGTTGGATGCTCAAAAGAGCAGGTTTCTACTGGCCGACTATGACCGAGGATTGCTTTAAATACTATAGAGGGTGTGAAGCATGTCAAAGGTTTGGTAATATTTAGTTAGCTCATGCATCGCTACTTAATCCTATTATCAAGCCATGGTCGTTCCGAGGTTGGGGTTTAGACTTCATCGGCCAAATTCATCCTCCCTCTTCAAAAGGGCATCGGTTCGTGCTGATGGCAACGGACTACTTCACCAAATGGACCAATGTCGTGCCTCTTAAGAATATGACTCACAATGAGGTAACTGATTTTATCTCGAAGCACATTATACATAGATTTGGTATTCCCCAAACTCTCACTACAGATCATGGTACGTCATTTGTTGATAAAGAAGTGAGAAACTTTGCCGAATTTCATGGTATTAGGTTGATAAACTCTTCACCATACTATGCTCACGCCAATGGTCATACCGAGTCCAGTAATAAAACTGTGATTAAACTCAATAAAAAGAAAATTGAAGAGTTTCATAAAAGGTGACATGAAGTGCTTTCTGAAGCATTGTGGGCTTATAGAGTCGCAAAGCACAGTGCTACCAAAGTTAGTCACTATGATTTAGTATATGGACAAGAAGACGTTCTACCAATAGAGGTGGATCTTGGATCTTTAAGATTTCTTAAACAAGATGGCTTATCGGTCGATGAATATAAAACTCTTTTGAAGGATAATTTAGAAGAAGTGACCGATAAGAGGTTCGGCTTGTAGAGTTGCAAAGCACGGTGCTACCAAAGTTAGTCCATATGAGTTAGTATATGGGCAAGAAGCCATTCTACCCGTAGAGGTGGATCTTGGCTCTTTAAGATTTCTTAAGCAAGGTGGTTTATCGGTCGATGAGTATGAAACTCTTTTAAAATACAATTTAGAAGAAGTGACCAATAAGAGGTTGAGGCCTTTAGAAGCTATAGAGAAAGACAAGAGAAGAATAGCTAGAGCCTACAATAAAAAGTTAAGCCAAAGTCGTTTCAAGTTGATGACTTGGTTTGAAAGACGATTTTGCCCTTAGGCACTAAGAGCCCCAAATTTGGTAAATGGTCACCTAGTTGGGAAGGCCCTTTTAAAATAATCGAAACCGCTCCAAGTAATGCATACATGTTAGAATCTCTATAAGGAAAGCGGTTTCGAAGGGCTTTGAATGGCAGGTATTTGAAAAAATACTTCCCAAGTGTGTGGCAAAGCGCTTGAAAGGGTCAAAAGGCCAATATGGACGGTATCGTCCTTAGCCCATTATGCTTTTAGTTCACTTAGTTCACTAAAAGGGAGGGGGCATGTGTCGATAGCAAAAAATGGCATTAATGGTGAAGATTGTCAAAATACACAATTCCTGGATCAGGTCGAAGCCTTGCAGGGATGAAGGCCCATCGAACAGTTGGCTTCGAAGGCCTTTTAATGGCCTGCTACCTTCAGCCCGAAGGCCCTCTAGAGGCCTGCCTCGCCGAAGCTTCGGCCCGAGGAGCAGGCTTCGGCAGGCCTTGCCAAAGGCCCACTTTGGGATGTTTTCAGGATATAGTTTGAATCTGATTCTGGCTATTTTTATCCCTAAACTTTATTAGGCTGAATCCTACCAGATTAGCCTTAGAGATAAGAAGACTAGCCCCTATAAATATAGGGGTGAGGCAGGTTCTTTAGACCCCCCAACAAATTTCAACCACAAAGCCCTAGCTTTGAACCGTATTTACTTTTTATTTACTTTCTGCACAACCTTCATGGGTTTGCTTGGAAGCCCTCCGCCGACCACTTTAGAATAGTGGTAAGACTTGTTACTTCTCTCGTAAAGTACCCATTAATCTACATAACAGATTGCTATTGCCTTGTTGCTATCGACTTGTTACTTCGCCCGTGAAGTATCCGTTAATCTACGTAACAAATTGCTATCTTCGTTTCCCTACTGCAACACTAGGCAAATTCGGTCCCTAGGCCGAATTGGCACTTGATCTCTATTCTGTTGAAGGTTTTCACACTCGGAGCCCCTTCGCTGGAGGTGTCCGAAGCAAGGAGACTGGTTTTGGAGGCTGTCAGAACACCCTTCGACGGGAACCCCTACTTCGACTGCCCGTGCCAGATCCATCATGCTGTTGTCGGTCAAGTGAGGTCCGCATGCCAAAGCGCTCTACAGTAGGCTTCATCGCGTCAGGCTTCGTCACGCCTACACTTCGTGCCGGACGAAGTCGTGCCAGCACGTTGCATTGGAGTATTTCTGTCGTATCAAAGATTTTGCGCTGAACCGTGCTGTTCGGAGGTGATCTCGCGTCAGAGATCTGTTCGAAGCCTATCTTCGGCCAGATTGATCCGAACGTCGAAGGCTACCTTCGGCGGAACACTTCGCATCAAACGCTGAAGGACCCCTTCGGTGAATACTTCGCACGATACACTTTGAATCAGTTAGGCTCTGTTCAGCTGGCTGGTTTATTTTATTTAATATATTTCTTTTTGGCTAATTGGATTATTTCTAGGTGATCTAATTACCTGGCGACTCCACCCCCTTGCCACTATTAAGGGTAATCAAAACGCGACGTCAGTGTTGTGTTACACTTAGGCTTGTCCTTAAGTATCCCCACACTTTTGGATCGTCGAACTGACCCAAGTGCAGGGGCACGTTTTCATGTCAACAACACTCATTTTCTCTAGCTCATTAGGTGTCGCAGCACGCTGAGTCTTACTAAGAGAAATACCACGGGTCACCCACAAGGCCCCAATGTCTTTCATTCACAACCAGCCAACCGGGTCCCTTCACAAGCCACCCACAACTTCCTTCTTCCACCACACCGCAGCACGTTTTCTCTTCTTCCACCAAGGCTTCCAACAAGCCACATCTTACGTCGCCCCCCCCCCCCCCACCGATGGGAGAACGGAGTCACTTACCCCTGTTGCTCCGGACTCCGGTCGCTTCCCGTAGCCTAGGGAAACTACGGCCACCTCAGGTGCCCTAGCCACGCCCAAGCATCTCCGGCCTCCTCTCGTCGTCCCAAATTCCTCTCCAGGCACCGCCAACCACCTTCCACTAGATATGCTCCACCACTTACTCGATCTACTCTATTGTCAAGTCAATCTACTCTATCACCAGTCCGATCTATTGTCATAGCCACTCCACCACCATTGGCAACCTCGAGATCATCCCTATCGACCGCCGATCGTACCTGAACCACCGAGTCTGCGAGGACCCGACGGGTTCGTGGGGACCCGACGAGTCCTGGTTCGGGTTATGATTTCAACCCATAGGGACAAACGGGGTGGGTCCAAGCGAGGGAGGATTCAGGGCTGGTATTGGCCAACCCGGACCCAACCTGCCCCATTGCCACCCCTAGGCTCCTTGGCTTGCACAATGACACTACTATTGTCACAATAGAGGTCCATTGGATTGGATGCACTAGGAATAACACCCAACTTATAAACAAACTTTCTGATCTAAACAACCTTTTTTGTAGCTTGTGAAGCTGCGATATACTCATCTTCTATCGTAGATTCGGCCACCGTCTCTTGCTTGGAACTCATCCAGCTCACTGCGCCTCCATTTACACAAAACACAAATGCATACTGCAATTGAGAATCATCCTTATCGGTCTGAAAGCTAGCATCAGTAGACTCTCGTGGTACTTGAGGATACTTGAGGATACTTTTAGGATACTTTTAGGAAGGGATTAAGACTCTCGTGGTTAGGCTGATCGAGCATCCGCATGATCGGTAACCTCTAGGAGATTTTCCAAGCGATTGCATTGGTGCAACGTACATTGCACATTGTAGTCGGATCATCAAGTTCAACCTCCACAAAATGAACTTATCTCATCTCATCGAAAGATCGGTCCTTCGCCCCTATCAACCTGAGTTTTACTGGAATCTGCTAGTAACACTTAAAGCACACCTACTCCGAGTAGGATTCGGCCAAAAAGCAGTTAAGATTTAATTAGAGCTCAAAATAGCTCGAAACCAATTCTATCTCTAATTTTCGGACTTGGGCCGGTCCGACCGGACCCATTGGGCCGGTCTAACCGGGCCTACATGGACGGTTGGACCGGCCTATGCCAAGAAAGGCATATTTTCATCCCATATTACCAAAAATTGATATTTTGACAATTCTAACCATTAATGCCAAATTTGGGTGTCAACACCAGCCCCGCATCGGAACTTCCAATACCTCTATTGGAACTTTTGATCTAGCCTTTTGATCTCCAAAATAGAATGCATTGGAACTTCTTATACCCCTCTCGGATCTTCCGATCAACTGATTCCAAATCGGAACTTCCGATTTAAACTCTTTGTCTCTGAATAAGAAATAATCAGAATTTTCGATTCAAAATAAGAACATCTGATTTGAGCTCTCGGTTTTGCAAACCATAAATTATCGGAACTTCTGATACCATGTCAAAACTTCTGATTTGAGCTCTCTGTTCCTAATTTAGAAAATAATTGGAACTTTCAATTCTAAATCGGAACTTTCGATCCTCTAAGAATTTTCTTGACACGATTCCTTCAATAAAAGGACGTCGGTTAGGGTTTTCCTTCCAATGCGAGTCATCGCTTTTCTCATTTTGCACCTCCCTTTCTCCCACCTACACTACCACAATGGTGACGGGACACTGTGTTGGGACATGGGGAAGCTACACTAGCCGACAATTTCAAAATTTCACCCCTAAACCCTAGAACCATGCGCGCGAGGAATCATGAATTGTTACCTTCTAATGTGAGACGCGCTAGTGCAGTGGAAGAAGATGTTGGAGAAGTGCATCCTCGCTTATCCTCGTATCACTCCGCCCATTTCCTAGCAATCTAATCGTCGAAGACCGGCGATGTCCACCTGAATAAAGCCCACGAGCGCTGCTATTCGAGCAGTGCCTCTATAGAGTCCACACGTACAAATATGAGATTGATCTCACACCGACATGCTAGCACCGCTCGTGAGAACTAGGGAGAAATCTCAATCTCAACTGTTGAGATCAAGAAGGGATCAAAGGAGAGGTTCTTGGAGGCTATGGTTTAGATCTAATCTAAAACTGCAACTAATCTGATGTCCATGACGTCCTCCTCCCTTTATCTAGAGGTAGGACCCTAGGCCCAAATCCATTAAGTCCCAACAAACCTAATTTGTTTCGTTTGCCTCGGAACTTCCAATCTGGACTCTCGGTCTACAACCTAGAAATTATCAGAACTTCTCATACCTTGATCATCCCTATTAGAACATCTAATACCCCGATCATCCCTATCGGAACTTACGATTCCAAATCAGAACTTCCAGTTTGCACTCTTTGTCTCTAAATCAGAAATAATCAAAACTTCTAATTCCAAATCAAAACTTCTGATTTGAGCTCTTGGTTTCTCAAACCATAAAATATGGAAACTTCTGATACTATATCGGAACTTCCGATTTGAGCTCTCAATTTCTAATTTAGAAAATAATTAGAACTTCCGATTCTAAATTAGAACTTTCAATCCTCCGATAATTTTCTTGGGCACAATTCCTTCACGACAGTGCTGCCCATCCACCTGCAGTGGGCAGTTTAGTGAGAGTTGTACACCTCCGCCATGTGTATTTCCCTGTTAGAGTTGGTGAATGGAGTAGAGGCGGTGTCGGAGGGCACGGGCCATGGCCGTGCACAGGACATGGTGGTGAGTGTTGTGCCCCGATCTCATTGTTGGGGATGATCAGTGTTAAGGAGGGGCTGCCCATAAGGCAAGGGAGGCTCGGGTCCCTCCCATTCTGAGCCTGTGGCGGTTGGCACTAGGCTAGAAGCCGGTGGTTCATCCTTTGATGGTCATGGCACTTGGAGGTCCTAAGGCGTCCACGTCCAAAGCATCGGATGCAGTCAACCGGAGATGGGTCATGAAGATGATCTTTGACAGTGGCCTGGATAGGTACGGGGATGAAGATGACAGTCATAGTAGGCGTCTCCATTTATTTTGCATGTTCTTGCGTGTTATTGTTGTTCAATTTGGAGAGAGAAAGTGCTTGATACTGTGTAAAGATTTGAGAGAAAACTAGAATTTGTGATTCACTGTGTTTATTGATGTTGAATGATTTACATTTATAGATGCCAAGAGGTGGCAGTTTTACAGTGAAAGGACACGTCAGTTTGGAGCCAACACGTCTCTTCACGAAGAGATGTCTCCTCAGAAGAATAAAGGATGAACTAACTACCTAGCTTACATCAACATATTGTACTGTTAGTCAAGCATCACATATAGCGTGTGTGCATATATATACATATATATGGTAACGCTATTCTACACCTTGGGTGTAGAATATCTATTCTACACCCACCTAACCGACCTAACTAACCGAGGCCCCACGCACCTCAACGTCCAACTTAAGGTTATATCTGCGCCAACACCCACCATGTCCCCGTCGATTGCGTGATCCTATCTGAGCCGCCACGCCACCTCCACCACGCCCGCGCGCTGCCACCACCCCCGATCACACCGCATCCTCCACCATGCCCGCACGCCTCAACCACCCCCCGATCGGCGCGCGCCGCCACCATCCCCCAATCGCCGCAAAGGCCTCCATCAAACCCACACGCCGCCACCACCCCCCGATCGACGTGCACTGCCACCACCCCCGATCACCGCGCCCGCAACCACTGCGACTCCCCGACCACCCCGATCTCCACGTGCCACCACTACATCAACTCCCGGCCACCGATCGTCACGCGAGAACAAGCTTCTGAATCGCCGCTCGACTACCGATCGTCGGAATCCTCCTAATACGGAATCTCTCCTCCGGTCACTGGAATCCTATCGCTTCCTCCTCAATCTGCGGGGTGTCGCCGCAAACTCCTGCCACCTACGAGGTAAGTGGTTGTTTGGTAAAAAAATATTGTCGTTCTATAGTTACTAGATGTTGCTACATCTGCTAAAAACTAGTATACACTTTCAAATCTGCTACTAAGAAAACAATAGTACTGAATTTCTATTTCTTGACTGAGTAATGTATATGCTAAAAAACTACTAATAAACAATTCTACTATTGAAAAAAATTGTACTCAATTGCTATCCTTATATTGAGTGTTGCCGCTGCTAAAACTACTAATGAACTCTTGCAAATCCATTGAATCAGTTTTTCTACTATAAAAAAATCTACTACTGAGAAAAAATATTACTCAATTGATATTCTTAGACTGAGTGCAGTCGCTGCTAGCACTACTAATGAACTCTTTCAAATTCCACTAAATCATTTTTTCTGCTGGAAAAAATCTATTAGTTAGAAAAAAAGTACTCAATTGCTATTGTTTTACTGAGTACTATAGCTGCTGAAACTACTGAAAAACTCTTGCAAAATCCACCGAATCAGTTTTTTTGCTTGAAAAAATCTACTACTAATAAAAAAGTACTACTCAAATGCTATGTTTTTACTTAGTACTGTAGCTGCTAAAACTACTGATGAACTACTCATAATATATCGATGATTGTTATGAATGCTCTAGAGGGTTGAAATATACGAAAAGGATCTATCAATGATGGAAATAATGAGTGTGGATGTTTCAGAAACACCCCCTGATGTTGTTGATGTCGAACCCATCTTGGTTAGTCCGCCTTGGTGTGATATCAGTGAAAGGCACAAAACCTATGAAGCCGCCTCCACGGAGCCTGTCTTCTGAACAAATGAAAACACCGGAAGTAGATATGTTTGTCACTCATGTGAGTATCATTGATTATCTGATCTGAATCTGTATGAAATACTAAAAATTATTTTACATGGAAATATTATGTTTTAATATGGACATTTGTACAGGATAAGACGGTGGATCCAAAAATTTTCCCAACATTTGATTTGAAATTTGGTGATATGGAGCACGCATTTCGATTATATGTGAACTACGGTCACCTTGTTGGATTCTCTGTCATAATGAACAAGAAACGAGTGCTTGGCAAAGACTATACTTCCTCATTTGAAGGAAAACACAAAGCAATCAATGCCATAGACCGTGTGCGGGAAAAAACAAGCAAAAGAATAAGGTGCAAAGCAATGGTGCATGCGAGATGTACAAAATAAGGGGGCAATGTATTCTTTGGCAATATTGTGCTTGAACACAATCATGTGTTAACCCGCTCACCTCGTATGACGAGAAGAATGCAAGCCCATAAAACATGTGATCCTGGATTGATGCACATAGTTGACATAGCTCTCAGGAGCAAAGCGAGACATTCCATAGTGATGAGCATTCTTAGAACTACTGTTGGAGGAATAGACAATCTATGTTTGACTAAGAGAGATGTCCAAAACAGGTAAAAAACAGAAACAAACATCAAAAAAATGTTGATTGAATTTTTTTTATACTAAACAAATAAATTGTTGTGTAGTGCTTTACTAGTGTTGTCACAATTGACACATTTTTTCTGTATATGCTTTACAGAAGAGCTACCGTGATGCGTGAGGAGCAAATAGATGATATTCCGAAGCTCCAGGCTTTTTTCAAGGAATGCAAAAAAATCATCAATTCTTCTATGAGTTTGTAGGTAATACTCCTTTACTCATGTAATATGTTTAAAAAATTGATGCATATTATACTGAATTGAGGTTTTCAAAAAAACTTTAAAATGAATTGTTCTGAAACACGTGTGTTTGCAGATTATGGAGTTGTAGTTACATTTGATACAACCTATAGAACCAACCAGTATAGCATGCCTCTCGCAATGTTCATTGGTGTCAATAACTAGCTCCAAAAGGTAGTTTTTGGGCACTATTGAGAGATGAGCGTGCGGATACATTTGAGTGGTTGTTCAGGACATTCCGAGAATGCATGGGTGGTAAAGACCCCATTGTTGACACGGAAACGTGCCCCGCACTTAGGTCAGTCCGACGATCCAAAAGTGCACGAATACTTAGGGACAAGCCTAAGCGTGACGTGGCACCAACGTCGTGTTCCAACTACCCTTAATAGTGATAAGGGGGGTGGAGTCGCCAGGCAACCAGATTACACAAAATAATCCAATTAGCTGAAAAAGATAGATTAAACAAAATAAAATCAGCAAACCAGTCGGAGCCCGTCTGGTTCGAAGTCTGGTGCGAAGGGGTCACCGAAGTGTACCTTCGGCGTCTGATGCAAAGTACTCCGTCGAAGGGTGCTTCGGCGTTCGGACTGATCAGGTCGAAGATGGACTCCGAACGGATCTGGATGCGATGATCACCTCCGAATAGCGGGGTTCGGCGTGAGATCTCCGATACAGCAAACTACGGAATAATGACGAGAGGGCCACACGCGAGTGCAACTTCATCCAGTGCGGAGTATGGTCGTGGCGAAGCCTGTTGCCGAAGCCTGCAGTCCCGCCGAAGGGTGTCCTGAGGACCTCCGAAACCGATCTCTCAGCTTCGGACACCTCCGACGAAGTGGCTCCAAACATGCGAACCTGCAACAGAAGAGTGTGAAGTACCAATCCGGCCTGAGGACCGAATTTTGCTAAGTGTTGCACTAGTAGCGAAGGTAGCAATCTATTACGTAGATTAGCGGATACTTCACAGGCGAAGTAACAAGGCGATAACAATCTATTACGTATATTAATGGATACTTCACAGGCGAAGTAACAAGGATTACCACTGTTCCGTAGTGGCCGGCGGAGGGCTTCCAGGCAAACCCACGCAGAGGTACAGGAAAATAAAGGTAAAGTAAATACGATCAAAGTGTGGGGCTTTGGTTTGGTTTGAGTTGGGGGGCTCCTCTATGCCAGCCTTGGGTCTCTATTTATAGGGGCTTAACTCCTAATCTAATCTGCTATTAATCCGGCCAGATAGAGATAAAGATTGAGCTGGAAATGCATACAACTCTATCTCTGCCGAGGTGGGCTTCGGCTAGGCCCATCAAGGCCTGCTCCTCGGGTCGAAGCTTTAGTAGCGTGGGCCTCTGAAGGCTTCCCGGCCGAAGTCCATGGGCTGGCTAGAGGCTTTTGGAGCCCATAGCTCAATGGACATTGGCCCTGTAGGGCTTCGGACAGACCCTGGACATTTGTGTTTTTGGCCCAAATCACCAAAATTTATATTTTGATGATCTAGCCATAAATGCCATTTTTTGCTATCAACACATGCCCCCCTGCCTTTTAGTGAATTGCGTGAACTAAAAGGCACAACGAGATGAAGATGATACCATCCATATCGGCTTCCCGACACTTTTATGATGTTTGCCGCACACTTGGGAAATACCTTTTCAAGTACCTACCATTCAAAGCTCTTCGAAACCGCTCTCCCTGCAGGGATTCCAACTCGTATGCGTTGCTGGGAGCGATTTCGGCTATCTTAAAAGGACCTTCCCAACTAGGTGACCATTTACCAAACTTGGGACTCTTCGTGCCTAAGGGTAAAATCGTTTTCCACACCAAGTCTCCTATTTGAAACAATTTTGGTCTAACTTTTTTATTGTAGGCTCTAGCTACTCTCTTCTTGTCCATTTCTACGGCTTCTAAAGCCCTTAGTCTCTTATCGGTCACTTCCTCTAGATTATCCGTTAGAAGAGTTTCATACTCATCGACCGATAAGCCATCCTGCTTTAACACTCTCAAGGAGCGAAGATCTACCTCTACGGGCAGAATGGCTTCTTGTCCATATACCAATTCATATGGACTGACTTTAGTAGCACCGTGCTTCGCAATCCTACAAGCCCATAACGCCTCGGAAAGCACTTCGTGCCACCTTTTAGGAAACTCTTCAATTTTCTTTTTAATGAGCTTAATCACGGTTTTATTACTAGACTCGACCTGACCATTGGCCTGAGCATAGTAAGGTGAAGAGTTCATCAACTTAATACCATAGTATTCGGCGAAGTCCCTTACTTCTCTAGAGACAAATGAACTACCTTGGTCCGTAGTAAGAGTTTGAGGAATGTCGAACCTATGTATGATATGCTTCAAAATAAAATCGCGTACCTCATTGTGAGTAATGTTCTTGAGAGGTATGGCATCGGTCCACTTAGTGAAATAATCCGTCGCCATCAGCACGAACTGATGCCCTTTTGAGGAAGGAGGGTAGATCTGGCCGATGAAGTCTAAACCCCAACCTCAAAACGGCCATGGCTTGACAATAGGATTGAGCAATGAGGAAGGCACTAACTGAATATTGCCAAACCTCTGACATGCTTCACACCCTCTATAGTATAAAAACCTGCTCTTTTGAGCATCCAACTCATCTTTTGGGTCGACTGATGAGTGCCGCAAAGCCCTTCATGGACTTCTCCCGTGGCCACCTGAGATTGTTCATGGTCTAAACACTTCAATAGCACTCGATCGATGGTTCGGCGATATAGTGTGTTGTCTATTAACACGAATTTGAGCACTTGCCGCCGAACCTTCCGATCAACCCTTTGGCTAGGGTCTCACAAATATTGGACGATTGGGACTCTCCAATCGCCCTCATAGGTCCCAGGGGGCTTCGCTGATCCATCTTCTGAAGAAACTTCTAGATTACTGACTTCGGGGTGCCCCCCGAGCCATTCGAGCTCTTGCCGAAGCCTGGCCAGGGTGGCCGTTCGGAGTGTGCTGGGCCGAAGCCCTTCGGAGGGTCTGGACTCCGGGGAGCCCTCTCCGTGCAGGAGGCTTCGGCCTACGGACTTCGGTGCTCCAGCATCCTCGGTCGGCAGGGTACTCTGGTCTAGGATCCTTGGTGCGTAGTGACCTTCGGCGGCAAGAGGGGTTCGACCCGGAGGGTGCGCCTGGCCACTGTTATTGGCTTCGGCAGTAAGGCCGAGCATCAGCTTCTCCAATACAGAAAATTTTCCTCTCCTGACTTGGTAGCCAGACGCTTGCTGAGCCAAATCATTGGCGACTGAATTGGCTTCTCTTGACACGTGAAAGATTTTTAAGTCATCAAAAGTGGCAACTATGTCTAGACATTTATCCAAGTAACTATTCAGCAAGCCGTTAAAACATTGAGCACTCGTATCTACTTGTTGCACTACTAACAAAGAATCACCGTATGCGTGAACATGTCTAGAACCTACAGATTCTAGTAATTCAAGACCTAGCAATAAAGCCTCGTATTCGGCTTGGTTGTTAGTGGAGGAAAATTCTAGTCGGGCCGAACTTTCAAAGTGCATCCCATTAGGTGATACGAGAACCACTCCAATGCCTTGGCCACTCTTGCAAGCCGAACCATCAAAATAAATTTTCCATGGTACTACCTCAACTAAAGCAATAGTATCACTCCAACTAACATCTATGTGATGATCAACTGTAAAGTTAGCTATGACTTGGTCGTTCATCGCTCTCAGGGGTTTGTAGGCCAAATCATACTCAATCAACGCGTAAGCCCACTTTTCGATTCTTCCACTTAGAATCATCTTCTGTAACATGTGCTTTATAACATCGGTTTGGCAAACGACAACACATGTAGTGGGGAGAAGATAATGGCGCAATTTGGTGCACGCGTAGTAAAGTGATAAACATAATCGTTCCACAAACGCGTACCTGGTTTCGGCATCCAGCAGGCTGCGGCTCAAGAATGTGATGATGTACTCCTTCCCTTCTACCTCCTGGGTGAGCACGACTCCAATCACGCTATCTTCAGCGGTGATATATAACCAAAACGGGACCCCGACTTTAGGTGCTCTCATGCCAATGTGAATCATGCCACTTACAGTATGGATGCTTCTTTAACTCATCGGCAGGTGGGATGACTTGACCCTTAGGTAACCTGAGAAGCTGACTTTTTAAGAGAAAAGCAAATATTTTATCACACTTAGTTATATTGAACGAGTACTTGACCTCACTAAGTCTATTCTTTGTGGGGGATGGTCATAACTCGGAGCAAGTGATAGGTTTATTTTTAGTGTTCCAAACCCATTCGGCCGCGTACATGTCGGGCGAATCCTCCTCCTCTGACTCCTCATCAGAGCGTTCCATGATGTGGATTTTGGCCCTAGGCTTGCTAAACGTCTTAATAAATTTCTTATCTTTGGCTCGGCCTTCTTGGACCAGAGCCTGCTGTTGAACTTGGCTAACTTCTAAAAAGTTTTGGTTATCTAACCTTTCTTTAATTTCGGAACGCAACCCATTAAAAGCTAACTCCGCCAAGTCCCTTTCTAAAATATCAAGGCTAAAACATTGGCTTCTAGTATCCCTGAAACGCTTGATGTACTCAGAGGCGCTCTCACTAGATTTCTGTTTGACCGATGTCAAATGCGAAAGTCTAAGTTCTGTCTCACCAGTGTAGTAATAATCATGAAATTTCCGCTCCAAATCGTCCCACGTGTGGATGGAGTTCGGCGGGAGCGCCGAAAACCAAGTGAAAGAAGTGCCGGATAGCAAGAGAGAAAATAGTCTAACCTTTAGAGCATCTATCCCGCTAACTTCTCCACAGTGCACCAAAAATTGACTAACATGCTCTAGTGTAGTCTTGCTACCCTCGCCATCGAATTTAGTGAATTCAGGGATTCTATAGCCACGGGGGTAGGGCACCGTATCAATATGGTCGGGGTATGGCTTACGGTAAACCCTAACCCATCCCTTGGGCACAAAGCCGGCACACTCTCTAAATAGTGCACAGACCCGCTCCTCTATGTCATCTTGGTATGTTCCTTGTGTGCGCCTCTCACGCGGGGGCACGACACGCGGTGGGATATCGGCGTGTCAGCCAAGGGCTTCTTCCCTACGTGATATTTGTATGACGTGCTCGTGTCCGGGCGTCTGCGCGTGTGGTGCGTGCAGCGCAGGTACTGGTGTAGGTGGCGGTGGATGGTATGCAGTATTACTTTGACCGTAGGTGTAATGATTGGTCTCGGCCATAAGTGTTGAGGCCGGAGACATGATTGTTCCTGTGTTGTCGTTAGTCCTACCATATATGTGGTTGGTCGGAGGTGCACTAGCGATAGGTACTGGGGGTACGGTCTCAGTAAAGCCGAACCTTCTAAGAGTTGCCTCTACTTGGGAGCTGACTGCCGAATCTAAACGGTTGGCTAGTGAAGCGCTAACGACTTGATCTACTGATGCGGCTATTTTTTGCTCAATTTCTAAAGAAGATAAACGAGGTGATACAGGTGTTACCGGGACCTGAGTGAGGTCGGGGGTGATGACGTCGCGCTTGATGAAGCCTGCTTGTGTCTTGACGTAGCCTCCAAGCATCATGTCTTGAAGTGCCTTCAACTTTGCCTCAATCTCTGCTCGGTCTTCTGCGGGGATATCTTCAAGTGTTGGTGTTAAGATGTTGCGGTTGTCGATATCCACGCCTCCTATTGTGTCCATCGGCGGTATAGACGAAGTAGTCGACGTATATGTACTGGTGGCTGATGTAGATGTACTTGTCATGTTGGCGTAGCTTTCCCTAGTGGAGTCACCAAAAATTGTGTTGACACGGAAACATGCCCCGCACTTTGGTCAGTCCGACGATCCAAAAGTGCATGGATACTTAGGGACAAGCCTAAGCGTGACGTGGCACCGATGTCGCGTTCTGACTACCCTTAATAGTGATAAGTGGGGTGGAGTCGCTAGGCAACCAGATTACAATAAATAATCCAATTAGCTGAAAAAGATAGATTAAACAGAATAAAATCAGAAAACCAGTCACAGCCCGTCTAGTTTGAAGTTTGGTGCAATGGGGTCACCGAAGTGTACCTTTGGTGTCTGATGTGAAGTACTCCACCGAAGGGTGCTTCGGCGTTCGGATTGATCCGATCGAAGATGGACTCCGAACGGATCTAGATGCGATGATCACCTCTGAACAGCGGGGTTCGGTGTGAGATCTCCGATATAGCAAACTACGGAATAATGACGTGAGGGCCACGCGCGAGTGCAACTTCGTCCAGTGCGGAGTATGGTCGTGGCGAAGCCTATTGCAACGAAGTATGCTGGCGAAGCCTGTTGCCGAAGCCTGCAGTCCCGCCGAAGGGTGTCCTGAGGACCTCCGAAACTGATCTCTCAGCTTCGGACACCTCCGACGAAGTGGCTCCAAACATGCGAACCTGCAACAGAAGAGTGCGAAGTACCAATCCGGCCTGAGGACCAAATTTTGCTAAGTGTTGCACTAGTAGTGAAGGTAGCAATCTATTACGCAGATTAGTGGATACTTCACAAGCGAAGTAACAAGGCGATAACAATCTATTACATATATTAACGGATACTTCACAAGCGAAGTAACAAGGATTACCACTGTTCCGTAGTGGCCGGCAGAGGTCTTCCAGGCAAACCCACGAAGAGGTACAAGAAAATAAAGGTAAAGTAAATACGATCAAAGCGTGGGGATTTGGTTTGGTTTGAGTTGGGGGGCTTCTCTACGCCGGCCTTGGGTCTCTATTTATAGGGGTTTAACTCCTAATGTAATCTGCTATTAATCTGGCCAGATAGAGATAAAGATTGAGCTGGAAACGCATACAACTCTATCTCTGCCGAGGTGGGCTTCGGCCAGGCCCATTGAGGCCTGCTCCTCGGGCCGAAGCTTCGATAGCGTGGGCCTCCGAAGGCTTCCCGGCCGAAGCCCATGAGCTGGCTAGAGGCTTTCGGAGCCCATAGCTCAATGTACTTCGGCCATGTTGGGCTTCGGACAGACCCTGGACATGTGTATTTTGGCCCAAATCACCAAAATTGATATTTTGACGATCTAGCCATAAATGCCATTTTTTTCTATCAACAGCCATAATAATTTTTACAGGTATTACTTCGTTTAAAACTAAATGAACTCTTACAAATTACTGAATCATTTTATACTGCAAATTATACTACTGATGATCTCTTGTAATATACTGAATCATTTGTACTGAACAAAAATCTGCTACTGAATAAATAGTACTATTGTATGTATGCTTCACATTGTTAACAAAATGCACCAAAAAAATGTTGCAGATCAGGACAATGTGTTGGCCAAAGCAATACCTGCAGTGTTTAAACAAACATGCCATAGGAACTGTAGATGGCATATGATCAGGAAGCACGAAGACGCGTTGAATAAGCTATATAAGCAACACCCAAGGTTGTGTGAGAGGCTCACATCTATTATCAACCACCCACTCACTCCACTTGAGTTTGAGAATGCATTGTCAAAGATGGTTGAGGAATTCTCTCTGCAAGAATCAATAACAATTCAGAATCTTTATGAAGGTAGAAATATGTGGGTTGCAACATATTTCAAAGAAATATACTGTGGCCCATTGACCTCAACACAAAGGAGTGAAAGCGTTAACTCAACTTTTAATAGCGGGTATGTAGACAACTCTACACCAATACATGAGTTTGTGAAGAAGTTCCTCAAGGTCTTGGAGCACACAAAGGAGAATGAGGCGCAGGAGGCCTTCAACTCTCCGGTTGAGAAAAACTACTGACCAAGTTTCTACTGCACGATGGAAGGAAAAATTCTCATTAATTGATGTTACTGAAAAAGATAATTTTACTAAGTCCTACTACTAAAAAACTACTGCTGAAATCTTACAAACAACTGAATAAAAAAATACTGACACTACTCTTGCATTTAAAATTTTTTTACTAAAATAAAATAGTATTTTTTTATTGATAGACCCTTGCAAGATTGTGACTAAAATATTATACCGAAAATCTACTACTGATGAACTCTTGAATTCTACTGAATAGGTCTGTGACGTCCCGATTTACCAAATCAGAACATTATTGAATTTCCAGAGAAAAACAATAATAATAAGAGGTTCATCATACGACAACGTACATACGGGAAATCATTCGTGGTGCGCAGACCACAATATTACATAAGTGTAAAAATAAAATAAACAATGAAAAGAAACAACATGATGAACGTCTTCTTCAGGATCTTCTTCGGGACTGGGTCGCAACTCCAGACCATCTTCCTCGTAGTAGGCAGCCTCTGAAGTGTGTGTCCAATGGTTATGAGTACAAAAAGTACTCAACAAGCCACCGCAAATGCAATAATAATGCAGGATAATAACAAAGGAATAATAACGGCTAAAAGTGCGGAAAAGTACATTTTTTAGTTATAGCATTTAGTGTAGTCAAATTTAATCGTGCAGAATATGAAACATGAACAACATAATACCATCTAACTCGAGGAGTATGTTTTCCCTCCTCGCTCATCAGTCCTTACATGCCAAGTCATCATGCACATTCATTAAATTAAACTAACTGTGAGTAGTCACGCAACCTGCCCTTGACTGTGGGCTCAGCTTTTCGAAAAGATTTAAACTCTGATCAGAGGTGTACCACTATACCCAAAAGGCACGTACTCATCCTATACACCAAAGTGTAACGAGATGACCCATACCACGGGAACTCATGCCAAAACCTCAGCATGAAATGCTCCAAGCGATAATCACCCGCTCTAGGTTTTGCTGGCGCGCCGGGTCGCATTCCGGCTAACGTCGCACCCCCTTTTGCGCCACGTCGGTACAAGCCACCCACAGGTGCTGCTTGACCCATCTCCTAGTGGTGCCTCAGATTGGAACACTCCATACCTTAGTTGGGACTTACCCACTAGACTTGTGGTTAGTACGGAAATGTTTTGCAATGGATCCCGTGGACCGGTCCTTATAGTGCCTCGGGTGCTACAGACCAATGTCCTAGCTTGCACCCAGAACCCACCATGCATACACTTAACCATAACTCTATCACCAACAGAATTCCAGAGATAAGAATAACGGGGATCATATAGTAGATTCCAAATTTCTATGACTCATTTTTAACCTATAGCAATTATGTCAATACATCGGACACTATCTAATAGTACTAGTAATATTGTGACAAGGAGTTTAGGCTAGATAACATGGCTTGGGTTGCACATCAAGGTAGGGGATCTAAATAAATATAACGTAGGGCTTTCATTTGACTAGTGCATGTATAACCTATGTGTTTTAGCGATAGTTTAACAAAACTGGGTTCAATATGCTCAAAAGATTGGATTGGTGACTTGCCTTGTTCAGCGAAGGGTGAGGGAGGAACTTCCGGGAAGTATTCCAGCTCCTCGACGGCGTCGTAGTCTTCTCGATACGCATAATAAACATTACATTCAATTAAACATTCCAAAATCACACAATAAACATAAAGGGTTTGATTGGGTTAAAATACTTGAATTGAAGTCATTCACTGTTCTGAAATCATTTTTAAATTTTCAAGACAAATTTTATGGAGTTATGGATTTTTATAAAGGAATTATGAGTTTACCCTAAAGTGTATTTGAATACTTTATTAAATAAAAATAAAATACTCAAAGTAAACCTACTGTTTTTATTGCATAAACATGTAGAGAATAAAATTATAAATTTTCTGGAATTGAAATGGTTAAATTTGGGGTTAAAACGAGCAAGATATGAATTTTAGAAGTTTAAAACCATTTCTGGAATTTAAATTAATTCAAAAACAGCAATCGGTCCATGGTGAACCGATTCCACCGTGAACCCGCGCACTGTGCACGTGCGCCGGATCACAGATCATCGTTGGAACGTGATCGAGCTGCCACGGGCGAGGCGGGCGGTTTAAATGAAAATCAACGGCCGATATTAAAAGGCCGAAACGGTACGCGATGGACGACATAAATTCATCATCGGTTTCAACTGGATATGGACGCGCGAGATTAAACCGTAGCGTTTCGCTGAGATCGAACGGCGTGGATTAAACCGAACATGCGATATAACATGCGTCGTCCGATCGCGATCGCATGGCCGTGATTGAATCTGACATGGCACAGGTACTTTACCCGTGCCGGTTGTCTTCTCCAGCGATGGTGAGCGGGCCAAAGGCCACGGTGAGCGACGACGGTCCTATCTAAGCCTAGAAATGGAATGAGGATGACGAGGGGAACAAGAAGGTACCGCTACGGAGGTCTGAGGTCATCGGGTTGTGGCCAGCGACAAGCGGGGGCGGTGGAGGTGTTTGGGTGCTCATCGATGTTGGTGTTCCGGCGGGTCTCGTCGTCGATGGAGTGGTGGCCGAGGTCGGGGTGGTGTCTGTGGTCACGATTGTGTGGTCGCCGAGGACGGGGGAGGACTCCGGTGATGGTGAGCGATGGATGGAGCGAGGGTGGCGGTGTGGCGTTAAAAGGGTGTCACAGGCACTCTATTCGGCCTTGGTGCAATTGGACGTGCAGGCTGTACGCGGAGGTGTTGGTTTATATAGGGGTGCCGGTGGGGGAAAATGGGCGGTGAATACAAGGAAAGCTGAGAGGGGTCTTCAATGGCGCCGGTGAGGCTCGGCCATGCACGCGCAACATGATCCCAGGGCGTAATCGTGAGGATTAACGAGGGGAAACGGCTGGCGGGCCTCGGGGGATAGCTTAAAGGCGTCAATTGAATGGGGGAGGGGCCGGCGAGGTGGATCCGAGGGGAGTTAGGGCTTCGGCCGACGAAGGAGGGATTTGGGGGCGGATCTCGTGGAGATGATGGATCTGACAGGTGGGCCATGGCAGTCAGCAAGCTTGGGATGCAGGCGTGGCAACGGGCGTGGCTAATAGGTGGGGTCGAGATCGGCCGAGGGTAGGGGAAAGTTAGCGCCGACAGGTGGGATCGGGGTGTCGGGCGCGCTCGCGTGGAGGGAAGGGGTCGCTGATGAGCGGGGCCCGTCTATCAGTGAGGGGTGTGGGGAGGGAGTGGGATGGGCCGACTGGTTGAGGGGGAAGAGGGGAAAGGGCCCATTACTGTTTAAATCCTTTTTTGAATAAAAATAATTTCTGAAATTGGTTTAAATTATTTGGGTTGCTTCCACGAGTGATAAAAATTTGTAAAAATTCTCAAAAATATATCTTGGCCTTGGGATCATATACAAATTTTCTTAGCCTCTGGTTTGGACATGTCCTCTAAGTTTTAGTTCATTTGGGCATAAGTATCATTAAAGAAATTCCAAAAATAATCTTTTTCAGGAAAAATATAATAAAAGGTATTTTTATTTCTTTGAAATTTTTGGGTGTTACAAACCTATCCCCCTTACAAAGAATCTTGTCCTCGAGATTCGGAAAGTTTCTCGAATAGCTCGGGGTATTGGGTCTTTAACTCGTCTTATTTTTCCCATGTGGCTTCTTCGACGGGGTTGTTGTCCTACTGAACCTTACAGAAGCAGACCACACATCTTCTTGTTACCCTTTCCTTGACCTCTAGAATCCGGACGGGTTTCTCGATGTAGGTCAAGTCTTCTTGGACATTGAGTTGTTGGAGGTCGGCTTGCTCGGTGGGCACACGGAGACATTTCTTTAGCTAAGAGACGTGGAATACATCACAGACTCCTGCCAAAGATGGTGGTATCTCTAACTGATATGTCACCTCTCCTTGTCGTCGGAGGATCTGAAAGGGTCTAACATAATGGGGGGATAACTTTCCTCTCATGTTGAACCTTTGGGTGCCACGGAGGGGAGTGACTCGGAGGTAGACATAGTCGCCCTCCTAAAAGGTCAGATCTCTTCGTCGGTTATCGGCATAGCTCTTCTTTCGGGACTAGGCTATCTTCAATCTGTCCCTGATGACCTTAACCTTCTCTTTTGCTTCCCGCAAAATGTATGCCCTGAATAGTTGTGATTCTCCGGTCTGATCCCAAAGCAGCGGCATTCTGCACTTGCATCCATAAAGTGCCTCAAACGGGGACATCTGTAGGCTGACTTGGTAGATGTTGTTGTAGGAGAACTCCGCATACGGTAAGTTCTTGTCCCACATTCTACCAAAGTCTATAGCGCATGCTTTAAGCATATCTTCCAACACCTGGTTTACCCTTTCGGTTTGACCATCGGTCTGTGGATGATAGGCGATACTAAAATTCAGTCGGGTGCCGAGTTCTTCGTGAAGATTCTTCCAAAACTTGGAGGTAAACTGACTCCCTCGGTCGGATACAATCTTCTTTGGAACCCCGTGTAGACACACGATTTGGGTTAAGTACAACTCAGCCAATCTAGCGACGGTGTATGTCGTCTGGATGGCGATGAAATGAGCCAGCTTGGTGAGTCGATCAATGATCACCCAGATAGAGTCATGACCGACTTGGGTCCTTGGCAGTCCGGTGATGAAGTCCATTCCTACTTCTTCGTACTTCCATTCGGGGACCTTGAGGGGTTGCAATAGTCTGGTAGGTGTCTGGTGCTCTGCCTTGACTCGTCGGCATGTGTCGCACCTGGCCACATACTCAGCTATTTCCTTCTTCATGCTGACCCACCAATATTTCTCCTTTAGGTCTTGGTACATCTTTGTACTTCTGGGATGTATGGAGTATAGTGTCTCATGGGCCTCTTGAAGGACGAGGGCCTTCAACTCTAGCTTGTCGGGAACACATATTCAGTTTTCGAACCAGATGGTGTCGTTCTTGTCCTCGGAGAACCCTAGGGCTTTACCCTTCCTCATATTCTTCTGAATTTCTAAGATGCCAGGGTCTTCCTTCTCTGTCTCATGGATCCAGTCCATTAAGACAGGTCTGTCCTCTAGGGCAGCGAGATATGCCTTGGTGGTGATCCCTAGATTCAACCTTTCCACCTCCTTGTATAACAATGGGGCCTAGTCTTGCACCATGATGGCATTACAGTACCCTTTTCAGCTTAGGGCGTCTGCCACAACGTTTGCCTTGCCTGGATGATAGTGGATGCCCAAGTCATAATCTTTGATCAACTCCAACCATCTTCTCTGCCTAAGGTTCAGGTCTGGTTGGGTGAATATGTACTTGAGGCTCTTGTGGTCGGTGAAGACCTCACACCGATTACCCACAAGATAATGTCTCCATATCTTCAAGGCGTGAACCACGACTGCCAATTCCAGGTTGTGGGTCAAGTAATTTAGCTCATGCGGTCTCAGCTAACGATAGGCGTAAGATATGACCTTTCTGTCTTGCATCAAGAGACACCCCAACCCTTGGCGAGAGGCATCACAGTAGATGTGGAAGTCTTTCCGGATGTCTGGCAGGGTCAGAATCGGGGCTGACACGAGCTTTTTCTTAAGGGTCTGGAAGCATTCTTCATAATCTGGAGTCCATTCGAACTTCAGTTCCTTCTGCAGCAGCCTGGTCATGTTCTCAATGAACCGGTGGTAATATTCGGCCAATCCAAGAAAACTTTGGATCTCGGTCATGTTCATGGGTTGTAGCCAATTGGTCATTGCTTCTACGGTAGTGGGGTCCACTGCTATTCCTCCTTTAGATATGACATGGCCGAGAAACATCACCTCGGACGACCAAATCTCGCATTTACTGTATTTGGCATACAATTGCTGCTCCCTTAACTTTTCGAGGGTCAGACGGAGGTGGGTTTCATGCTCTTCCTTGGTCTTGGAGTATACGAGTATATCGTCGATGAATACCATGATGAACTTATCCAAGAACTCCATGAATACATTGTTCATCATGTTCATGAAGAAGGCTGGGGCATTCATGAGTCCGAACGACATCACAGTGCACTCGTATAATCCGTAGCGGGACGCGAAGGAAGTCTTGGGGATGTCTTCTTCCCTAATCCTTAGTTGGTGGTAACCTAACCTAAGGTCGATCTTGGAGAACACTGAGGATCCCTTCAGTTGATCGAATAGGTCGTCGATCCGAGGCAGTGGGTACTTATTCTTGATGGTTACGTCGTTCAAGGCTCTATAGTCAACGCACATCCTCTTGGTCTTGTCTTTCTTCATAGTGAAAATGACCGGTGCACCCAAGGGGAGGTACTCGGTCGGATGTACCCTTTTTGCTCCAAGTCTTCAATATTGCTCTTAACTTTGGCTAGTTCATTAGCGGTCATCTGGTGTGGGCTCTTGGAGATTGCGGTGGTCTCGAGGACAAGCTCAATTATGAATTCGATGTCCCTCTTTGGTTTTATTCCTGGTAGGTCTTCCGAGAAGACGTTCATGTATTCTCTCACCACGGGCACTTCTTCTAGGACCAGCGAGTGAAGGGATACCCCGCTAGAACCATGGGTGGTCATCTAAAAAGTGACGGCTTCGCCTCCGCAACTGGTCATGGGGACGGACTTGCTAGCACAGTCTATTACTCCCTTGTGCTTCATCAACCAGTCCGTCCCCAGGATGAGGTTGAGTCCGGTGCACTCGATGAGAACTGGCTCGGCCCAGAATAGCACTCTGTTGACACAAAAATGTGCCCCCACTTGGGTCAGTTCGACGATCCAAAAGTGCACGGATACTTAGGAACAAGCCTAAGCGTGACGCAGAACTGACGTCGCGTTCTGACTACCCTTAGTCGTGATAAGGGGAGTGGAGTCGCCTGGCAATTAGATAACACAAAATAATCCAATTAGCCGAAAGAAATATATTAAACAAAATAAAATCAGCAAACCGGTCGGAGCCTGTCTGCTTCGAAGTCTGGTGTGAAGGGGTCGCCGAAGTATACCTTCGATGTCTGGTGCAAAGTATCCCGCCGAAGGGTGCCTTCGGTGTTCGGACTGATCTGGCCGAAGATGAACTCCGATCGGATCTAGACACGGCGATCACCTCCGAACAGCGGGGTTCGGCGTGAGGTCTCCAATACGGAAAATTAGAAAATAATGACGTGAGGGTCGCGTGCAGGCGTAACTTCGTCCAGAGCGGAGTGCGATCGTGGCGAAGCCCGTTGTGACGAAGTATGCTGGCGAAGCCTGTCGTCGAAGCCTGTAGTCTCGCGAAGGGTGTCTTGACAAAGTAGCTCCAGACACCTCCGACGAAGTAGCTCCAATCATGGGAACCTGCAACAAAGATGGTTCGAAGTACCAATTCGGCCTGAGGACCGAATTCTGCTAAGTGTTGCACTAGTAGCGATGGTAGCAATCTGTTACGCAGATTAGCGGATACTTCACAGCCGAAGTAACAAGGCGATAGCAATCTATTACGTAGATTAACAGATACTTCACAAGCAAAGTAACAACGGTTACCACTGTTCTAAAGTGGCCGGTGGAGGGCTTCTAGGCAAACCCACGAAGAGGTACAGGAAAAATAAAAGGTAAAGTAAATGTGATCAAAGATAGGGCTTTGGTTTGATTTGTGTTGGGGGGCCTCTACACTGGCCTCGCCTCTCTATTTATAGGAGCCAAACTTCAGATCTAATCTGCTGTAATTTAACTTGGATAGAGATAAAAACTTAGCCGGAATTGCATCCAACTCTATCTCTGCCAAAGTGGGCTTCGGCCAGGCCCGTCGAAGCCTGCTCCTCGGGTCGAAGCTTCGGTGGCATGGGCCTCCGAAGGCTTCCTGGCCAAAGGTAATGGGCTGGCTAGAGGCTTTCGGAGCCCATAGCTCAATGGACCTTTGGCCCTGTAGGGCTTCGGACTGACCCTGGACATGTGTATTTTTGGCCCAAAGTACCAAAACTGATATTTTGACAATCTCGACCATTAATGCCATTTTTGCTATCAACACATGCCCCCTGCCTTTTAGTGAACTGAGTGAACTAAAAGCACAATGAGCTGAAGACGATACCGTACATATCGACTTTTCAACACCTTTTATGCTATTTGCCATACGCTTGGGAAATACCTTTTCAAATACCTACCATTCAAAGCTCTTCGAAACCGCTCTCCTTGCAGAGATTCCAACATGTATGTGTTGCCACGAGCGATTTCGGCTATCTTAAAAGGACCTTCCCAACTAGGTGACCATTTACCAAGTTTGGGACTCTTCGAGCCTAAGGGTAAAATCGTCTTCACAACTGTTGGGGGAAAATATTCCATCCTCAGGGTTATTGCAGCAACAGCACAAAGGCAGATAATGGATTATAAGGTTTCCAAACGTCCATCTTCGAAGATGTCCTGACTCAAGCTCGAAGTATGAAGGTGGACCTTGGTTCGGAGTATATCTTCGAACTAAGGCTCTTTGAGATCTTTTCTGCCAGCTAAGATGGAAGACTTATCTTTTTTTATTAGATTAGTCTTTTACCATTTTAGCCCTATTAAGGGTACCGAATAGTTTCCACTATGTCGGTTGTAATAGAGGGGTAAATAGGTCTTTTACTTAATGTTTGGGCCTATAAATACCCCCCATTTCACCTTGTAATAGGGACCGAATACAAGTTATTCAATACATACATTCGAACTATTCTAAGTTGTTATCCTTTCGGAGGCTTAGAACAGTTCACTTCACAAACATTTCGTTTGTTAGTTTCTAATCTACAGAAACCTGTTAGCGTAATCTTTTACGCCAACCGTTGGCGCCGTCCGTGGGGAACCTAGTCCAAGAAACTTCGTTCTCTACCAACTTCTTACATCATGCCTCCTAAGCAGAGCACAACTCGTAATCCTGTTCGGAGGTCTTCTCGGATCTCCGGAGAGGCACCGTCCGACACGGTTGAGGTCGGAGGACCTTCGACGTTTCCTCCACCTCAAACTCCAGAAGGGGTTTCCATTCCTCAAGCATACGGAGTTCCTCCACCGACTCCATCTATACTTCGACCACCCGGAGTCCCTCTTCCACCTTCAATCCCACTTCGAACTGATCCTCTCAGTTCTCAAGACCCGGAAGATCCTTCCGGAGGAGATGAAGACAATCTTGGTGATACGGCCGCTCAAATGGCCAGTCTCCAAGCTGAAGTAGCGAGGTGGCGGCAAGAAGCTGCGAATAGGCTTCGTTCTCAAGCCATCCCGGTTATTCCAGAAGTGCCTGAAGATGACAAACCCATCTATCCCGAAGCCCCGGAGAACGCCTCCTTCGATACTGAATCTTCGCTGCATCCTGAGCTGCAAAAAGTTCGATTCGACCCGAAGTTTAAGACTTCAAAGCTCTGTAAGTATGCCGGAGATGAAGATCCTGGAGAATTTGTATGTTCTTATGCCCTAGCAATTGAAGCTAGTGGAGGAGTTTGAGATACCATGGCAAAGTGCTTCCCCTTAGCTCTTCAAGGAGTGGCATTAAGGTGGTTCTTGTCTTTGAAGCCAGGATCAATTAATTCATGGGGGCAGCTGAAGAAGAAGTTCGTAAGCAATTTTCAAGGCACCTTCGTGCCTCCAATGTCAACGGGAAGTCTTTTCCAGGTAAAGCAGCTCCCTGGAGAGACTTTAAGGCAATATTTTAAGCGCTTCGCTCATACGAAGTCGCAGATTCGAGGGTTGTCTACATCTTCGGTAGTTGATGCAGCTCGGGAAGGTGTCACTCATCAAGGCCTCCTGGATAAGCTTCATCGGAAAAGCATATCCTCGGTTTCTCAGTTGATGTCATACTTTGAGGAGTATGCAAGGTCGAAAGAAGGTTGGCTTCGAAGAACTGCAGCTACTCCATCCATATTGCAGGAAGTAAAAGTAGAAGTAAAAACTTCGGCACAGCCACAAGAACCAGTCTTCGAAGTTCAACATGATCGGAGAAGGGGGCAAAAGCATCCTCGTTCTGAAATCTTGAACATTGCACCCCCGCAAAAGTTCACACAGAGAGCTCCACAACCTTCGGGGAACAAGGTCAGCGGCTGGAGGCCGCTAGGGAAAACGGCTGGCAAAGGCCAGACCCTTTTCTGCTGCATCCATGGTGAAAACCGAAGCCACGCAACTGATACTTGCAAGGCTATACTCACTCTGAGAGGAGAATATCTAGAAAGAACTTCGGGTCGAGGTACTACTGACCGAGTTCCAGCTCAAGCGCGCTCGGAGCCGGTCCAGGCTGTGGCGCAGATAGAAAACTTCGAAGCCGTAAGACGCCCTCCAGTGGCCAATGTTATGCCACCGCTGAAGCAAGAGGAGGGGCAAGACCGAGGGAAAAGAGTAGTCCTCCCCATCTCCGGAGGAGGTACCCTCGGAAGCATATCAAAAAGACAGAGAAGAGACCATGTCAGAGAGGTGGGCCACATTGGGACTTCGTCATTTGCAGCTGCTATGCTGGAATAGTCTCATGTACCAATATCTTTTTCTGCGAAGGATGCAGCTGGCATTAAATTTCCACATGCAGACCCACTTGTTATTACTGCTGATATTGCGGGCACTGAAGTTCGAAGAGTGTTGATTGACGGAGGCAGTTCGGCAGACATTATTTTTGTTCAAGCCTTCGATCAATTGCGCATCTCCAAAAAGCACCTCCTTCCAGCGGCTCGCCCTTTGCAGGGCTTCGCAGGACCTCCGCTTGATGCACTCGGCCAAATAGGCCTGGAAGTTACCTTCGGAGAAGGTTTGTTGGCTCGAACTGAGGAAGTAATCTTCGATGTTGTAGATGCCCCATATGCTTACAACGTCATCTTCGGAAGAGGCATGCTAAACCAGTTCGGAGCTGTGGCGCATCACAATTATTTGTGTATGAAGATGCCCACGCAAGCAGGAGTTCTTACTGTCTTCGGAGATCAAGCTATCGCCCGAAGAGCGGAATATGGTCATGGTCCCCCTCTTGATCCAAGACAAGTAAACAATGTGCAAGATAATCAAGAAAATTTTTCAGCCCCTTTCGAAGCTTCAAAGAAATCCTTCCCAAGACCAAGTCCTGAAGGAGAGATTGCAGCGAAGGTTATTGTTAAAGATGGTAAAGAATATACATTTCAATTTGGTAAAGATTTACCTCCAGAAGTTGCAACCTCTTTGGAAAAGGTGGTGGAATAGAATTTAGATGTCTTCGCTTGGTCTGACGAAGACATCACCGGAGTCGATCGGGATATCATTGAACATAGTTTGCTTGTAAACCCAAAGGCCCGACCTGTTCGGCAAGGACTCCGAAAAATGTCTGCGGAAAGAGCTGTTCTGGCGAAGGACGAAGTTGAGAAATTGTTGAAGGCCGGGATTATCAGAGAAGTGGCTCACACAGAATGGTTAGCCAACCCAGTCTTCGTCAAAAAGAAATCTTCCGGGAAGTGGCGCATGTGCATTGATTTCACATCCTTGAATAAAGCATGCCCTCGTGACCCCTACCCCATGCCCCGAATTGATCAATTGGTTGACTCCACCGCAGGTTCAGAGTTATTAAGCTTCCTTGACGCGTATTCTGGTTATCATCAAATATGGTTGAAGCGCGAAGATGAGATCAAGACAAGCTTTGTAACTCCTCGGGAGTCTTTTGTTATGTAAGAATGCCTTTCGGCTTAAGAAATGTCGGGGCTACTTTTTCGAGGTTAGTTGCTAAGGCTCTAGGTCATCAATTAGGCCGCAATGTGGAGGCCTATATGGATGATATTGTAATAAATAGTGCTTTAAAGCACCAACATAGCCTAGACCTAGCAGAAACATTTAATAGCCTTCGAGCATGTGGGATTCATCTTAACCCCGAAAAATGTATCTTCGGAGCTAAGGCTGGAAAGTTGTTAGGGTATTTAGTTTCAAGCAGGGGGATTGAAGCTAGCCCTACTCAAATAACTGCGCTACAAAAGATGGCTCCTCCAGAAAATTTAAAGCAAGTGCAAAAGCTGACTGGGCGTTTTGCAGCACTTAGCAGGTTTTTATCAAGGTCTGCGGAGAGAAGCTTGCCGATATTTAAAGCATTGAAAGGGTCCGAAGATTTTGCATGGACACCGGAGTGTCAAAAAAGCTTCGAAGATATTAAAGAGTATCTCAGTAATCTCGCTACACTCACAGTGCCTACAGCGGACGAAACCCTACTCCTTTACCTTGCAGCTACAGGTTCTGCTGTCAGTGCAGTCCTTGTCAGAGAAGTGGATTTCAATGGGAAGTTGGTGCAAAATCCTGTTTATTTTGTGTCCGAAGCATTATCAGGAGCGAAGACAAGATACTCCGAACTAGAGAAGTTCGTTTATGCTCTGATAATGGCTTCGAGGAAATTAAGACATTATTCTTTGGCTCACAATGTAATTGTACCAACTTCGTATCCTTTGGGAGATATGCTCCGAAGTAAGGATTCCACTGGAAGAATTGGGAAGTGGGCAGTTGAGCTAGCACCCTTCAGCATATCTTTTCTGGCAAGGACAGCAATCAAATCGCAAATCTTAGCAGATTTTGTTGCAGAATGGACTCCACCTGCAACTTTGGTTCCAGAGAAGTCAAGTGACGGAGTTTGGACTGTTTATTCTGATGGGGCATTCCAAGCATCCGGAGCGGGCATTGGAGCAGTGTTGATTTCGCCTTCAGGGCAAAGAGCAATGTACTCCGCAAGACTCAACTTTAAGTCTACCAATAATATAGCGGAGTATGAAGGGATTTTACTGGGACTCCGAAAAGCACGTGCTCTAGGGGCTACAAGAGTATACCAAGAGCAGAAAATATGCAAGCGGACATCTTAGCAAAAGCTGCAGCCGGAGCTGTGGATGTTCCAGAAGAAGCCTTCTATGAGGAGCTCAGTACACCTTCGGTGCCACAAATTCCCTCTGCAGAGATTCTTTGCATTCCAAGTGCAGATTGGAAAAATTCAATCATGGAACTTTTGCAAGGAGGAACAAATTTGCCTGAAGAGCCACAACTTTCAAGATTGAAACTCAGGGCTAGAAATTATCAAATAATCAATGGTATTTTGTACAAGGCTGGAGTATGTTCCCCTTTACTCCGATGTATATCTCAAGCCGAAGGTCAAGAAATTCTTCGAGAAATTCATGAAGGCCTTTGCGGTAGCCATTTAGCCCCTCGAGCTTTGGCAGGAAAAACACTTCGCCAGGGGCTTTATTGGCCTACAATAACAGCTGATGCAGAGAGCTTAGTCCGCACTTGTCAAGGATGTCAGTGGATGGGTCGACGAAGTCATCGCCCACCAACAGCTCTTCAAGTTATTGCTCCAGTATGGCCTATGGCCAGATGGGGTATGGATTTAATTGGTCCCTTTCCAGTAGCCAAGGGAAATCTAAAGTTTGCAGTGGTAGCTATTGAATATTTTTCTAAGTGGGTAGAAGCAGAGCCCTTAATAGTTATCACTTCGAACAATGTACAGAAATTCTTTTGGAAAAACATCATTTGCCGGTTCGGAGTACCTAGGCAACTTACAGTTGATAATGGAACACAGTTTGATGCAGAACCTTTCAGGAAGTTTTGCGAAGATCTAGGTATCCAGTTATGTTTTGCTGCAGTGAGGCATCCTTAGTCTAATGGAGCTGTAGAAAGAGCCAATGGAAATATTTTGTTAGGGCTAAATCGAAGGATAGTAGGATTAGCAAAAGGACTGTGGACCGAAGAGCTTCCGAAGATTTTGTGGTCCATTCGGACTACGCAAACAAGGTCCACAGGTTTTACTCCATTCAGATTACTATTTGGAGATGAAGCTATGACTCCAACGGAGCTCAAAGGAGGATCACTTCGCAGCACCGAACCGGAGATTGAAGAAGAAAGACAAGCTTCGCTAGATTTATCAGAAGAAACAAGACTTCGAGCTGTGGCAAATTTATCAAAGTATCACCAGCAGATGAAGGCTTGGTTTGACCCGAAGGTTAAGATCAATGAACTTAGACCGGGTCATCTTGTTCTGCGAAGCATTATAGCGCCAGGGAAATTAGGAAATAAATGGGAAGGTCCATACCTAATTGTTCGTTCAGGATGTCTTGGCTCTTTTAAACTAGCTAATTTAGAAGGTGAAGAGTTAGCACATACTTGGCATGCGGAGCACCTAAAGCGATACTTCGCATAAGGGCTCCTTGTAAATCACTTGTAATCATCTTGTGAATTAATAAAGCATATGGTCCAGATAGTGCCTTCCCCTCATAAACCTCTGAGGAGCCATGCTGAATAGCGTGGGCCTCATGGCTCTAGAAGTGATGAGGCATTGTCAACGATAGTCAAAGAGGACAAAAGAAGAAGAGATCTGCTATTTCATGGGCCGCGTGTGACTCAGGTACACGGGCAGCGAGCGACTGTCGGGCAGCGAGCGACTGTCAGGCAGAGGAGGCTGTGAAGTCGGGCTGGCCCAATCCGGGTACATGGGCCAGAAGCAGTAGAAGACCCACTGGGATGTTGACCAGGGTTGACTCAGGTACACGGGCGGTGAGCGATTGCCGGGCTGAGAGAGCTGCAGAGTCGGGCCGGCCCAATCCGGGTACCTGGTGCTAAGCCGGTGGAGGCTTTGTCAGTTTCGGCGCAAAACTGACAACCGTCGATCTTGTATCCGACTGTCCAGAGGAGAAGCCATAGTCGCTACGAAATCTTAGCTTCGGGATAAGTCATTTGTATCTCTAGGCCCACAGTCAGTCAGTCGTGTCTGTAAAAATACCTAAGGGCAGTAGAGTCTTTTCTTTTATTCTTGCGTCTTTAAAAACCCTAAGTGGCAGGTGGAATATTCCTAGTGTTGGGAGCCTATAAATAGGACCCCAATCCCTAGGGTTTGGATTACCCTTCTAGAATTCACTTTTTAATCCATTGGGTTATTTTGTCTCTCACGTTCTCTCTCCTGTGTGCGCCGCCAGGATCTTGCTCATTCCATTTTGCCTTGCATTTGTTCAAATCTTTTGGATGCATTAAAGCCTTGGTCCCTGTTGATTTCATTCGGTGTGCATTGTTTGTTTTGAGGAGTTAATGCTTCGGCTACAGGCACAGCCTGGATTTATTTCGTGAGCAGAAGCTTCTCTTTTGCTTCTGTTCTTCACGAACAGAGTACTAGTTCTTGCTGTTTGCAAGTAGTACTCCTTTACTGTAGCTACAGTACTCTGTGCCAGCTTTTTGCTTTCTACTGCGCAGCTTTTTGATCGAAGTTGACAGGCCCTAGCAACTTTTCTGTCTGTTTTCTGGCGAAGCCATCCTCTTTGTTCGAAGCCCCTCAGCTCCGTGAGGCAGGCTTCGACCTGATTTGCTCGAAGGCTTTGTTGGAACTTTGAACTTCGTTCTGTGTCCTGAGTTGCTAGCTGCGAAGTAATTTTTACGGACAGCGTCGCATACTTCGAATGATGGTGCGAAGGTACTCCGCCTCGAGCTCTTCGAAGTCCACACTTCGATAGGTTTCGAAGTTGGGTTCGAAGCTTGTCGTTCTGTTAGGCTTCGCTTTGGTTTCTTTGTCGCGTGTCAGCCTTCGCTTCTCTTTTCGAAGCTTGCTCTTTTCCAAGGTAGAGTGTAGGCTTCGAATTTGGTCTCTCCGTCGTGTGACAGGCTTCGCTTCTTTGTTCGAAGGTTGTCCGTCAGTTGTGTTCGAAGTTTACTATTCGAAGGTTTGGCTTCGAAGCCCTCGGTTCGAAGCTGTGTTCGAAGCTTTGCCTTCGAAGTACATACTTTGAAGCAGGCTTCGACTTTGGCATACTTCGCTTTGAAGCATACTTCGCTTTATGTCACTTCGAACTAGGCTAGACCAAAACGTACCTTCGGTAGGCTTTGTCACCGACCTCCGAAGCAGGCTTCGGCCAGCGAAGCAGGCTTCGCCGAGATTCGAACAGGAGACAGATTTGAACAGGTAACTTCTCTTCTCACTCATAGTGCACCGAGATTGATTTACTGAGAAGTTTGTCTTGCCTAGTCTTGCGTATACTGTTTATCTGTCTATTAGCACTGCTTTGATAGTCCTCTGTTTGTCATCAGCTGCTTCTAGGCTAGATACCTTTAGACTCAGGCTATCTGTTCAGTCTTTGTTGTTTAGTCTTTGAGGTGCGTTGGGCATTGGGAGCAGGCCATTGATTCGAAAGAATTTTTTAAGGCGCCCATTCACCCCCCCTCTGGTCGCTACTTTCGGTCCTACAAGTGGTATCAGAGCTTGGTTAGGGTTTTTCCATACCTTAACTGGTTCTAAACCCCGGTAGTGACCATGACGTCTCCTGGCAAGGTCCCGTCCTTGGAAGCCTATGGCTATAACTATTGGAAGACTCGCATGTGAGCCTATCTCATGAGCAAGGGTTCGGACATTTGGGACATTTGTGTTCACACCACGTTTGTCATATTGCCAGTCACTTAGCAGGGTACTGCTGGTATCATTGCTCAGCATCTGAGCAACAGTAAGGCTATGAACATTATGTTTTCTGGTTTAGGTCCCACTAAGTTTGAGCGTGTGAGTCATCTCTCTACTGCGAGAGAGATCTGGGCAACCCTCAAGGCACACCATGAGGGAACAGCCCAGGTCAAGGCTCGGCTCTATCAGACCTACCGGCGTGAGTACGAGAACTTCACACAGAAGCCGGGTGAATCTGTTGAAGCCTTGTTTGGTCGTTTTCAATCGATCATTAACAAGCTTCGGGACAACAAGGCTGAGGGTGCTCAGTTAGTCTCAGATCACGAGCAGGCGCTCAAGGTTCTCCATAGACCCAAAGATCTGGGAGATCAAGGTATCCTCTATCGTTGAGAGCACTTCTTACGATACCTTGACAATTTCTGAGTTATTTAGCAAGCTGAAGGCCACTGAGGTAGATATCCAGCTGAGATCAAATCTCACTGGTTCTGGATCAAAATCTCTGGCCCTTGCTACACCTTCTATTGATCCCTCTGTTGTGAGCTGTGATGGGTTCTCCTTGATGTCTATCACTGAGGACCAGCTTGAGTTGTTGGGCGATGATGATTTGTGTCTTTTTAACAACCGGGTGCGTCGTGTCTATGATAAGAGAATGTTCAAAAGACACAGCACAAAATCCGGATGCTTTGAGTGTGGTGATCCAGGACACTTCATCGCCGACTGCCCCAAGCGCAATGGACACAAGAAGGGCACCGGTGGCAGCTTCCATGACTCCGGCAAGCACGAGAGCTCATCCTTCAACAAGGGCAAGCCGAAGACCCGATTCTTCAAGAAGGCCCTGAAGGACTACCGGCGAGAGAACAAGAAGCGCGACAAGGCCTTCTTCACCGAGATGGAAAAGAGCTACTCCAAGCAGTCCACGTTTTCTTCCTCTTCATCGAGCTCAAGCGATGAGGAGATCGCCATCAGAAAGGGGAAGGACAAGGACGATCCAGCGGGCCTCTGCTTCATGGCCTTCGGAGACAAGCCGAAGAGCCGCTCACACCAGCGCCGAAGATCCCGCAAGAGCTTCTGTTCAATGGCTCTTGGGGATAGGGAAGAAAAGAGCTCCTCCGATGACTCCGACGATGACGACAACAAGGTATCATCCTATGAACGAGAAATTGTTGATTTACTTGAGAGCAATCGTCAGGAGTTAAAGTATCGGGAAAAACTGCTTAGGGGGGGCTAAGAAGAGGATAGACGAGTTAGAGAGTGAGCTTGCCGTAGCCAACGACAGAATTGAGAGTCTATCTTCTTCCCCTTGCTTGGGTGATAGCAGTGAGTGTCCGAAGTGTGAGGTGCTTCTGTGTGACCTGTCGACTCTGAAGTCCAGGTACACAGAAAGGGTTGATGAGAGGGACGCTTTGGCCACTGAGCTTGAAAGTGGAGCTGCTCAAGCCATTGTCGTCGCACCTTATGTTGATTGCCCATCTCATCTAGCTGCCTTAGCTGAACCGAAATCCAAGGGTGATGAACATTTGGGTGATTTGGAGAGGTTGAGAGCTGAGCTTACCCAGACTAGGCTAGAGCTTGAGACACTGTCAGTTCCACCCACTGTCTGTGAGAACTATCTGTCTCTTAGAATGGAGTTGATCAAGCTGAAAGCCGAAAAGTCTATCCAAGTAGAGAGTGAGTGTGAGACCTGCTTGTCTCAGGTGGATGTTCTAGCTTCCTTGAGAGAGGAGCTAGCAGATTCTCAGAATGATAACTTTTACCTCCGTTCTATCCTGAGTTGGATCAGTGCCAGAGAGCCACAACTTGGCATGATGATCCAGCAGTTCAAGAGGCAGGATGGGTTTGGGGTAGGTTACACCTACACCAAGGCTGCCTTTGAGAGTGCCATTAGCCGGGCAGTGGTGTGGAGCAAAATGACCCCAGAGCAGAGGTATCCCAAGACTCACTCCACTGAGACCTCTCAGGCTTGTCAGCCCAAGGATGGAGTGATTCATGAACCACCCAAAGCTCCACCCAAGAAGCCTATCTGGGTTCCTAAGCCCAAACACCTCCACTCTTCTCTAGACTCTCTTCCTGGACCCTCTCAACCCAAGAAGACCACACCAAACACTACCAAGCCCAAACATCCCAAGCCTCAACCACATCCCAAGAAGCCCACCTATCATTGTGAGTACTATCAGAGAGACGGGCATCTTGCGGAGTTCTGCTTTAGGAGGAAGCGAGTTGAGAGAGCAGAGAGGGCTCGTGGTGATCAGGAGCAGTTCTACCAGCAGGGTGGTAGACTGCGTGTTCCTCGGCGCGGGGAGAGGCTGGAGGCCAGGCCGCGTCGTGTAGGTGATGGTAGAGGAGACGGCGTTCTTGCCCGTGCTCTAGTTGGTGGTGTTCGTTCCGGCAGAGCTCCAGGTCGTTTTGGCTACGGTCCTGGACCTCGTGGCCGAGACTTTAGGCAGAACCGAGGACCGCGCTTTGAGCCACGTTTTGGTCCGAACTCTCATGATGATTTCTGCTTTCCGTCTTTTGAGCAGATGGCTCGACACTGGTTTAGCTCTTTTGCTAAACCTGGTGCCGGACCATTTGCTCCCACTTACAGCCACTGATTGTGCAGGATCAGGGACTGGAGGACGTATGGATCATGGACTCAGGATGTTCTCGCCACATGACGGGACATCGCAGATGGTTCTCCAGTCTCACTCCCCCGAGCTCCAAAGAGTACATCACATTCGGGAACAGTGGTCAAGGGAAAGTAAGTGGCATTGGCTCAATTCGCATTTCAGATCATTTCTCTTTGAAGAATGTTGCCTTGGTTAAGAATTTGAACTTCAATTTGATTTCTGTTTCGCAACTTCTTGAGGATGGTTTGGAAGTGCGTTTTAAGAAGGGTAACTCTTCTGTGATTGATTCTAGAGGGTCTTTGGTTTTGCCAGATTTTACCTTTTGGTAAAGTTTTTCGAATTGACTTCTCTAGTTCTTTTGGCCCTTCTCGCCGTTTGATAGCTGGATCTTCTTCTGAGCTCTGGAAGTGGCATAGGAGGTTAGGGCATTTGAGTTTTGATCTGCTAGTCAGATTGAGCTCTATGGACCTTATCCGAGGATTGCCCAAGCTTAAGATGGAGAAGGATCTAGTCTGCCATCCCTATCGTCATGGGAAAATGGTTGCCGCTTCTCACTCACCTGTGACTCAGGTGATGACTTCGTATCCGGGCAAGCTTTTACACTTGGACACTGTTGGTCCAGCTCGGGTACGTTCAGTCGGTGGGAAGTGGTATACACTTGTGATTGTTGACGACTTTTCTCGATTCTTGTGGGTTTTCTTTTTGGAGTCTAAGGATGAAACGTTTCAGTTTGTTCATGACCTGATTTTGAAGCTGAAGAATGAGAACAATGGTAGGATGTGAGCAATTCGCTCCGACAACGGCTCTGAGTTCAAGAACTCTCAGTTCGTCAGCTTCTGTAGTGATCAGGGTCTGGACCATCAGTTTTCCTCTCCTTACACTCCCCCACAGAACGGCGTTGTGGAACGAAAAAAACCGCACGCTAGTCGAGATGGCCAGGATGATGCTCGATGAGCACAGGACTCCTAGGCGTTTTTGGGCTGAAGCCATGAACACGGCTTGCGATCTGGCCAACCGCATCTTTCTTAGAGCTTACCTTGGTAAGACATCATATGAACTACGATTTGGCAGACAGCCCAAGGTGAGCCACTTGCGAGCATTTGGCTGCAAGTGCTTTGTGCTCAAGAAGGGAGGGCATTTGGACAAGTTTGAGTCTCGTTGTTGGGACGGTGTTTTTCTTGGTTACGCTTTGCATTCTCGAGGCTTCCGTGTTTGGAACCTCGACTCCCAGCAGCTTGTCGAGACTTGCGAAGTTTCATTTGACGAGTCCTTGCCTTTTTTAACTCTTCTTTTGAGCTTTCTGGGGATGATGAGCTCGGAGAGTCCATCTTCGAGGAAGATGAGGATACTCCAGCTGCTGATGAGGGTGGGCCTTCTGCACCCCCAGCAGAGCCCACACCTTCTGAGATTTCGACTAAAGATGAGGGCGGACCACTGATCACTTCTTCAACTACAATCGAGCCCCCTTAGTCGAGTCCAGAGGTGCCAGCTGCTGACTCCGGTGAGGTGACTTCAGATCACCAGGGAACCCGAGCCGTTCAGCATGACCATCCCTTAGAGCTCATCATAGGTGATTTGACTGAGAGAACTTTGCGTTCTTCTGCCTCTCTTGATGTGTTTGCTGAATCTGCATTTGTTGCATCATTTGAGCCCAGAGACGTTTCTCATGCTCTTTCTGATTCTAATTGGATTAATGCTATGCAAGAAGAGCTAGAGAACTTTGTCCGCAATCGGGTTTGGACATTAGTTGAGCCGCCACCAGGATGCAACCCCATAGGCACCAAGTGGGTATTCAAGAAAAAACAAGGTGAAGATGGGGTTGTGGTGCGCAACAAAGCTCGATTAGTTGCCCAAGGTTATTGCCAGAAGGAAGGTATTGACTTTGAAGAAACCTTCGCTCCTGTTGCCCGTCTTGAGTCCATTCGTATTCTTCTAGCTTTTGCCGTTTCGAAGGGTTTTAAGCTTTTTCAAATGGATGTTAAGAGTGCTTTTCTGAACGGGTACATAGAAGAGGAGGTTTATGTTAGGCAACCCCCCGGTTTTGAGAACCCTAAGTTTCCTCGACATGTTTTTAAGTTGCACAAAGCTTTATACGGGTTGAAACAAGCCCCCAGGGCTTGGTATGACCGGTTGAAGCAATTTTTGTTGGGGAAGGGCTTTGTGATGCGTTCTGTGGACAAAACTCTTTTCTTGCTCAGAGATGCTTCAGATTTTTTAGTTGCTCAGATTTACGTGGACGATATTATTTTTGGCGGTACTACTAATGATCTTGTGTCCAAGTTTTCTGAGCAGATGCACAGTGAGTTTGAGATGAGCCTCATGGGTGAGCTCAAGTACTTCTTAGGGCTCCAGATCAAGCAGACCAAGGACGGCACCTTCATCCACCAAGGTAAGTACACTTATGATATGTTAAAGAAATTTGACTTTGGTGGTGAATTGAAGCCGCAGAAGACCCCAATGGGCACTTTTGGGGGTCTGGACAAGGATGAGAGCGGCGTCAAGGTCAATGAAAGAGAGTTTCGAGGGATTATCGGTTCACTGCTGTACTTGACAGCGACAAGACTGGACATTCAGTTCGCCGTGGGACTTTGCGCGCGTTTTCAGTCTTCACCACGCGCGTCTCACCGACAGGCTGTCAAGCGCATCTTCAGGTATCTCACTTATGCGCCCGATCTTGGTCTTTTCTATTCATCATCATCTTCTCTCGATTTATCTAGATTTTTGGACGCCGACTTTGGTGGGTGCCGGTTGGATCGCAAGTCGACTTCCGGTACTTGCCAGTTTCTTGGTTCTTCTCTTGTCTCTTGGTCTTCTCGAAAGCAATCTGGAGTTGCTCTTTCGACCACTGAGGCTGAGTATGTAGCTGCTGCTAGCTGCTGCTCACAGTTGGTTTGGATGATTTCCACTCTACGAGATTTTGGGTTGTTCTTTCCTACCAGGGTTCCTTGTTTTGCGACAGCACCAGTGCAATTAGTGTAGGGAAAAACCCATGTCTCCACTCAAAAACCAAACATATTGATGTGTGCTTTCACTTTCTGCGGGATCAATATGAGAAAGGTGTCATTGACCTTGTTCATGTTTATACCCATCATCAGTTGGCTGACATTTTCACCAAACCCCTAGATTAGTCTTCTTTTGAGCGTTTACGAGGGGATTTGGGTGTTGTGTATCCTTTTTAGGATATTTTGAGTCAGTTCTTTTCTTTCTTCTTTACTCTTTTCTTGAGTCTTTTTGTGTGTGTTCATATCATGCATATTCACATATCACACTTTTGAGCCTGCTTCTGTTATATGATTGAACTGTTGTACTTATTCTAGCCGGTACATGCTTTTGATTACTTGTCAATGATCATGCCTTGTTTCAGTTCACTTGATATGTCTGATATCTGTCATATGCATGGCTTTTACGCTTTCAACTTGAAAAATGATCACCATTGCTTCTGGTAACTAGCATGTGTAGGCTGAGTGCTTTTGCTATCAGTTACATGCCTCGTAGCTAGTTCCTGACTTGGATGCAAATATGCAACTTGGACATCTTTATGCTTTAATATGGAAATTGTGCTATAAAAATGATAAAAAATCCAAAATGAATGAAAATTCCATGCCTTTTATGCTTGAGTTGAAAAGATCCAAGTGGGTTTGCTTTGTCCCATTGCATTGTTCTGGACTGCTTACCATAGCACTTTGGTATGAACTAGGACAGTGTAGTGTATGCCAAGACTAATGTCTTAAGCTTCTGATGGTCCAGTTCTGGCCTAGGCTTGACTTGGTCGGTTAGCATAAGGTTTGACATGCAAATAACCCTTGGCAAAAATGAAAAAGGAAAATGAAAAAGCCTGAACTTTGAAAAGAAAACAAGTTTGCTGAAGCACTTTGTTTTGAAAAATGCTTATCTTGGTACATATCAGTTAGCTTCTGCATCTCATGTTTTACCTTGCTTGTCATCCGTAAAATGTGGTGATGCTTTTGTTTGCAAAAACTGAAAAAATGCGTGCAAATGACTTTCTTTAGATATCATCGGTTGCACTGATCATGCCATGTGTCTTCGACAGTATGTCTTTTGCTATACTTGTTAGATATTGTAATTGCAGTCAATCATATCTGAGAAGCATGATTTCTACACTCCACCTGCACCCCAGTTGCATTCATTGCATATTTTGAGGGGGAGTTGCATTTCAGGGGGAGTTTGTGTCTCTTTTGAGTGCTTGATGAGTTCACTTGTCAACAAGGGGGAGAAAATTTGGGATCAGAGTTTAAGGGGGGAGTTCTTACTCTGTTGATATCCTTGTTGTTCTGAAATCGCACTCATTTTGAGCTTTTACGTTTTGGTTAACCATAATGACCGCTTTTGCTTTTGTTCGTCTTTTGGTCATTAGGGTTAAACTTTTACCTTATTTTTCTTCTTCTTTGTTTTCTTGTGTTTTGTTTTCGTGTTTCCACATTTGCTCGCAGGTGCTGAAGAGCTGAAGAAGAGGAGTGTTGACAATGCACTCATCAAGGGGGAGATTGAGGAGCCATGCTGAATAGCGTGGGCCTCATGGCTCCAGAAGTGATGAGTCATTGTCAACGATAGTCAAAGAGGACAAAAGAAGAAGAGATCTGCTGTTTCATGGGCCGCGTGTGACTCAGGTACACGGGCAGCGAGCGACTGTCGGGCAGAGGAGGCTGCGAAGTCGGGCTGGCCCAATCCGGGTACATGGGCCAGAAGCAGTAGAAGACCCACTGGGCTATTGACCAGGGTTGACTCAGGTACACGGGCGGTGAGCGATTGCCGGGCTGAGAGAGCTGTGGAGTTGGACCGGCCCAATCCGGGTACCTGGTGCTAAGCCGGTGGAGGCTTTGTCAGTTTCGGCGCAAAACTGACAACCGTCGATCCTGTATCCGACTGTCCAGAGGAGAAGCCGTAGTCGCTACGAAATCTTAGCTTCTGGATAAGTCATCTGTATCTCTAGGCCCACAGTCAGTCAGTCGTGTCTGTAAAAATACCTAAGGGCAGTAGAGTCTTTTCTTTTATTCTCGCGTCTGTAAAAACCCTAAGGGGCAGGTGGAATATTCCTAGTGTTGGGAGCCTATAAATAGGACCCCAATCCCTAGGGTTTGGATTACCCTTCTAGAATTCACTTTTTAATCCATTGGGTCATTTTGTCTCTCACGTTCTCTCTCCTGTGTGCGCCGCCAGGCTCTTGCTCATTCTATTTTGCCTTGCATTTGTTCAAATCTTTTGGATGCATTAAAGCCTTGGTCCCTGTTGATTTCATTCGGTGTGCATTGTTTGTTTTGAGGAGTTAATGCTTCGGCTATAGGCACAGCCTGGATTTATTTCGTGAGCAGAAGCTTCTCTTTTGCTTCTGTTCTTCACGAACAGAGTACTAGTTCTTGCTGTTTGCAAGTAGTACTCCTCTACTGTAGCTACAGTACTCTGTGCCAGCTTTTTGCTTTCTACTGCGCAGCTTTTTGATCGAAGTTGACAGGCCCTAGCAACTTTTCTGTCTGTTTTCTGGCGAAGCCATCCTCTTTGTTCGAAGCCCCTCAGCTCCGTGAGGCAGGCTTCGACCTGATTTGCTTGAAGGCTTTGTTGGAACTTCGAACTTCGTTCTGTGTCCTGAGTTGCTAGCTGCAAAGTAATTTTTACGGACAGCGTCGCATACTTCGAATGATGGTGCGAAGGTACTCCGCCTCGAGCTCTTCGAAGTCCACACTTCGATAGGTTTCGAAGTTGGGTTCGAAGCTTGTCGTTCTGTTAGGCTTCGCTTTGGTTTCTTTGTCGCGTGTCAGCCTTCGCTTCTCTTTTCGAAGCTTGCTCTTTTCGAAGATAGAGTGTAGGCTTCGAATTTGGTCTCTCCGTCGTGTGACAGGCTTCGCTTCTTTGTTCGAAGGTTATCCGTCAGTTGTGTTCGAAGTTTACTATTCGAAGGTTTGGCTTCGAAGCCCTCGGTTCGAAGCTGTGTTCGAAGCTTTGCCTTCGAAGTACATACTTTGAAGCAGGCTTCGACTTTGGCATACTTCGCTTCAAAGCATACTTCGCTTTCTGTCAGTTCGAACTAGGCTAGACCAAAACATACCTTCGGTAGGCTTTGTCACCGACCTCCGAAGCAGGCTTCGGCCAGCGAAGCAGGCTTCGCCGAGATTCGAACAGGAGACAGATTTGAACAGGTAACTTCTCTTCTCACTCATAGTGCACTGAGATTGATTTACTGAGAAGTTTGTCTTGCCTAGTCTTGCGTATACTGTTTATTTGTCTATTAGCACTGCTTTGATAGTCCTCTGTTTGTCATCACCTGCTTCTAGGCTAGATACCTTTAGACTCAGGCTATCTGTTCAGTCTTTGCTGTTTAGTCTTTGAGGTGCGTTGGGCATTGGGAACATGCCATTGATTCGAAAGAATTTTTTAAGGTGCCCATTCACCCCCCCCCCCTCTGGTCGCTACTTTCGGTCCTACAACCTCCAGCTTCCGAGTGGACGCACTGGAACCACGGGGTTGACCGAGAGGGAAGTGTCATAAAGCTGAATCATATTTTCGGACTTCGAATCATTGGTTCGAAGTGTCCGACGTGGGGGCTGACATAATCCGGAGTCCAAGCCACCGGCTTGTAGGCATCCGTAAAAGAGCCCAAAACCACATCATGCGGAGTCCAAGCCATTGGCTGGTAGACTTCCGTAAAAAGAGCCGAAGGTGGCCAAAATATGTGGAGTCCAAGCCATTGGCTGGTAGACATCCGTAAAAAGAGCCGAAGGTGGCCAAAATATGCGGAGTCCAAGCCATTGGCTGGTAGACTTCCGTAAAAAGAGCCGAAGGTGGCCAAAATATGCGGAGTCCAAGCCATTGGCTGGTAGACATCCGTAAAAAGAGTCCAAAGAGACCATTGCAAACTCCGAACCTCTGGTTTGACAGACTTCACAAAAAAGAGCCGAAGGTGGCCAAAGCAAAACAGAGTTTGAGCCATGAGCTTCGAATGTCTGTTAACATAGTCCAAAGTGACAAATTATCTAAGACACTAAGGTATCGTGAAAGTTATCTCAAGTGATTTCTTTCAAATAACAAAGGGTACTAAGTTGCCATTCTTCAGACTACAAATAGTCGAAGACATTTTATAAGATTTTAAAAGATCTTTAAATTACAGAGGGGCTCCGAACCCCAAAAAATTGTTCTCCAAAGTTTTTTCTTTGCGCATAACCATCTTTGAATACAGTTCGAAGTTGCTTATACCCAAAGAGGGGCTAGTAAATAGGGAGACAATTTTAAATCGGTATTCATTATTCGAACGAATATGTTTACAGATTACATCATGAAAAATTGGTGTCTATACCAAGAAGGAATCGAAGACCTCTTCGATCTCTAGAGCTAGGGTTGGAACGACTAGTTCCAGTGCCGGGAGTTCTAACAACTTTACGTTTAACTCTCTGGCCTCCCTTCGAAGCTCTAAAGTCCTTCTGTTCTTGTTGAAGCTCGGCCCAAGTTCGAAGCCGTTCGGGGCTCCTTTCCCAGCTTCCAAGTTCTTCAGACTTTTTACTTCGAGCTTCATCTTCGTCTTCGGACCATATAACGTCTTCAGAAGACGAAGTGTCCAAGTTAACCTCTTTTTCTTCCTCTTTAATATAAGATAGTATATCTTTGCTTACTTCGGGCGTAATTACACCGAAGCTATCTCGAGGAACTAAAAATCGAGGGCGCTTATAAGTTTTTAGAAGATCGAAGGTGGCCCATAATGATCGAAGTTCGTCGTTAATATCTAACACTTCGATATCTTCCGTATGAAGTAAAGCCTAAAAACATGATAAACAAATTTTCATTGATAAATGTACATAAGCACAAAGCTTTACATAGACAAAAATCCTAAGACATATCTAAACCTGCGAGCTCGGAGGAGGCTGACTGCTCGAAGCTTGGAACCGAGCTTGCTTCTGGCGTTGACCTTCGTCGATCCAAGTCTTGATCGCAGAGCGACCTTCGGCTCTCCATGAAGTTTGGAAGGCTTGCCAGGCAGCGGCCACACCTTCGGAAGGAGTCAGAAGCCGCTCGTCATCGAAGGTAATTGGGCCTTCTCCTGCGCTCGGAGTTATCGATCGGCCCAGATCCTCATAGTAATAAAGTAGGCCAACAGCAGCCACTTGTCCGGAGAGTTCTCCGTATCGAATGCCTATTGTCTTCATCTGCTTCGCCACTCCTTGAATCCTTTTCAACCGACGCAGAAGAGAAATATTGTCATCAGAAGGAAGCGTCCCAGTAGTACCGAAGTACTCCAGAACGCCTAGCAGTTGATCCATAACCTCTGCAGCTACCTTCTTGGACTTCAGCTTATCTTCGATCAGGGCATCCTTCATCGAAGTTACCTCTCCCAGAACTCCAGAAAGTCTAGCAGTTTCGGTAGTCAAGGAATTCTTTTGGTTCAAAAGCTGGCTAGCTTCCTTTTGGAGTCTGACAAGCTCGGTCCCCGCAGTAGCGTGCTCCGCCCGCATTCTTTCAATTTCTGCTCGAAGCACAATTCTTTCTGCTTCGAGCTCCTTGTTTGCAGCCTCTAAACCTTGTCTAGCCCTGCGCTCCGTTGACACTATACTATCCATCTGAACCACTCGGCCTTCGGAGATGGTGAGGTTCCATTGAAGGGTGTCATTTTCCTCTCGAAGACGAGCGATTTCTTGATCATTCGATATATTCGCAGCTCGGGCCAAGACTGTTTGCTGCGAAAAGAAAAAACCAAGGTAAAAATTTTTTTGTAAGTGAATTCTATGCTATTTCACAGATGCTTCGTACCTGGTAAGCTGCGCATTCTATAGCAGCGTTAAGCTCCGACCTATCCGCTTTGCTCAGAATGGCCACCAAGTTCGTCTCCCCTATGTCGCGACTAGCTCGATCCAAAGGCTCGAGCAAAGTCCGAAGACCAGTTGTTCGCTATAAGAAAGGAGCTAGAAGAGGGAGCATACTTATCGCTTATTGGTCATCTTCGTCTAACGAAGGGCTGGAGTGTTGGCCCGTAGTCTTCGGAGCCCCCGGAGACTGGCCCCCCTCGGTAGATTGACTCTCGTCTGTTGAATCAGACGGAGTTGATCCGGAACTCACAGCAGGGAGGGAGTCTATATTTCTTTTGCCTCTTCTAGGCCCCATCTGAGTGGCTCTTGGGATTGGCTCCAAAGTCGTCGAAGGTCCAGGGATTATATCTTCCTGGCGGACCTCTTCCACAGAAGTGGACTCTGTAAAAACAAAAGTGTTATACATCGTATAAATACATAAAATGAACATAAAAGAATTATTCAAAGTTTACCTTCAACATTCTGGCAGCGGGTAATCATTAGACTGCTAGGCGGATCGAAGGCGAGATCTTCATCCGAATCAGCCGTCAAATCTTCGACTGCAGGAACATTTTCCTGGACAGTCCTTGTTGCCTCGTCAGGAATCGAAGCCATGGTAACTTCAATTCCACTCTCATTCACAGGAACTTCATCGTGAGGTAAATCCTCTTGAACTGTCGAAGTCCTTAGTTGCTCAAGGTTCTCTTGAGACTCCGACACATTCGCAGGTTCTTCGGCTTGTGCAGTCCTTTGAGCTGCATCTTCGTCGATCAGATGCACAAGCAACCTCCCTTCGTCCTCTTGGGAGTCAGAGACCGAAGCCCTTGGGCTCGAAGGTGCAGGGTTCTTTGGTTTCCGAGCCACCTTCTTGACCGGAGTCTTGGCGGAGCTCGAAGTCCCAGCTTCGACTTTCCTCTTTTTGGGTCCTTTCTCCGAAGGCACCCAATCCATCAAAGGGGGCGGAGTGATTTCCAGCATTCCCCACACTCTGTTAAATCTTTCCCAACTCCTGACCAACTTGATTCTCCATTCCTTTTCGGTCGGAGTTGGAGCGCCCAAAATCTTCTCCGAAGCCCGTATGATTTGCTCCGAAGTTATAGGGGCTGAAGAAGCTAAAAAATGAATTTAGTTACTCCTTCGAATGAATATGCATAATTTATGTTGTTTTCGAAGTTACCTGTAGGGCTCGAAGTCGAAGTAATTTTTCGGAGACCGCCTTCCGAATCCTCTTTCAAGATGATAGGCCAGTTGGCCATCAATGGAGGAATTTGGAGCCCAAGGAATTCTTCGGCTAAGTCTCGCATGCTTAACCTTCGACTGATCTTCTGAAGTAGGCGGAGGCGAGCTTCGAGCTGACCTTGGTCTGGATGTACTAAGGCTTCCTTCCAGAAATGGATGTCTTTCAGAGGTCCGGCTAAAGGGTTGCTCACCCCGACTTCGGCATAAAACCATCTCATGACCCAGTCGGTATACCATCTTGCATTGATGGCCTTAGCAGGAAAATGAAGGGCGTATTCATCCCGAAGCCTGAAGTTAATACTTCTGAAGGCTACTACCACTTTTTCACCTCCGGGGCCTACGAAGGTTTTTGGCTGGCACGAAGCTCTGTGCAGCACAGCGAAGATCTCTGCCCTCCCCTCACAACCTTCGGCTCTCAACGCCCATTCGAAGATAGCTAAATGAGCTACTGCATTCGGAGAAAGTTGGGGGAGAGTGACGTGAAACAGATCTAGTACCTCGGCCAAGAAATCCACTGCCGAAAGACCTAACCCAGCTTCGAAGAAGGCTTCGAAGACGACCACTTCTCCGGGTCTTGGTGAGGGGATAAGTTCCTTTCCAGGTTTGCGGATCATGACTCCCGCACTAATTTTCCCCTCTACTGTGACCGCCAGTGATTCACTTTTGCAGGTTGAAGGTCCCAGTTGGAAGGATTGATCCAAGTATTTTGTTGATGGCGGGCAGAGACTTTGATCATCAATATTTTGGAGATTTCCTCCTCCCGCCGCCATGGATGCCGTTGCGGGTGTTGGAGGTGCCGTCGCCAATGCCGCAGCCGCCTGCTGTCGAGCCAAGGCCGAAGGGGCTCCAGTACTCTTGGTTTTCGCCATTGAAGCTACTGGGTTGCTTTGGAGGAAGAATGGAGGCTAGGGCTCAAAGGGTGTTTGTTTGCAAGAGAGCGGTGGAAAGGTACTCAGGAAAGTTCTAGGCCCTCTATTTATAGCCTAGACTTTACATTCTTTACCGTTAGTCCATGTCGTTTCGCATTCTTGCCCGTTACTTTTCTCCGAAATTAATGCACTCCGTAACTTCCGTTAGAAGAAGGAAGCTAACGGCTATTTCTTCTAAGTCTAAAAGGCTTTCGAGTTTCTTGAGTCAGTTCTAAGATAGTTCGAAAGTAATTGTCTTAAAACTGATTCGAAGTTTTATATCTACATACATTTCGGAGATAAGTTAAAATCTAATAACCCCTACGCCTGGTTATTTTTCCTTTCGTATACTGCTTTCCTAACATTACAGGCTTAACGGAGAAGCGTATTCGAGGGGCTACTGTTGGGGGAAAATATTCCATCCTCAGGGTTATTGCAGCAACAGCACAAAGGCAGATAATGGATTATAAGGTTTCTAGACATCCATCTTCGAAGATGTCCTGACTCAAGCTCGAAGTATGAAGGTGGACCTTGGTTCGGAGTATATCTTCGAACTAAGGCTCTTTGAGATCTTTTCTGCCAGCTAAGATGGAAGACTTATCTTTTTTCTTATTAGATTAGTCTTTACCATTTTAGCCCTATTAAGGGTACCGAATAGTTTCCACTATGTCGGTTGTAATAGAGGGGTAAATAGGTCTTTTACTTAATGTTTGGGCCTATAAATACCCCCCATTTCACCTTGTAATAGGGACCGAATACAAGTTATTCAATGCATACATTCGAACTATTCTAAGTTGTTATCCTTTCGGAGGCTTAGAACAGTTCACTTCGCAGACATTTCGTTTGTTAGTTTCTAATCTACAGAAACCTGTTAGCGTAATCTTTTACGCCAACAACAACCAAATCTCCTACTTGAAATGATTTTGGTTTAACTTTTTTATTGTAGGCTCTAGCTACTCTCTTCTTGTCTACTTTTATGGCTTCTAAAGCCCTTAATCTATTATCGGTCACTTCCTCTAGATTATCCTTCAGAAAAGTTTCATACTCATCGACCGATAAGCCATATTGCTTTAACACTCTTAAGGAGCCAAGAACTACCTCTACAGGCAGGACGACTTCTTGTCCATATACCAATTCACATGGACTGACTTTGGTAGCACCGTGCTTTGCAATCCTACAAGCCCATAGCGCCTCGAAAAGCACTTCATGCCACCTTTTAGGAAACTCTTCAATTTTCTTCTTAATGAGCTTAATCACGGTTTTATTACTAGACTCGGCCTGACCATTGGCCTGAGCATAGTAAGGTGAAGATTTTATCAACTTAGTACCATAATATTCGGCGAAGTCCCTCACTTCTCTAGAAACAAATGAACTACCTTGATCCATAGTAAGAGTTTGAGGAATGCCGAATCTATGTATGATGTGCTTCAAGATAAAATCACGCACCTCATTGTGAGTCATGTTCTTGAGAGGTACGACCTCGGTCCACTTAGTGAAGTAATCTATCGCCATCAACACGAACCGATGCCCTTTTGAGGAAGGAGGGTGAATCTGGCCGATGAAGTCTAAACCCCAACCTCAAAACGACCATGGCTTGACAATAGGATTGAGTAATGAGGCAGGAGCTAACTGAATATTGCCAAACATCTAACATGCTTCACACCCTCTATAGTACTTGAAACAATCTTCAGTCATAGTCGGCCAATAAAAACCTGCTCTTTTGAGCATCCAACTCATTTTCTGGGCCGACTGATGAGTGTCGCAAAGTCCTTCATGGACTTCTCCCGTAGCCACCTGGGATTGTTCGTGGTCTAAACACTTCAATAGTACTCCATCGATGGTTCGGCGGTACAATGTGTCGTCTATCAACACGAACTTGAATACTTGTCGCCAAACCTTCCGACCAACCCTTTGGCAAGGGTCTCTCAAATACTGGACGATTGGGATTCTCCAATCGCCCTTATAGGTTTCAGAGGGTCTCGCTGGCTCACCTTCTGAAAAAATTTCTAAACCACTGACTTCAGGTTGCCCCCCGAGCCATTCCTACTCCTGTCGAAGCCCTGTCGGGCTGGCCGTTCGGAGTGTGCTGGGCCGAAGCCCTCCGGAGGGTTCGAACTCCAGGGAGCCTTCTCCGTGCGGGAGGCTTTGGCCTATGGACTCCGGCGTGCTAGGTCTCTCGGTTGGCAGAGTACTCTGGTCCAGGGACCATGGCGCGCAGTGACCTTCGGTGGCCAGAGGGGTTCGACCTGGAGGGTGCACCTGCCCACCGTTACTGGCTCTGGCAGTGAGACCAAGCATTGGCTTCTCCAATACAGAAAATTTTCCTCTCCTGACTTGGTAACCTAATGCTTGCTGAGCCAAATCATTTGCGATTGAATTGGCTTCTCTTGACACGTGAAAGATTTTGAAGTCATCAAAAGCAGCAACTATGTCTAGACATTTATCCAAGTAACTATTCAGCAAGTTGTTAAAGCATTGAGCACTTTTAGCTACTTGTTGCACTACTAACAAAGAATCACCATATGTGTGGACATGTCTAGCACCTACAGATTCTAGTAATTCAAGACCTAGCATTAAAGCTTTGTATTCGACTTGGTTATTAGTGGAAGAAAATTCTAGACGGGCCGAAGTTTCCAAGTGCATTCCATTAGGTGATATGAGAACCACTCCAATACCTTGCCACTCTTGCAAGTCGAACCATCAAAATAAAGTTTCCATGGCACTACCTCAACTAGAGCAATATTGTCACTCCAGCTGACATCGACATGGTGATCAACTATAAAGTTGGCTACGATTTGGCCTTTCATCGCTCTCAGGGCTTCGTAGGCCAAATCGTACTCAATCAACGCATAAGCCCATTTTCCGATTCTTCCACTTAGAATTGGCTTCTGTAACATGTGCTTTATAACATCAGTTTGGAAAACGACAACAAAGTAGTGGGGAGAAGATAATGGCGTAATATGGTGCACGCGTAGTAAAGTGATAAACGCAACCATTCTACAAACGTGTACCTGGTTTCGGCGTCCAGCAGGTGGTGGCTCAAGAATGTGATGATGTACTCTTTTCCCTCTACCTCCTGGGTTAGCACGGCCCCAATCACGCTATCTTCAGCAGCGATGTATAGCCAAAACGGAATCCTGGCTTTAGGTGCTGTCACCACAGGCGGTGATGACAAGCACTCCTTGATCTTTTCGAAAGCACTTTGT